>OU015503.1:9974010-10489010 GCA_907164885.2 Dolomedes plantarius
TCTACTGATTCATGCCTACTGATGGAACTGAATTTTCCCGCGAGCCTGTGCGGGTCAAAACCTGTCGAAAACTGGTTTGGCGCTGTTTCCCATCGCCAAATCAGCGCATGGCCACATCATTCGGCGTTTAATCACCGTTTACTTTAATTATGAACTCACCGTTTCAAAAGCAAGTCGCTAATGATCTTCCAATTGAAAATGTGCGAGTACGCTACCTAACAATACATTCCCTTTACCGCCCTCCTCACCAGAATTTTCACCACGTAATTAATTTTCTACATCCTTGCGTTCACCTCTTAACGTGTGTTACTTTTAATTTTTGTGGTATACATTTTTTTAATTTATTCACAATTACCTGTAAAACTCGCCACTAATTTCTTTTTCTCTCGGGAAATAAACTTTCAATCCGAACTTTAAAATTTTATTATAAGCCTTTTTTCATCTTTATTGGAATTTTGACTTCATCACTTAGCCCTGTTTCCTCAAGGGATGAACCTACCTCGTTTTAGTCATGAAGTCTCAAAACGTGCAAAGATGAGCCCTACTCCCCAAAAGATCAGAAAGCAAAGCACGAACTTCTTTGATGCCAAAAAAAAAATTACTGATTTAAACTTAAAACAAAATTGCTAGACAAAGTCCTCAGCAGTAATTTATTGCTAATTTAAAAGCGTCTTAAATTTTCTCTCCTGGGAAATTAAATGAATTTAGCATACGGACACCAAGGAAATTAAAACATTCTGTTTTGATTCGTTATAACTTAGAAATCTGAATTTCCGTTCTGAACTGAAAAACTTAAAGATAAATTATTTAGGATCTTTTTTCAAAATACGGAGAACTCGAATAGTATTGTTAAAAGTGTAGAAATGTTATCTTTTGAAATTAACACACTTCATGGAGTTCAAAAGTAAAGTTTTACTATAAACGTCTAATAAGTGAACGTCTAAACAGGAAATCCAACGTAAATAAAGCACAAATAGCAGTAAGGTGCAAATTTCCATACGGCCATTTCGAAGCTGCAAAGGAGCTTCATCATCAGTGCAAAGAACTTAGTGGCAGCTCAAAAAGCCGATTACTAAGCCAAATGCTATTTGTACTTTATTTACGTTGGATTTCCTGTTTATTCGAGCACAAAGGTTTTGTCTTTTCTTTTCAAAAAAAATGTAAACATTTGATGATTAAACTCAAAAAAAAAGATTTCTAGTAATTTTTAAAAAAATTTTAAAAAATTTTTATTTATTTTTTTTTTTTGTATGACATTGAAATTTTTTTTAAATAAAATGTTAATGTTCACTCGCAAGTCAGGACCTTATTCGTATATCGTGACGAAATTATATTCTAATATACGACATGAATAATGTTAATAAGATCTGTAAGGTATACACAAGATTCGATTCACAAGAATCGAACTTTTGAGTGAATGAATTAAAGAAGCTGCTTGAGATATGCTAATTTCGGCATAAGCGCTTAGTATAAAAACCATGCAGCGTCATTAATAAATAAAGTTGAAGAAGTTGTTGTTAAGGTTGATAGATAAGCGAGAGGGAGCTACGAGTTAGGCAGCTCCAGGTGTTAACCGGCGCTAGTGCTTAGCAGGCCCAAAGTTTACGTGGCAGTACTGCTGGTTTGACTCTCTGCTGGTTTGTGAGTATTTGCAAAAAGAATTTCTATTGAATGTTAATATATATATTCCGTAGAAGTAGTACGTATGCTTATTGCTGTAAAAGCAAATTCTATATGTGCAACGAATTCAATAAACATTGTTTCATGTATAAACTGTGTTTGTATCAAATTCATTTAGAGTGACACTTCAAATTATATACACCCAAGTCTGGGTAGAAGTGAGCTATATTCTCTATAGATCCTTTATAAATTAAAACGATCGCAGTTTCATCCTTTAGTTTATACATGTATAGCACATCGGATGCAATAAGCGTGTTATTTTAAATGCTTGGATTCTAACTGAATTTCGGTTGAAATGCGTTTCAAAAGCATACTAAGGTGAATATTTTTGTTACTTTTTTCTGTACAATGACTTAAAAAGAACTAGTTGATACCCGTCAAAACATGACTGCTAGATAGTAAATAAATGTACTAATACACAAATTATACTCAAAACATCATTGCCAAATGTTGAAAATCATAATAATGCTCAGAAACAAATTAATGTGTTTAAGAGAACTTGTGATTAATGAGTATCTAAAGCCAGATTTAAAAATCTCGCTGAGCATACGCAGAATGCCATTTTTTTAATTGTAAATTATCGTTAATTAAACAGCTCGAAATAAACAATTTCCATGAGGTTTAATCTTATATTTCCCAACATAACTGTCATAAAAATAAAAATGGCATGAATCTCGCTGAGCATACGCAGAATGCCATTTTTTTAATTGTAAATTATCGCTAATTAAACAGCGCGAAATAAACAATTTCCATGAGGTTTAATCTTATATTTCCCAACATAACTGTCATAAAAATAAAAATGGCAGAAATCTCGCTGAGCATACGCAGAATGCCATTTTTTTAATTGTAAATTATCACTAATTAAACAGCGCGAAATAAACAATTTCCATGAGGTTTAATCTTATATTTCCCAACATAATGGTCATTAAAATAAAAATGGCAGAGAGAGATCTAGAGAGACTCCTCGGAACAAACGTGTTTAATCATTAAAACATGTCACTGAGCATGCGCAGAAACAGTGAGTTTCTAAAGACAGATTTAAACATGCCACTGAGCATGCCCAGAAATCAATATTTAATTGTAAATTATAGCTAATTAATAGAAATTACGTTTACAACAACAAAATTTGACAAATCAACAGATTACAATCTTTCGTTTCAGACCAAAAGGAAGTAAATTGATGCAGTAGTTTTCTCTCACGGACTGCCCAAAAAGTCGGCTTAGCAACTTAAATATATAGATTACTTTATTTTACGGAAAAGAAAGAGAGGATTATGCTCGATTATTTAACAAACTGTTTAACTGTGCGATGACGGAAAAAAGTTTACTTTGTTTTACGAAAAAAATATGTGGATTATGTTCGATTGTTTTACAAACAACATTAAAACTCAGTTTTTTTTTTCTAATAGCATCATTTGATGCTCTTCAAATTAAAATAGTCATCAAAAGACTATAGGTGAAGAATTGGTTGCCCAAACAAATTAACATTTTATAACCTTACAACGTATATCCGCGGGAAACGGAAAATTTAATTTTTACTTTGTGTTTTTTCTGGGAGTCCTGAAGATTTCCGGCGCTTGAATTTCTCTTATTTATGTGTAACCCATCTTTAAGATATTTATTTAAAAATTTTTAAGTTGAAAAAAACTGGTTTTGTTTGTTTGTTTGTTTGTTTGTGTGTTGATTTTGTTTGTGTGATGAACATGAAACTTCCAATAACAAGACATCTAATTAAGGCAAGAGTAAATAAAAAATATCTATTAAGTTTAAACGCCAACTTCAAAGGTTGCGGGAATTTTAGAAATGTCTTGTGTACGTTCGGAAATCGCGAAATATAGCCCACGTCGCGTTAAGTTAATATGTGCACATTTTACATAAAAGCTGGGAAAAATACTTTTGTAAATTTATCACTCCAGATATAGAAATTCTGTGCAAATTATATCATAAATTTATGATCTAACTTTACTATTCATTCCTATATTTTTATTAACTCGCTTTCTTGTTTGTGTGTTTGTGTGTGTGTGTTTGTCTAGTACAAATCTTGCAATCGATTTTTAACTAACTTCCCGACTAGCTAGACATTTGAAACTTTTAGAATAGCTCAGGACACTATGACAATGCATTATTTTAATACTTTTAGCTATCTTGAAGCAGCATTGAATTAATTTTCAGTTAATTTCGTTTTGTAGACTGGTGCAGCCATCTATCAGCCGGGACGGGAAAGAAAAGTGAAACGCAAGTTAACTTCCAATTAACTTCATTTTCTTTCAAGTTGACGGGATAATTCATCAAAAAAATTTATATAAAGTATTTATTAATACATAGAATTGTCAAATTTATAGTATTCAACAGAAAATTTAAAAACATTGTATATAAAAAGTTCTTTTTAATCTTGTAATTATATCTTTCAAATTCCATAAATACGCTATTTGGCGAAATAATAATAATTGCTTCAATTTACGTAACTGTTTCACGTGAAACAAAAATGCATCACTTTACATTGAACTACCGAAGTAAATCACATTTAGAAATTCTTAAATTGACTTTTTGTATGTATGGTTGATAGCAAAATCATTGCAAGGAGATACCAGAAATTACATGTTCGTGATTTCAAGCATTGATAATTGAACAACCTCAAAAGACGTTATTATGTTTACATTTTTTTTTCACGTGGGTTTTAAGAAGTCCTATTGAAATCTGTATATCATGAATATGTGTCCTGAGTTTGTCTTTTTACTCCTCAAATTTCACTAAATATATTATCAGGAGTAACATTCAAAAATCCCCACTTCAACTTCCTTGGTATTTTGCTTTAAGAATTAATACTACCGTTTTTTAATGACATATAACATTGCTAATATCTATAACCAATAAATTTCATAAATGAATTATTCTTTGAAAAGAAACCCGAGCTTAAAACGATATCTGGTAATATTTTTTACACGGAACTTTTGTATTCTGTAAATCGAATATATGAGTACAGTTAATATAGGCCATCTGGCTTTGCCATTCATTTCTTAAAATTCCCCGAATGGAATTATTTGGGTAAAATATACACTTTATGCCGGAGATAGCCAAGCGGTAGGGCGTTGTACTTTGGACTGCGGGGTGCTCGGTTCGAATCCCAACGACGCCGTTAAATATCTTTGTGTGTAAGCCGGATATGAACACCTTAAATCTTTAGACAGGAAAGTCCTTCTATGATGTCAGGAGATGGTGGGAAAAGGTACAACCCCCTCCCAGAGGTGGACCCTGGGGTCGATCTGTCTAAATTGTAGTGGTAGCCTATTCGCCGGCTGGATTTCAATCCCGGAAGGCCTAGGTTACTACGTCGGGCCTTTCCTGGTGGACTGGAAATTGTAAAATGTACACTTCAATTTACGTGATGTCTGTTTGACTTGACATAACTATGCTTACCAAAATAGTACATTATTATGTGAAATTAGAATATGTAATAAAATAGAAAATCGAAAGTGGCACTTTTTAAAAAAAATTGTTAATTTGAGAAAACACATCCTGACACATGTCTGAGATAACTAAAAAAAATCAAATTTAATATTTAATGTTAACATTTTAATTTCTATTCTTTTTACTTAAAATTAATTTTATCATTAATTACAAATTTGCACTGAAAACATCATAACAATTATCTACTTACATAAAAAAAATTATTAGAACACATAATAAATCCTAGTTATATATATTAATTATTCTGTGCTCTCACCTGATAAAATATATTACAAATTATTAACACACTCACCACCACCCTCATTGGAGACTGAAGATTATATATCATTGTCTAACTAAAATCGGACCAAAAGCAGACCAGAAAAATCAGCATACAAAAAAATGGCGAGTCGCTGAAGAGCGGACAACCTAGAGGTCTTTATCAGTCGCGGACTTTTCTTCAACTGCCCAAAAAACCGTTAAAAAAATTCCAGCACCTGAAAAGCAGAGGTCAGAAAATGTTCTCGTACAATTAACACCTTTCATCTATCATTAGTTAAAAGATTGTTGCTGGGCCGTTGCTATGGGGAAACTATCCCCTTAATGACCGAGATGGTGGCAAGTAATTCTCCCTTCTGTGCACATGACCTTGCGTACTATTCCTACTATTACAGGTCACCCTAAATTGCCTACGGGAGGCACATTCCCTTACTCCCCTAAAACCGGTACAAAAAACCACAGGAATGATTTTGAGCACATATATAGTTTAAGATTAAAAAAAAATAGATACACTTATAAATGTGCATGGAACCGAATTAATATTATATCGAGATTATGAAATCAGAAAATATATATTTTTTTAGAGATAAAACAGTATATTAATGAAAATAATTACAAAGTCGAGTTCCATGTCACATACATTTTAAAAAGACAAGGAAAACAGCGAATCTTCATCAACTGCTTTTTTGAAGTTTTTTCCCTTTTCTAAAGCTGAAGGGACTTGTTTGTACGACGTTAACCAATCCACAACGTGGAATTTAGAGGGCTACTTTATAATGGGAACATCCTACGGGTGAACTAATTATGAGAGCTAATTATGCGGGGACAGCACAATAATATCTAAGCCACCGATTCCCAACCTGTGGATCGTGATCCCTTTTGGGCATAGAGAAGTTTTTCTTTTTGGAGTCGGCACGGTTTTATTCAATCAAAATAACATTTTAACGAATTTCATTGAAAACAAATTTCGGGTAATCTCATCTAACGAAACTACCACGGGTTATTAATGTATGATTACTTATCGTTGCTTACCTCTTTTGTATGTATATATGTATGTATGTGTTATGTATATAGGTATCTATATTTATGTACGTATGTATATATATATATATATATATATACATATACTAGCTGAAAACCCGCACTTCGCTACGGAGTACATTCAAATAAAATACAACGGTCAATGTATGCAATTAATGCCAAAAAAAATAAATATATATATTTATAATAAATACGATGATCAATGTATACAATTGATGTAAAAATGACAAAAAAATATATTTATAAAAAATCATTAGGTATATTTTTATAGACAAAATAATGTAGAAAAAAATATTCAAATTAAATGTAATAGGACATACTAAAGAATATAGTTCAGTTAATATAGTACAGTTTGAGGAATATATATTTTACTGTATTTTATTATTTTTTATTGGATTTTTTTTCCAATCGTCTGCCGCATTAGCAAGAAAAAAAAATATCTTTTTTGTCTATTTAGTTGTTATGCACATGATGATAAATTTATTTTAAGTACTAAATAAGAAATCACGTGATCAGCATTTAATAAATTAAATTCTAAAAATTAATCATTAAAAATTCACCAAAAATCAGAAAATGGAGGTAAAGATTCGAAAAAATCTCATTTTCAAGGAATTTGTATGATCTTTCTCGTGATATAAATTTTATAACCATCAAGTAATTATTTTAAAAGCAAATTTTTAAAAAAAGTTAATAAAACAGCTTAAAAATTTAATTTTAAAAAAATCTAAGAAGAATTTTTCAAAAATCTTTCTTAGTTTACCCCTACACTATAAGAAGAATCGCCATGCAAAATTTCAGCCCTTTAGGTGCAGTGGTTTGGTATGTGCGTTGTATGTCAGTCAGTCAGTCAGTGAGTCAGTTACGGAACTGTTTTATATATATAGACTAGTGGACCCGACACACGTTGTGCTATTCAAACGTTGTAAATCTAAAAATCATAAAATTATTTTAATAAACTATAAATTATTTGGACCGTTTTGAAGAAAAAATATGTAAAAAAAATTATTTTTTAAAAACATTACACCACCGCGCGTACAGTTATCACAACTCGACCTATCTTAAAATTAGCAAGAATGTGGACGAAATTCCATTATTATGGCTATTAGTCTGACTAATCAATGAGTTGTTCAATACTTCATAAGTTGCATAGAATCAAATGAGAATTCACAATTAGAATTTGTAGGTTACGTTAATTTTTATTCAATGCACGTGTATACAGCATTAAAATTCATGAAAATAAAAAAAAATTCTGAAACGCGATTGCAGCTCTGCCTACCGGATTCAATTGTGTATCTAAACTAACCAAAGATCAACAACAACACATGAATAAATAAATTAATTGAAGAAACATTTTCTATCGGATCAAATTGTGAATCTAAACCATTCTCGAATCAACTTAATCGCACAAACAAAATTTCATTACAATCAGTCCAGCCGTTTAGGAGGAGTTCAGTGACATACACACGGACTGAAGAAATACAATACACTGGTGTAAGAAATTAAGAAAATTTGCAGACTTGGTCGATTAGCTCTAGAACTACTGTACCGATTTTAATGAAATTTAATATCCACATACATTGATACAATACAAAACAAATAACCATTCAATAATTGTAATACACACGCATGATCGTGCGTAACACTCGTTGGAGTCAGAAGGTATGAAACAGCGGTTGAAGAATAAACAAAAAAATGGGTTAATAGATGGGTAAATAGGGGGTATGGTCCCCTCTTACAGATATACAGGCCTCTCAGCGTGATTTCATACTTGAAATAAGGCAGTTTATCATTCCCTGTGGCAATTGGACCCACTCGTTCAGCAACGCTGTTTTCATTCCCTGGATGGTTCCCTGGAGGGGGGTTGCGAGTTGCAATTGCCCTCCCCAGAGCGTCCCAGACATGCTCTATAGGGTTAAGGTCTGGAGATCTGGCTGGCCAATCCATCCGGCGAATATCCTCACTGTCTAGAATTCGTCGACCAGAAGAGCTCTATGTGGCCTCACGTTATCGACCATTAAAATGAACTCAAGGCCAACTGCACCCCTGGAAAGCGAACATAGGGATCCAAGACCTCATCCCTATACCTCACACCAGTCACAGTGCCTCTTTCAAAGACATGGAGATGTGTGCGGCTATCCAACATGATGCCTGCCCAGACCATTAAACCTCCTCCGCCATAATGTTCGATATCGCAGACATTGGAGGGTAGGTAGCGGGTCCCTGGTTCTCTCCAAATGAACGTATGGCGAGAATCGGTATTTAGGCTGAACCGGGACTCATCAGTGAAGAGAACGGTCGCCCATTGATCCATACTCCAATTTCTATGCTCTCTGCACCATGATAAACGGATTATATTGTTCGTAGAAGTGAGCGGGACGCAAACAGCAGGTTGTCTTGCAAACAACCCTCTCTCATGAAGTCTTTTGGAAGCAGTCACCCTTGATAAACGGGTTCCTGTGGCTGCATACAATTCACGAGAGAGCTGAGAACCTGTAGCACTCCTGTTACGCCTCTCTATAATCGACAAATGGCGATCTTCTCTGGCCGTCGTGGCTCTTGGATGAATTTGCCCAGACTTTCTCTCGATCCGGTAACCTGGAACTGTTTCCATAAGTTACACACGACGCTGGACGTTACATTGAACTCTCTACAAATTTGGACTTGAGAATGGCCTGCTTCTAGCCTCCCCACTATTCGCCACCTCATTCCATCATCTAAACGTTGGTGGTTACTCATTTTTACTGTTACAATTTGAAATTTACCGTTAGCTGCAAAATAACACCATCTATTAACCCATTTTTTGTTTATTCTGCAACCGCTGTTTCATACATTCCGACTCCAACGAGTGTTACGCACGATCATGAGTGTGTATTACAATTATTGAATGGTTATTTGTTTTATATTATATCAATGTATGAACATATCAAATTTCATTAAAATCGGTACAGTAGTTCTAGAGATAATCGACCAAGTCTGCAAATTCTCTTAATTTCTTATACCAGTGTATATAAAGATATAACATTTCTGAAACGCGATTGCAGCGCTGCCTACCGGATCCAATTATTGAATGCACTGGTATACATCATTAAAATACGCGAAAATAAAAAAAAATTCTTAAACGCGATTGCAGCTCTGCCTACCGAATCCAATTGTGTACGTAAACTAACCAAAGATCAACAACAACACATAAATAAATAAATGAATTAAAGAAAATTTTCTATTGGATCAAATTGTGAAACTAAACCATTCTCGAATCAACTTAATTGCACACACAAAATTTCATTAAAATCAGTCCAGCCGTTTAGGAGGAGTTCACTGACATACAGACGGACAGAAGAAATATATATATAAAGATATAAAATTTGTGAAACGCGATTGCAGCGCTGCCTACCGGATCCAATTATTGCAAGCACTTGTATACATCATTAAAATTCATGAAAAAAAATTCTGAAACGAGATTGCAGCGCTGCTTACCGGATCCAATTGTGTACCTAAACTAACCAAAGATCAACAACAACACATAAATAAATAAATTAATTAAATAAACATTTTCTATTGAGTCAAATTGTGAATCTAAACCATTCTCGAATCAACTTAATCGCACGCACAAAATTTCATTAAAATCAGTCCAGCTCTTTAGGAGGTGTTCAGTGACATACACACGGACAGAAGAAATATATATATATATATATAAAGATGTTTGTCAAATATTTGTCGCATTTTGGTACTTTTCTGTTTAACTGTTTACTGCTTGGCCAAGCGATACAGACTAGGTTTGGCACGCAGCCAAAATAATAACTCGCGAGGTACGGACGGACGGTTTTAGCGTCTGAAATTTTGCTTTTCGGAGAACCGCTATGTAGGAATGTAATCGTACGTTAAAATTGGTATTTATTGACCGTAAAGCTTTAAGGCAGTTGTAAGGTATACACAAGATTCGATTCACAAGAATCGAACTTTTGAGTGAATTAAAGAAGCTGCTTTAGATATGCTAATTTCGGCATACGCGCTTAGTATAAATACCACGCAGCGTCATTAATAAAAAGGGGAGGTTGTTAAGGTTGAAAAGGTGTTATCCTGCGCTAGTGCTTAGCGGGCCAGAAGTTTACATGGCAGTACTGCTGGTTTGACTTACTGTTCGTGAGTATAAAAATATATTGTTCTTGAAAGCTGTGTTTATACATTCCGTACAAGTAGTACGTATGCTTATTGCTGTAAAAGCCAATTATATGTGCAACGAATTCAATAAACATTGTTTCATGTATAAACTGCGTTTGTATAAAATTCAAATAGAGTGCCACTTCACATTATATACACCCAAGTCTGGGTAGAAGTGAGCATAGAAACTCTATACAGTGATGTGTTCTAAAGTGGAAAAAATCTCATTCAAACCGCAACCCCAGTTCGCTAGAGATCTACCGCATTTATCTAATGGTAAATAAAATCGCGGTAACTTACTATACACAGTACACAAATCCTAAACGTCACTTTGTTTTTCATCGGTCTGTGCCGTCAGTTTTGCATTACTATTTTAGTTTCCCCCAACGGGAGAAAGCAATTTTCTTTAGGTAAGAGTTTTCCTATTTTTCATTGTTATATAATTCAGAATCTGTATGGTAGGGGCATTACTTTTCTTGGAGTTCTGTTCTATTCTTGCTTTTACACACTTTTGACTGAGGGATGAATGTTACTTTATGTTCTCCATTTCTTGCAAATATCATTTTCGTTAAATAAAACATTTATTTGGAAACCAATTATGGGAGATATATTTAAATTTTCCTCTTTATCTCTTAAATGGCATAACCACCATAAATAGAGAGAACATAGCAGGTCTGGCCAAACTGCGGCTCTTTTAACATTTTTTCTATGATTTTATTAATTTGTTTCTTGTTTGTGTGTGTGTTTGTCTATTTGTCCAGTACAAATCTTGCAATCGATTTTTAACTAACTTCCCGACTAGCTAGACATTTGAAACTTTTAGAATAGGTTAGAACACGATGACAATGCATTTTTTTAATACATTTAGCCATCTTTAAGCAGATTTTTACCATTTTCTTTATTATTTTCAGCTAATTTTGTTTTGTAGACAGGTGCAGCCATCTATCAGGTGCAAAGGAAACGAAAAGTTAAACGCAAGTTAACTTCCAATTAACTTCATTTTCTTTCAAGTTCATGGGATAATTCATCAAAAGAATTTTAAAAAGTATTTATTAACATATAGAATTCTCAAGTTTATATGATCCAACAGAAAATTTAAAAACATGGTATATAAGAAGTTCTTTTTATCTTGTAGATAATTATTCTTGGTCCAATGACCATTTTTTTAAATAATGGAATTTTGTAAACTTTCAGATATTGTAAACATTCTTGTGTCAAACATTCGTAATATTCTTATGCCAAACATTCATGTTGTAAACATTCTTCAACATGGAATGTTGTAAACATTCTAATGTTGTAAACATTCTGTTAATTAATGTTTACAACATTAATTAACAGAATAATGTTGTAAATTATTGTAATATAATAATTTCAACATTATTCTGTTGTACATTTATATAAAGTTTATATAAATTTACAACACAATGTCTAGTGAGTTGCTGTCAGAATTTTTTTTTAACAAAAACTTATAGATGTGATTCCTTCTATTATTTACTTTGGTTAATAAACAATACACGGTTCTCAATATTGTAGAATCAACATTTTGCCGAATGTATACAAACTCAATATATGTCAGATTTGAATTATTATTATGCAATGCAAAAGAAAAATAATTTTGAAGCTATCAAAACTATTTAAGAATTTTCATATATCTAGATGAACACCCGGGCTTCGCTACGAGTACATTTTAGAAAAATTACAATGAAAAAAATTAATTGCTTTTTAGAGGATTTCCTTATAAACAATATTTTTTGTTTCTTCATTGGATGGAACTAATATTACCACGCTCGTCCGTGAACTTACGCTTGAGCAAGCTACGTAAAACTGACCGTGGGAGAAACAACTTTCTATTACATCTACGCTAGCGTATTTTAAATTTTGGCCTTGAGACTTATAATCATGGCGAAGCCTATTTTGAGGGGAAAATTGCAGTTTTATAAATAGGTTTAATTTAATATCCATAAAACATACTAATTTGAATTAAATTTTAAAAAAAACTTCCATATCATTTAGTCTAGTGGTTAAATTTTCTATTTTACTGTTTTTTAATATTTTTTAAGGTAGGACTACCTTAAGTATTAAGGTAGGTATACCTTTAAGTATTAAAGGAATGCATTGTCATCGTGTTCTGAGCTATTCTAAAAGTTTCGCATATCTAGCTAGTCGGAAAGTTAGTTAAAAATGGATTGCAAGATTTGTACGGGGCAAACACACACACACACACACAAACAAACAAGAAAGCGAGTTAATAAAAACATGGTAAAAATACTGTGTTGTTTGGTAACAAATTTAAAAGAGCTAAAATTTGGAAAAAAGAAGTGGGGTCGGGTAAAGAATCGTCCACTTATTTGGCCCTTATTTTTGGCGCTTTTTACAATATTCAAATGTGCGCCAATTGGGCTATTCAAGCCGATTTCGAATAGTATTTAACAATTAAGGTAAGTGAAAAAATAGTTTACAATAGTTTTTCCAATAGTTTTAACTTAGGATTATGTTCCTCAATAAAGGTCCTTCGAAGAGAAAAAAATTGTCCTGCGTCCCGAGTTATAATTTTGGCAGCGCGCCAAACCCAGTAGCAGTAACCAGTTAAACAGAAAAGTACCAAAATGCGTCCAAAAAAAAAAAAAAAAGAGGTAAGCAACGATAAGTAATCCTACGTTAATAACCCGTAGTAGTTTCGTTAGAAGAGACTACCTGATTTTTTTTGTCAGTTTTTTCGTTGTTATGCACGTGCAGGAAAATTAATTTGAAGTATCACAAAAAATTTGAAGTTTCACAGAAATCTCGTAATCAGCATTTAATAAATTAAATTCTAAAAATTAATATTTAAAAATTCACCAAAAATCAGAAAATGGAGGTAAATGTTCGAAAAATATTTCATTTTAAAGGAATTTTTATAATCTTTCTCGTGATATAAATTTTATAGCCCTCAGATTATTGTTTTAACTAAGCCAATCAAGTTAAGTCCATTTTGGAGGTGTTAAAACTATTTGACAATTTTGAAATAATTATTTTAATAGTTAACGAGCGATATAAGATTTATTCACAAGCCAAATTGGCAAAAGTCCACTTTTTCAAATTTTTGAAACTTTGGTGTCAAAGCACTTACATCTTACATTCAAAATAAATTTTCCAAGCAATAAGGATTAACACCACTCAATGACAATTTTTTTTTACCATGAAATAATAAACTTTTGTCAAAAGCCTGTCAAGATACTCTATTGTAAATCGTTGCAATAATTCAATTAGAACGATGAAGCCAGTACTTGACGGTAACAGCAAATCGTTTCGTGTTGTTTCGTTACAACAAAAGTAACACGAATTAGTCATTTACAGTCTAACTGCCACAGAAATAAGTACTTGTCAATAATTAAACAATGTTTTCAATTTTTTTCTCTAATAAAGGATAACTTGAAATCTAAATTTGGCGTTGGTACTTCTTTCACTTACGAAATCGATTAACTCCCTTAGTCACACAAAAATTGAAATACATTTACGAATATTCCAAGGATATTCTATCTTATACATTTGTCGTTTAAAGCTACATCTGCAATAATACATTATACAATGTGTATTTAAATTTAAAATTTAAAAGAAATTTTAAAAATCAATGTATATTATCTTATCACTTTTCTACTTTTTTACATGTTTTTACTAACTCGCTTTCTTGTTTGTGTGTTTGTGTGTTTGTGTGTTTGTCTCGCACAAGTTTTAACTAACTTCCCGACTAGCTAGATATTAGAAACTTTTAGAATACCCCAGAACACGATGGCAATGCATTATTTTAATACTTTTAGCCCTCTTCAAGCAGATTTAAATTCATTTTCAGTTATTTTCAGTTAATTTTGTTTTGTAGACTAGTGCAGCCATCTATTGGCCGGTACGGGAATGAAAAGTTAAAAGCAAGTTAACTTCCAATTAACTACATTTTCTTTCAAGTTGATGGGATAATTCATCAAAAAAAATTTTAAAAAAGTATTTATAAATACATAGAATTGTCAAGTTTATATAATTCAACAGAAAATTTAAAAACCTGGTATATGTAAAGTTGTTTTTATCTGGTAATTATTTGTTTTATGGAGTTTATCGATTTGGCAAGTGATCGGCTCACTTAACACTACAGCTTAAGCTGCAAGAGCTGGAGAGTGGTAGTGTGTCGGCTTTCGGTACTGAGGGTGGTCTTATCAAATCCTTATAAGCTCCATTGAATACCTCGGTGTCCAGGCTGGATATGGGCATGTTGAACCTGTAGACCGGATAGTCCCTCTATGAGTTCAGAGAGGATGGGAGAGGGTATGTTCCTTCAGATGTCGCCCATTGGTAGGAGGTTTAATAGTTCAAAACTGAGGTGAAACCTGGCTAAATCGGACTCCGACCCTTGTGGTGCCATTATAAACCGGATCCACGCCCATCAGCCCGATAACCTATATGGAAATGGTATGTAATTCTTCCTTCCAGGGGGAATCAGAAATAAAAGCAACTTAACCCTCTGACGACGTAAGGATCATTCTGCAGTTTACCTCAGAAGACCCTACCGGCCGAGAACGAGAAGTGGCTTTCCCGTCCCCCACAGAACGCCCTGATGATTGAACTGAAATCTGTCATGGTGGGGTGCGGCCCCACTATCAGCATTAGGTCATAAAGTACGCAGGTATCGGTTCTAGACAATAAAAGAAGATCGAATAATTAACAGAATGACTCTGTGGTGACGTTGAACTGTTGGTATAATGACCACTAGGGGGGGGGGGGGCAATCTATGAGAATTTCGACCAGCTATGCCGTTTCCGGCCTTCAGAGGGTTAAGCTGCTCACATCATATAAACTTCTACATGAGGAATTTCTGGCTGGACCGTTGAGATTAACTTAAAAACAAAAGAAAGTATTTTTTTTAAAGCTAGTGACTGTTTAGGAATACTTCGTACTTACGGAAGCTAGTTTTAAGCTCTCGAAATTGTCCCACAAAACACGCGGATGAAGTCGAAACAGAACTTTCTGTTACCCGAATTGCAGGGTTGTAATTGTAAGCACGTGATTTTCCGTTGTTCCCATATAAAGTTTTAACTCGTTCATAACACTGCAAACAGCATATTAATAGCATATTCTTCATCTTTAAAGAACTACAGATGGACTACTAAAGATGACATTTCGGATAAAAGTTTGAAGCGTTTACTCACTACGTTAAAAGTAGAAATAACATTGTAAGCTTCTTTTACATGTATTGCTTGAACTAAGGTGTTCAGTTATAAATCTCTATGTAATTAAAATGGGAATTAACTTGTCCATTTAAGTGAGATAAAACAGTGAAGTGATTTCTCTTAATGTGGGAGATACTCGCAATATAACTAGTTTAATTAGAAATTAAACAGTACAAAGATATCTAGTAACATATATTCCTTGGTATTTAAGAATTTATTTTAAATTTCCATATTATTTTTACAAGAATGTACTTTGCCGTTTAGTGCTTGATTTCCTAAATGCCTCTTATTTGGGAGAACTATTATAATCGAATATCATATGGGCAGTTTATATACTTGGTGTATATTTGAAAAAAATATACATCAAAATACCTTATATTGTAGTAGAATTTAGAACATATTGTAATAGAAATTAGGCCTAGTATTTTGTTAGAATTTTTTTATAAATTTATTTTATGTAATATTTTTTTTAAAGGTGATGAAAGACACATGGGTTAATTTGTAAAATTATGAAAATTGAAATAAAACTCCGAACTAAATAAAATTTTAAAATATTAAATAAGCACTAAATAAATAAAATAAATTTATTAGAAAATTTACAATAGTCAGAAATAAGTTTATGAATTTCTTCTGAATTTAAAATAGTAATATTTTGTGTCGCATCATCCCTTATCCCCTTAGAAACATAGGAAACAAACAAACAAACACACACACACACACATATATATATATATATATATATATATAATATATATATATATATATATATATATATATATATATATATATATATATATATATATATATATATATATACTATGACAGGAATTCTGTTTCCCGTACTCCACTATATCCTCAGTTCACTAGTTAATATCCGGAATGTTGCTGTCGGGAGCCGGAATAATATACTTTCAAGGTGCAGTCATCATGATCGGAGTGAAAATAAACAGTTCCTTTTCATTTTCCAAAATATCTTTATTTGCCAGCCTAAATTTTCTCGGCTCCATTCTCAAAACAATCATTTTACTATTTAAATCCAATTGCCTAAGCTTCTATTAAATTAAAATCCCTACTCCGATCATCTCATTTTATCTCAATTCGCAAATCGCCTCAGACCGCTCAGCGGTACGTTTACACTCTTCAGAAGTCTACTTGTCTCTGACTCTATTCATTTTTTGAAAGCGCGCCTAGAATAAATCTGCTTAGCATTGCATCGAATGTTCCACACCCTTCCATTTGTCGAGTCATCGGAAAAAACCCTACGTCGTTTCCGTTTAAAAACTTGCTCAATTCTATTAATAGCTTTTTATTCCACGCGATTTCCCAATTCTATATTCTGTTAAATATCAATCGTGGACGAACAACGAATTCTGTTGACCAAGCTAACCTATTTTTATCTGTAAAATCCCTATTTTAAGTATTTAATCAAGTTTTTTCTGGACCCCCTCCTTTTAATTCCCTTAAGTTATCCCAATTTTTTCAAGACCTTACATAGTACTGTATATATTTCCATTTTGAAGTAAATAAGAAAAATCTTTAAAATAAATATCTCTATATTCACAAAAAACTAGAGGGTTAAGATTTATATTGAAAATTTGATAACTAATAAAACATTACTATTTTATTTTTTTAAATGGCATGCCACTAAATATTTAACAAACTTTTAATGCTGCTTATATAAAATTTTGATATAAGTGCATCGGATACCAAAATAACAATACATATACAATAAATGACTCTTTGAAAATGTGACGGTAACTGACTAGTTTTCAGAATCGTTAACATCTAAATCACATCCCAAAAGATACAATAATATGTATGACAATCATTTTTAAACATCGATCGTAGGGCAAAGTCAGATATACTTCTATTGGGGAAACAATCATACGGCAAAATGAGCCTTTTGATTTACGGGATTATTGTTTGATGTGAAATAAATATAAATGCAACTACATTAAATATATAGAATAAATATCAATTTATTAAATGAGGACATGCTCTTTTGAAATGATGCCTGAGAATAAAAGAGATCGAGTTGCATGCATTGGAAACAGATATTCTATTACAAATTGGCATATTATTAGCACCTGTATAGATTTTGTATTTTGTTGCTTTTAAATTTATAATATGCATATTATTTATAAAAACAACCATCAGACTAATGTCCCATAAACGTTATTTTTATGTGATATTAAAGTGTCATAAATCGAACTACATTAAATATACAATATGGCCCAGTCGACGGGAGCAATCAGAAAAGGCCTCGTGTTAATCTCTTCACTTAATGTCACACAAAACCAAAAAAACGTTGAAATCAAAACTTGCTTGCACTTTAAAAAAACAGTTAAAAATAAAATACCTAAGGGCCTGTTCACATAGAATCCGTAAGCGTTAGAGTAAAAAAAATAACCAATCATATATCAATCATTGACCCATTTAACCAATCAGCGCAAACGGAATCTTTTAACGCAGACGTTGACGGTTTCCTTTTAGTTCCTATCCTTAAACTTCCTTCTAATAACAGGACAGAGTTTTCTCAGACCGAATGGCTAGGGCGCTGGCAGTCGGTTCAGATCCTGTGGGTTCGAGTCCTACTGTTGGCATGGATGTTTGTAGCCGTTCAGAATCGGCTTTAAACTGTAGCTCCCAGTTAAATTAGTCCTCGTGTAGCAAAAACTTGATCGTAGCACTCCAAACCAAACCTATGAATCTGATCATTTTCCCTTGTCAAAGTTCATAGATCCTACAGGCCCCTTCCATAACTTATCATCATTCCTATTTCAAAATCCTCCTCCTTCTGCCAATCACGCTAGCTTACCACTGCAATGATTCTTCAAGACAGTGTTGCCAACTTGAGGGTTTCTCCCCTAAATTTGGGGGCAAATTAGGTGAAAAGGGGTGTTTTTAGGGGCCACATTTTTTGGGGACATTTTGTGGGCGGGAACATTTTTTAATATTTTGTACAATCGAGACGCGTTTTTTTTATTAGATTATAAGTTCCATACATATGTCAAATGTAAATAAACCTCTGTTTCATTATGTAAGCGTGTATTTTATATTTGTTTCAGTTTATCTCTCAAACAGGATGCCTATTCGGAACCAGAATTTCTTTTAGGAAGGTCTAGGGGGATCTCAAGTTGGTGTTAGGGGGGAACAGGGGGATTTCGACATGGCGCTAGGGGGAGGTGCTTCGTAGAGGTTGGCAACACTGCTTCAAGACCGGCATCCGAGGGCGTGACCCAGATGACGTTGATATCCTATGTTACCTGATGGCACATTAAAAATGTAAAAGAAAAACATTTAAAAAAATCAAAGTTTTAAATGATAGATAATACCACAACGGTAGTAGAAACTACATATTCTTTATTTCTAGAGATCTATAGCTCTACTTTTTCTGTATATGTATTTGGATAAAAACGTTTCGTGCATTCCGTAAAGATTAATCACTGCAGTTATTATAGGCACACCTAACAACGTATAGTATCAATAACACAACTTACTTTAGCGAAACTTCCTTCGTAGTCGTGAATTTTTTTGTTTAGGGAAATAATATTAAGGCTGATGTGTACTAACCCTATTGGATTCGCTGATTTGTTTGATTATTTTATTTTTAACCTATGGAGTAAAAATAAAATAAACAAATCAAACTAACAAAATTAAAAAGCGAGCATAGACTGCCAAACAAGTTAACTTAAAACCTACCCTAGCAATGAAAACATAAAACTTTTCAATAAACGATTGCGCAGTTGCTTCATATCCTTGTATTGGAAATGGACAAATATAACTAAAAATAAATAAAACAACAGAGCTAGATAATTATAAGAAAAATTCAGACAAAAAACTATAGAGTATAGCTACTTCTACCCAGACTTGGGTGTATATAATTTGAAGTGGCACTCTAAATGAATTGGATACAAACACAGTTTATACATGAAACAATGTTTATTGAATTCGTTGCACATATAGAATTTGGTTTTACAGCAATAAGCATACGTACTACTTGTACGGAATATATATTAGCATTCAATAAAAATGCACTTTGCAATACTTACAAACTAGAGAGTCAAACCAGCAGTTATGCCACGTAAACTTTGGGCCCCCTAAGCACAAGCGCCGGTTAACACCTGGAGCTGCTTACCTCGTAGCTCCCTTACTTCACTTATCTATCAACCTTAACAACTTTTTTTAATCAAGGTGCTTGGTATTTATACCAAGCGCGTATGCCGAAATTAGCATATCCCGAAATTAGCGTATGCCGAAATTAGCCTGAATTGTTATTACAACAATTCAGGTTTTGGAATTCTTAGCACAATTGAAGCACAATTACACAACTTTAATGAAGGACGTCAACACATATGTCATATTCGGAGAGAGAGGAAATGGATCATTCAAGCAAACAATTTAGTATATGCCAATGCCATGCCACATTGTCATAAAATGCTGAATAAATAGAAATATTAACAAAATAAATTGAGAATTTTTGTCATAAGCTATTGAATTAACCGAAATATTAGCAAAATAAAATGTCCCATTCCCTCAACTATTTAAGTGTTTTTACGTGCTTCTTGATTTTAAAAGATTCCGGTTTCGGAATTCTTATCATAACTGAAGCAGAAGTACACACCGTTAATGAAGGACATTAAGACATTTATAATGTTTGGAAAGAGAGAAAAAGGATCACTCAAGAAGTCTTTTTTTTAACCCAATGCGGAGACACTTGTGAAGACATTCACCTATAATACACCACAGTTTTGCTGGCCATTTTATTGTGGAAACTCCACATAGGCGGACCAGCATTACCGCCTATGAAGGGATGACACAAACGGAGGCATTTTAGTGGCGCGACGCCGGGATTCGATCCGAGCACCCTCAGCACCGAAAGACAGCGCGCTGTACCACAAGGCCGCCACAGGCCAAATAGTCTATTTAGTATACTCAATTTAGTCTATTAGTATTGCACATAATGTCAGAAGCCGTGGAAGAACTATAGAAATATTAGCAAAAAAAAAAAAATTCAGGTAGTCTCTTCTAACGAAACTACCACGGGTTATTGACGTAGGATTACTTATCGTTGCTTACCTCTTTTTCTGATATATTTTGGTACTTTTCTGTGTAACTTTTTACTGCTACTAGGCTTAGAGAGCTGCCAAAATTATAACTCGCGACGCAGGACAATATTTTTTTCTCTCCGCAGGACCGTTATTGAGGAACGTAATCCTACGTTAAAAATGTCTCAAACCTTTCGTCAGCAATTTTAGCGCTTGATATTATCAGCATCCTGATTTTGCAGAACTTCAGGATTAGCATATTTTACTCAATAAGATGTAAAATTACTTTATGATAAATGACGTTAGAAGATCTTTCTCGTTTGATAAGAAAAATTTCGATTATTGAAGGAGCCAACATCGCATAATACAATGTCATGCTGTTCAAATCCTGTGCAAAATAGCAGGAAAAAAATGGCAAACGATTCTAAAATATTTTCATTTTGCTGTACTGTTTGTTTTTTGCATGTATGCTGATTTTACAAAGAATAAATCATGTTTAGAATTTCTAATTCAGATAAAATATTACGGGATTCAATGCCAATAAGGAACGTTAGTGCATTTTTCTTGTTCAGAGAGAGAAAACATGAATTATTCAGGACGTCAATATGGCTTGATATATTGCCTTGTCCAAAAATATTTGATCAAAAATTTTAAAAATCCAAAACATCACTATCATACAGGTTTGTATTGTTTTTTTTTCAATATATCACAAACTACATGCTCTCTAATTCAGAACTGAATTGAGCTGATTACCTATTAAATAATTCATGATACAGTGCATATTTAAAGTATCTACAGCATTGCAAGGATATCCTTTTAGTCCAGTCAATGAGTGCTCAAAGAGGGGTGTAGAGTGCATGAAATATGCGAGAATTTTTGTCTTCAGGACTTTGTTAGGAGTAGTTAGTAGGTAAACATACTAAATGTCACCGCCCCTGGGGGGTGAGTAAAGGGGGGAGGGGAGTTGAAGGGTCCCAATTTTGGTTTTTCACTTATATCTCGGAAACGGTGCACTGTAGAAAACAATGTTAACTACGAAAATGAAAGCTAATTAAATTTCCTATACAATTGTCAATATACATATTTGACAAATTCCCAATGGTTTTCGAGATATACGTTATTGAAAATCGATAATTTTCGAAAAAATCTTTTTTATCTCGCTCTTTTTATCAAACATTTGCTTCTACTGCCTCCCACGATCATTTCTCAGAAAAGTTATCACAGGCGAAGTTGTAGAGCATTAAATTTCTTTCAATTTGATATGGACTTTTGCCACTTTATCTTCAACCAATCAAAAGTTATAGTATTTCTAACATGTACGCTCAATTTCGATGTTGTTCTAGAAATGAGTATGTTGAGAGTCTGTTGCATTTTAACTGCTGTAACTTGCTATATGATGAATAACAACACTTTAACAATGGAAATAAGGTAATTGCAACTGAACACACAACACTTTTTTTTATAATTATAGCTTTTATTATTGTAATGTTTTTATTAGGTGAAGTTGATTAATAACAACTAATGGTGGTAGGGGTAGAAAGTTCGAGAATATTCTAGGCTTTTCCCTCGATATCAAAAGGGCGCCAACAGGCTAGAATGTTCCACCCTTCTTCTGTTAAGTTCTTATCTTCTTTGAAGGCACAAGCCGCCCTTTCCAGACCCTACCACCCTCTTATTTCCAGTTATTTTCTTCACAATTATTTTACCTATTTTGTTTTTACAAAATTAAATATAAATTTTAATTAACAATAAAATTAACAATATTTTAAATTATAAAATTAATACATTTAAATTAATTTTAAAAATTCAATACTTGAAATTCAATGAATCAAAATTATTATTTAAAAACAATTAATAAAAATGTTATTTTATATTATCAAAAATATAATTCTTGAAAATTAATGAATGGGTACGCCTTTGCAAGAGTAGTGCGGAGTGATTTTCTTGTTGAAAATACCTTGTCAAGCATGATATTAGACGAAGTCGAACTCTCGGAGAAAGAGCAGACGTGCATCAGCACCCTTACGTCAGATTTCCTCTCCGAGCCTCCCTTATTGAATTCTTTGAACTAAAACAAATTACTCGAATCAGTGGCTATCAAATTTGGAGAAGCGAAGGACAGGATCAGTAACAATGGACCCACTGAAATGCTATGGATCCAGTACTTCAAAATGATGAATTTGATAAAGGAGTACATCCATGCAGAGAGCTCTGACAATTTCCTTGCTTACCGGAACTGCTGTAAGCGAATGATACCCTATTTTCACGCTGCTGAACACTTCCCGTATGTCAAGTCATACCATTTATATGTACAGGATATGGAAAGCCTCTCTACTCTACTGACACCAGCGGAGTACGAGAAGTTCGGGAATAAAGGCTACTTCACTATGAGAAGAAATGACCGGTTCTGGTGCGTCATGTGGTCAGACAAGACCATCGAGACAACCTTGATGTGGTCATTCTCAAGCCGAGATAGCATGACCCGTGGTAGAGTTATGACAGATAGTGCTCTCAGTAAATGAGTGGGTAATTGGGATGACTTAAACTCAAGATATATGCTTCACTCGAAGAATATTGCGGTGTTTTGTTTTCATCAAGAGAGCAGCACAAGGATTTGGGAGAAGCTCTCCAAAGTCGAGGAGCAAGTGACATTGGCAAGCTTACACAATGGTTTGATAATTACCCTCCTCTTCTGAGGACCGAGAAAATCATGTCAATAGCTACAGGAGTCATGGGCGATGATACAAGCTTATGTCATGATGCAGTTACAATTGGCAAATTGGCAAACGAGCAATGGCAAAAATGGAAAATTTGCCATTCACAAATATGAAACTGTCACGGAAAGATCACGCACTTCCTCTTTCCTCAATGGATTCGACAATCAAGATTGACAATGAAAAAGTTGTTGTGGATCCATTCTTGCTTTTTCAGCGAATCTCCATTACCAAAAAATCGGACGAGGATTTGAAGAATTATATGCAATATGAACTGACTCCCCTGGCATTCTTCAGCGAAAGTGGAATGAGAAAGTGCAGAAAATCAGCACTATACACACTGTTTGAGCAAACTGATAAGGATGTTGATTTAACTACCTTTGAATTTCTTGTTGATGGGGGATTCCTACTCCACAAAGTTATTTCGCGAAAAGATACAACTGTATCAACAATTTGTGATGGTAATGTTAGATTTCTGAAGACCCATTATCATGGGAGAGGTTGTACAGTTCTTTTTGGTGGGTACACTGACACATCAGAGGGCACAAATGCAGCTGAACAGAATCGACGATATCGACTCAGGAGATGTGTGGACATCAATGTCAGTTTGGAAAGTGAAATTAAAGTCTAACAAGAGGATTTCCTTTCCAACTTTCATAATAAGAGTCAGCTGATAAACCTGCTGATAATGCAGCTGCAGAAAAATGGGATAAATACGCTCCAAGCCCCAGGTGATGCTGACGTTGATATTGTGAAGACAGCTATCAACAAATCGCAAAATTCGTCGATTGCTGTTATTGGAGTGGACGTCGTCTTGGCTGTTTTCTTGGTATCCAAAACCCCAACTGATAGCAACATTCTGGGGGTAAAACATGGAAGAGGAAAGGTCAAGACGAGTGTATATTCGTCACAACAGCTGAAGCAGGAGTTGTAAATGAAGAACAATGCCCATTTGTTATTCCTACATGCATTCACAGGCTGTGACACAACATCCGCAACGTATCGCAAGAGTAATGTGGGTTTTGTCAAAATCTACCGGAAGTCAAATATCATACAACCTGCAGCTGAGGTATTTGCCAGCGGTTCTTCTTCCCCTGACTCAATTGAGACAGCTGGAACCATGAGTACTCTCTCATGGTATGGCGCTCTTGCCACAGAAAAATCCCTCAACGAGTTCCGCTACAAATCATTTACCAAAGCAGCTGCAAACGTGAAGCCTGATCTCTTAATTCTCCCTCCAACTGAAGGCGCTGTTAAGCAGCATGCATTCCGGACGTACCACCAAGTACACCTGTTGTTAGGGGAGGAACCTAATGGTGGGACTCCGAATTGGGGCTGGAAGAGGAGGAATGACCAAGTAGTTCTGAAACTCTCAGAGTTGGATACTGTCCCTGACGAAATCTTGAAGATGATTTTTTGTCGATGCAAAGAAAGGATGTGACAGTGGCAGTTGTGGTTGTAGAAAAGCATGAGTAAACTGCTCTGCCACATGCCTGAATTGCAAGGTCAGTTGCAACAACGGAGTCGCAATATTAATTCAGAAAGAAGGTGGCGACGACGACATCGATACTCTACCAATCTCTTTGGACGAAGTCTCCACTGCTGACGAAGATGAATGAGCCTTATCGAATTTATGACGAACTACTACGAAGTGACGACTACGAAGCTTTGTCTTTTTCGGATTATTTGTAACATTAAAGATTGTAAACATAAATAGAAAAATGTTTCCCCAGATAGGGATTCCAACGGGGGGTTACATGACCCTGTTTTACGAGAGCGAGGGACGAACTGAAAAGCGAAAAACTTCTCCCTCTCTACGGGCGTCGCAGCGCCCTCTCGATACAATTTTCTACACACCCCACCGTGAACAAAATGTTCACCTCTAATTACACAATATGTAGGGTATATAAACTACTTAATAAAGTGTCACTAACACTCAAAATACAATACAAATAATCAAATTTACATCAATACAAGAACAAATATTATTTTAAACTTACTGACAAAAAGAGACCTAAATTTTTGTACACAGTTCTTCAAAACAAATTTAAAATTTTCATAATCTAAGAAAAGGTATTAAAGTATATACAAAACATTAATCATTTAATTCAAGAGGATATATAACTTGTATGGGACGTTTATACTGGCCACTTGAAGTACGAACAAAACAAGATCTTACGTGTCCATCACGACCTACGAATACTTCATCGATGATGCCTAAAGGCCAAAGTAATTTAGATTTCGCTGACCCTTCCAACAACACCACATCACCTTCCTTTAAATTATCTTTAGGAGAAGGAACTATAAAATTATGGGCATTTCTTAATTGAAGCAGATAATTTTCCTTCCACTTACGCCAAATTTGCTTCAAAAGTCTAGATTGGTACAATTTTCTGCGATTTAAATTTTCCTTTGTCGATAACTCATAGTTGAAAAGATCAGCAAAATGCACAGGATAACTATAATTTTGACCAGGAAACAAAAATTGAGCCGGAGTAAGAGGCTGTGGCTCATTTAAATCATTACTTACGTACGTAAGTGGCCGATTATTTAAAACACATTAGATTTCTGTGAGGATAGTCATCATTTCTTTAAAAGATAATAAAGCCTTGCATAGGATCTTTTTCAAAGGATCCTTAACACTTTTCATGAGCCTCTCATAAAATCCACCCCACCATGGGGCACTAGGCACAATAAATTTCCATGTTATGCCGTTAATAGCAACAAAATCCTTCAAATTTTTGTCTAGAATGATTTTTGAAAATTGTCCTAAAATGTCATTTGTGTTTTTGAATGTTTTAGCATTATCCGAAATGATGACTTCACAATTTCCCCTTCGTGCCAGAAATCACCTTAAAGACAAAATAAAACTTCTAGTTGACATGTCGGAAATGAGTTCAATATGAACTGCTCGTGTCACTCCACAGGTAAACAAAGCAATGTAGGACTTACGAATGTCCTTATCTGATTTCAAATAAACAGGTCCTGTGAAATCGACCCCTGTAACTGAAAATGGCGGCCTTTCCAAAATCCTGTCCTTTGGCAGCTGAGCAGTTACCTGTCTCGCAGGTTTCAAAGTATACTTCCGACAAATCAAACATTTATTCAAAATTTTCCTTACCTCTTGCCTACCCTTCACAATCCAAAATTTTGTGCGAATTTTTGCCAAAGTAGCTGACACCCCGCCGTGTAAAATTTTGCTATGTTCTCTAATTATCAATAATTCTACAAATTTTGATTTAGGCAAAATAATAGGATGAATTTCATTCTCAGATAATTCACCCTGCTCAATCCTCCCCTTTAAACGAAGTATTCCGTTATTGTCTAAGAATGGGGCTAAGCTAAAGAATTTTGATTCGGTAGGAACTGGCTTGCCAGTTTTCAAACAATGCAATTCCGAAGGATAGGCTAGAGACTGTTCGAACTTTATCCAAGTATTTTCTGCAATTTCTAATTCAGTTGCAGTAAGTGGACCATTTTCATATTCTAAATGCTTCAATTTCGCGATAAAACGATTAACCAATGCAGTAATTCTTAAAACTTTCATTAAATTAGAAAAATTGTTCAAATTCAAAATAAACCCTTCGTTCTCTGAAATACAGTTATTTTGCACAATTACTTCACAGTTTTTTCTCAATTCAAGATCACAATTAGGTTCAAAATATTCAGAATCAAATTTTTCACAAGGGGGCCAAAATTCCGGTGGTTGTCTCAACCACGGCGGTCCATACCACCACAATGAACTTTCAGCCAAGTCTGTGGCGGACATACCCCTAGATAGCACATCAGCTGGGTTCTGTTTACCAGGGCAAAAATGCCATCTGCCAGGTTCAGTTAAAGATTGGATTTCTTCAACCCTATTTTTTACAAAGGGTTTGAATTTGCTAGATTTACCCTTAATCCAAAAAAGTGTTATCTGAGAATCACTCCAATAAAAACATTTAGCATCAAATTTCAAGCATTCTTTCACTTCTTTAACTAACCTAGCAGATAACAATGCTCCCATTAATTCCAGCCTCGGCAAGGTTATAGTTTTCAATGGTGCTACCCTGCTCTTTGAGCATATGAAACTTGTGATTACCTTACCGTCAGCAGAAACACTTCTCAAGTATAGCACAGTTCCATAAGCTGCTAACGATGCATCTGAAAAACAATGAAGTTCAAATGATACAAATTCACAATTAAGCTCGAAAAGATAATATCTTGGAATCTTGACATTGGTCAATTGTTCTACATCCTTGCACCACAAGTGCCACTTATGAGTCAGTTTGTCTGGCAATTCTTGGTCCCAGTCCAAACCCAATGTCCACAGTTCTTGAAGTAGACACTTCAACCTTACAATGAACGGTCCGAGGAAACCAATCGGGTCGAAGAGTCTACCGACAACTTGTAGAATAAAACGTTTGGTGTCTATTTTACGAGATATAAATTTCACAAGTTCTGTGGTGGAAAAATATATCATATCACAATCTGGATCCCAGGCCAAACCTAAGACCTTCGACGATAAGCCAGCACGAACAAGAGTATCCGGCTGTTCGATTTGAATGTTGTTGGCTCTCCACAATTCACGAAGTTCGGATGAATTAGTTGTCCACTCTCTGAGTACCATTCCAGCATCGCTGAATATTTTTATACTTTCTAATGAGGTTTTCAGAGCATCTGAAACCTCTTCTCTTCCTCCTATTAGATCGTCGACGTAGACACAATTCGAAAGTAGATTCTATGTAGCTGGCAGTTGTTCTTGGTATTTCTGAAAATGGTACTTCAGAGTGGCTGCAAGAAGGTATGGACTCGATGTTAGCCCAAAGAGAACCCGCGTGAAGTTGAGCACAAATGGTTGTTCATTAGGATCATCAACCCAGAAGAAACGAGTGAATTGACGATCTGATTCATCCAATTCAATTTTAAGAAAAGCCGACTTTACATCAGCTGTGAACGCAACAGCATTCTGGCGAAATTTCAAAAGCAATTGGAATATGTTGGGATGCAAGTTCGGACCTGCGTGCAAACAGTCATTGAGAGATATTTTCTCTTTGTCATGTGCAGATCCATCGAATACTATGCGTACTCGACTAGTTGTTTTGTCTTTCCGTATGACAGTATGATGGGGCAAATAAAATGATCTTTCTTCCGGATTTTTTAGAGAAGTTTTTTCAACGATACCTTCTCTCAAATATTCATCAACAACACCTTTGTACTCATCGAAAAACCTGCTATCCATCTTAAACTTGCGAGTCAATCCCTCAAGCCGTTTACGAGCAACTCCTATATTATACTCTAAACCATCCTTCACACCCGACCTCCACGGCAATTTTACACGATAGCGCCCATCAACAAAACGAATCGACTCATTGAACTCTCTAATCATCTCCTGATCCCTAATATCAACACCTGAGTCACAATCCTGTACACCTAAACTCTCCAACTCCCAAAACCTTCTCAATTCTGCCGAAATTGACTCTTCTTGATTGAGGACCAGATTGACAGATGTCGTCAGCCTCACCACATCTCCCATGAAGCGACCACCCTAAACAAGTTTCAACTGCCACTAACGAAGAATTCAACCTTTCGACACCTCTAGTTAAATTCCAGTAGTAGTCCGATCCTATCAATAGCGAAATAGACTTGTCTGATGACTCATCTGAACATGTCAACACAAATCCCTTAGACTTCATTTTTTCCGACACCTCTTTACTAGGAAGTTTCACAACAGCGTTTGATATTTCCTCGACCTCTAGCGCTTCAACGATAAACTCCTCTCCGTTCAACACATTTTTTAAAACTATCTCTACTCTGCGACAAATTTCGGTACTAGGAGCCTTAGCACCAAACGAATAAATTTTCAAATTTTCGGAACCCAAAACCTTTAAACCTAGTTTCTCCGACACACTTTTTCGGATAAAACTACGTTGTGCACCATTATCAAACAAAACTAAGGCTAATCCCGATTTTTTCCGACCCACTATTTCTGCTTTAACGCACTGCAACAAAACCCCACTCAAATCATTTACCACATGGTTTAATGACACGTCATTCTGAACCTCTACTCTCGGCTTTTTGTCATTCTCGAGTTTAAAGCAAATGGCTTTGGCGTGGCGACCCTTACAAAAGCTTCATGTTGGCCCCTTGCATCTTTTTACGAAACAGTTAATCTTACAACACATCAGACAACGTTTTTCACGGACTAGCTGATCTCTCCTCTCCTGTAGAGTCAAAATATCACACTCTGAGCTCCCATGCTGTGAGTCATTGCAAAAAAGACACCTGCTAGAATTCGCGCTCTTCGAAACATTGGCGTGAAGTTCCAAAGCTGACTTATTCGTGCGATTCGGCTGAGAGTTAGACCCTCCTCTGAGTAGCAATGGGGAGAATTTAGGGGTGGAGTGACCTTGGATTCTCTGTGTCTTCTCCCTCGCACTCACCGCTTTGTACAAGAAGCTCATTAACTATTGAAGATCATGACATTTATCTGAGCTGACTTTAGCAAATTCTAACGTTATATCATGTGGGAGATTTTTCAAGATTATGTTTGTCAAAAGAGTAGTGTATGTTTCGGAATCTATTCCCAGACTTTGCAAACACCGAATCTGTGTTTGACAATCGAAATACAAGTTACGCAAAGCCTGAACGTTAGAAGAATTTTTGACTGGTTTAATATTAAGCAAATTTGAGATGTGCGAGTTTATTAAAATGTCCCTTTCGCCAAAGGTTTCAGAAATCAACTTGATTGCTTGCGCGTAATTTTCTTTATTAATTGAAACCCCTTTATGCTGCAGAGAGCCTTCCCGCCTAACATGGACTTTAAATAGCAAAATTTATCAACTTCATTTAAATTTGGGTTATTGTGGATTGAATTTTCAAATTGATTCCAGAATTCAAGAAATTCGGACGGCTCTCCATAGAATTTTGCAATAGACAATTTGGGAAGTTTAGCAGTAATTTCTACACGAGTTTTCGATGGTAATGAATTTTCGGTGGTTCTATGTTCAGTGGTAGAATTTAAGTTTAACGATTTATATTTATTTTGCAATTTAATTTTTGCAGAAATTACCTTTTCACAATATTCATCTACAGTTAAAACTTCAGCCCTTATTTCATTCTCATCATTAATTAGTTTATCTATGTCATCATTTAACATACTCAAAATTTCACTTTTACTAATTAACTGTTCAAACAAAGACTCACAGACATCAGGATTCAGATCCGCTTCTAACAAATAATTATCAATTTTGTCAATTATCTTTGTTAATTGTTCTCTATGAATATCCCGTTTGGTTTTGAGCTTTATCAATTTCGACATTTTGACAATCGCTAACACAAAACAATAAATATTACAAAATCAAAACCTCAACTACAACAATTTCTAACACAATTACTACAACAATTTCTAACAATTAAACGAAACCAAACTAACGAAAACAGAATGGCAAAGTCAACAAAATAACTAACGACAATCAAAGCAAATGTCACAATAAACGAATTCAACAAAACTTTCAACAAAAATTTCTCACCCAAAACGACGACTTGAACACACTTCGAAAACGAACCGATGAGCACAAAAATTCCGATTACGACACTCCCGATTCAACACAAAGGCACAATGTCCACTTAACGAATTTTTAACGTGGAACGACAACAAATTTTTTTGACACTATTTAGTAGTAGAAGGCGACTATTGGGTAGACGAAATTTCCGGCCGACACACCACTATCGAATTTATGACGAACTACTACGAAGTGACGACTACGAAGCTTTGTCTTTTTCGGTTTATTTGTAACATTAAAGATTGTAAACATAAATAGAAAAATGTTTCCCCAGATAGGGATTCCAACGGGGGGTTACATGACCCTGTTTTACGAGAGCGAGGGACGAACTGAAAAGCGAAAAACTTCTCCCTCTCTACGGGCGTCGCAGCGCCCTCTCGATACAATTTTCTACAAGCCTCGACACTTCCGCCTCAAAAAAACCAAGATGTTGCCTTGAATGCACATCTTTTTTCATTTTAGAATTAGAATCAGTCCATGTAAATACTTTCATTATATGATTCCTAATAATATAATTAAAGATATAATTGTAAAAATTTTTGTATTTAAATTGCAATTACCTTTTTCCCATTGTTAAAGTGTTATTATTCATCATGATATGAAGTTACAGCAGTTTAAACGCAACCAGCTCTCAACATACTCATTTCTAGAGGAACATCGAAATTGAGCGTAGATGTTAGAAATACTATAACTTTTGATTGGTTGAAGATAAAGTGGCAAAGTCTATATCAAATTGAAGGAAATTTAAAACTCTGTAACTTCAGCTTTGACAATTTTTCTGAGAAAGATAGTGGGAGGCACTAGAAGCAAATGTTTGAAAAAAAGAGTGAGGAAAAAATGATTTTTTCGAAAATTATTGATTTTCAATAACGTATATCTCGTAAACCGTTCGGAATTCGACAAATGTGTATATTAATAATTTTATAAGAAATTTAATTAGCTTTAATTTTTATATTTAACATTTTGCACCATTTCCGAGATATAAGTGAATAACCAAAAAATGGGACTTTTGCACCCCCCTCCCCATTTAGGTCACCCCCCAGGGTCGGGGACTTATAGTATGTTTACCTACTAACTACTCCTAACAAAGTCCTGAAGTCGAAATTTCTCGCATATTCCATGCACTCTACAATGCCTCCATTGACTGGACTACACTGGTGTAAGAAATTAAGAGAAATTGCAGACTTAGTCGATTATCTCTAGAACTACTGTACCAATTTGAATGAAATTTGATACGTACATACATTGATACAATACAAAACAAATAACAATTCAATAATTGTAATACACATGCATGATCGTGTGTAACACTCGTTGGAGTCGGAAGGTATGAAACAGCGGTTACAGAATAAACAAAAAATGGGTTAATAGATGGGTTAATAGTTGGTATGGTCCCCTCTTACAGATATACAGGTCTCGCAGCGGGATTCCATACTTGAAATAAGGCAGTTTATCATTTCCTGTCGCAATTGGTCCCACTCGTTCAGCAACGCTGTTTTCATTCCCTGTATGGTTCTCGGAGGAGGGTTGCGAGTTGCAATTGCTCTCCCCAGAGTGTCCCAACATTCTCTATAGGGTTAAGATCTGGAGATCTGGCTGGCCAATCCATGCGGCGAATATCCTCACTCTCTAGAAATTTGTCAACCAGAAGTGCTCTATGTGGCCTCACGTTATCGTCCATTAAAATGAACACAGGGCCAACTGCTCCTCTGAAAAGGGGAAGATAGGTCTCCAAGACCTCATCCCTATACCTCACACCAGTCACAGTGCCTCTTTCATAATGCCTGCCCAGACCATTAAACCTCCTCCGCCATAATTGTCGATTTCGCGGACATTGGAGGGTAGGTAGCGGGTCCCCAGTTCTCTCCATACGAACGTACGGCGAGAATCGGTGTTTAGGCTGAACCGGGACTCATCAGTGAAGCGAACGGTCGCCCATTGATCCATACTCCAATCTCTATGCTCTCTGCACCATGATAAACGGATTCTCCTGTTCGCAGAAATGAGCGGGACGCAAAAAGCAGGTCTTCTTGCAAACAACCCTCTCTCATGAAGTCTTTTGTAAACAGTCACCCTTGATACACGGGTTCCTGTGGCTGCTTACAAGTCACGAGAGAGCTGAGAAGCTGTAGCACTCCTGTTACGCCTATCTATAATCGACAAATGGCGATCTTCTCTGGCCGTCGTGGCTCTTGGACGGCCTTGCCCAGGCTTTCTCTCGATGGATCCGGTATCCTGGAACTGTTTCCATAAGTTACACACGACGCTGGGGTTACATTGAACTCTCTACAAATTTGGACTTGAGATTGGCCTGCTTCTAGCCTCCCCACTATTCGCCACCTCATTCCATCTTCGAAACGCTGGTCGTTACTCATTTGCACTGTTACAATTTAAAAATAACCGATTGCTACAAAACAACACCAAGAAATTCGCCGAGGTGTGCTAGCGAACTAAATGCGTCTTAACTTACGTGCGCTTATAAATCCTGTTTCTCTACTGGCTCCGTCTACACACACGTGTACGCTTACGTATTTGACGTACAAGATTTGCATTTTTGTCTAGAAGAAGTGGTTTTACATTCACTTCAGTTCTTTTCATGAAATTCGTAAAATATGCAAATTCTCTTAATTTATATCACCAGTGAATTTTAAAATATACTTAAGTTTTAAGACGCTGTTTTCAAATGGTTAGAAAAACGGAACGTTATTAACACAATATTATACTATCAAGTAAGCAAATCAGGTTTTTTAACAAACTTCTCACTATTTTAAATAAAAAACATCAACAGCATAGAATTATAGAACAAATTACCCGTAGAATATTTTTCATCGCATTGGAGCTTTATTAGGTTTACGATATACGTATATGATTAATGAATATATATATATGCATACACACACACACACACACACACACATATATATATATATATATATATATATATATATATACAGGGTGGTTATAATTAAAGTTCCACTTTGAAGTCGTCATAAAAGGAAAACTTTTGGACCAAATGTTATCAAACTTGGTAATAGTTTAAAGGAGGTCATGGGAATATCTTTTGCTCAGGAAAAGTTCAAAAACTCACCACCAGGAGGGAAATGGCGCTGTATGCAATAATGTTAAACGAAATTAGACATGAAGACTCTCCAGGTGCAACATATAACAAACACGTGGCTTCAGACTTTGCCATCCTTTTCCTCAAATCCTGTGGTGTCATTGGCCCTCGGCGTACTCCTCTTACTGACTGATACCTTTGCAAAGCACACCGTTCATTCCTATCGCATTCATAACAACATTTTACGAGAAAAGCACGGTATTGCATGGTTAGAGACATTGTCGATTCGTAACAATGAGAACTCTGACAAACAGGCTCACTTTTATCTGGAAAATCAAATGATGTGAAAAGCGCATCTGCGTAAATCATTTGCTTCTTCCTGCCGTACGCCAATTAGAAGCCATTGCGGTTTTGCATAACCCCACAAACAGTTTCGTTTCAGAAACGATTAAAAATGTTTGAAACCGATATCTTCATGTCTTAGGGCCGAATTCAGGCTTCAAAATTCACAAATTAGCGATCTGGACGTAAACGATTTCCGGAATGCGACCACTTTAAGCGGTAGTTTTGTTTAGGTCAATGCTACTTAAATATACAAAATGTTAAACCCGTGTAACAAAAGGTCAAGTTCAATTCCAACCCCTATTTCATTTAACAATATTCAATACAGCGTCATTTCCCCTCTGGTGGTGAGTATTTGAACTTTTTTTTGTGGAAAAGAAATTCTCATGACCTCCTTTAAATAAATAAATATATATAGTCGAACTCCGTTATAACGATCTTGAAGGCACGAATTGTTTTGTTCACTATATCCGAACTGTTAAAAAAAATGTTACAGTTCACAAAATGCATAATTCGTTAGTTGCTATGGGTATTCAAATAATGATGTATTAAAAACATGATAAAATCTATTAAGAATGATCATTAATAAATTATACTGACTAAAGAAGATTACATAAAACTTACACAATACTAATTAAATTAACTAAAAATGAACACAAATGGAAATAAATTCATTTTACCTTCAATTGTTGATCACTGTACTGATGCAGAAATAATCGGTAATCGTCTGCTGACGTGATGCAGATTTCAAAAACATTTTATGAATTTCTCTGTCTAATACATCAAATGACTCCAACACGCTTTCTTCCACTGTTTGTGTAGACAAAAACTTATTAATCACACGCGTCGCTGCTGTAGCATCTGAGATGTTGGGGATTTCGTCATTTATGTGCGCCTCTTCAACAGCATCAGATGCAGAATCTTTCAGCGTCAGATTTCAGAATGATTCATTTAAATTTCTTCCATAGTATCTTCCACAGTCCGATTCTCATATGTACTGACTTCATCATCACATGTTTCGAACAACTGCATGTCATTATCTGAGAATGATGAAATTTTGTGCTTTTCTGTCCACATCGCGATAGGTAAATCTTCATCATCTTCTTCTTCAACATTCGACGTATCTTCAACATTCTTAAAAAGTTTAAAAATTAAAGAAAAAATTCAGTGGTCTACTGAAAAAAAGCTCGTTATAGCCGATTCTTAAGATTTTGGAAGTTCGCTATAAATGAAAAAATTAGCATTAAATACAATAAGAAAACGACGGGATCGAAACTTTCGTTCGTTATATCCGCGAGTTCGTTATATACCGGGTTCGCTTTAACGGGGATTGAATGTATATATATATATATATATATATATATATATATATATATATATTTACTTATATAAAAGCCTAGAGTAAAAATAGTGTCGGTAACCATTCCGGAACGGACCAAGTCGGGAACATTTTAACATTGCGACGCCATTTTCTGAAATTTTTCTTGAAAAATAATAACACAAAAGTTACATATTTTGAAAGCCCTTTAAAAATAGGAAAATTCCTAGTGAACACCCTAGCTCAAAACCGTTTAGTTTTTGAAATATCTTCAAATTAAAATATCCATTGAAAAGAATCATTTATTCAATTGAGTCATTCACTTGAATTTCGAATTCATTCTACTCCATGGTTTTTCATATTCCCTTTAAATAACTACATTTTTAATGTTTAATTATAATGTTAATTAAATTGTGTTTCACGTTTTATTTTTGTTTAATTTTATTGTTGTTTACTACTGTTTAAGTAACCAGGAGACTTAAAAATAAAAGAGAATATGGCGTAATGACCTGAAGCATCTATATAAATAAAGCAGAGTGTCTCTATGTATGTATGTATGTAACGTATACAAATCTACATTTCTTGACGAATCTGGTTGAAACTTCGTATACTTATGTTTTGAAGCCTGGAGATAATTCTAAGTTTAGTTTGGAAGCTTTAAAGTAGTTTTAAAGGTATTTTAATTCTAAAAGTACTTCACCGCTTCACTCATCCTGAGAAAACATGGCCGACATATCCCTCGTATGGTGCCGCCATCTGTCGGCAGCGACGGGAATTTAACGGAGAATTCACGGGAACATTTGTATGGCCCTGAAAAGGGCCTTTTTTTCTTTTATGAGGCCCGAGCATAGCCGGGCGAAGCCCGGCTAGTAGTTAAATAATACAATGAAAGCTTTTGAAAAATTGATAGAATTTACGTACCCAAAGTAGTAAATTTTAATGAAATGTGACTAAAAATATAATCCTTCCTAAGACTACATGGATTATATACATTATAATACAGCTTTAAAAGTTTTCAGATGGGCCGATAGATGCAGGAAAAAAACGGATGAAATATGAATTTCCTTTCCCAATGCTTTTATATAACCGGACATAGATTTGAATTAAGTCTCATATTCTGTAATCCTGATATATTTTTACGGTCAACTTACAACGCCATATTTGACAAGTAGAGTGAAAAGGGAAAATGATACTGAATTGCATAAAATAGTAAATTATGGAATCGTTCAATATCTCATTTATTACATTTATTAATGAATATTTTTTTCAGGTTGAATATTCTAGTATAGTTTTATTTATATATAGGTTCTTGAATACAATATGTTTTTTGAATTCCACTGCCTATTTTCGTGTATCACAATCCATATATATGTGACTTGTAAAATTAGATATTCAGTTAGTTTATATTCCACTGATAGTTTCAAAAGAATAAATATTTACACATTAGGAATAATTACAATATATATTATAAATGCATAAAAATGCAAAAGTATAGGCGCATATATATATATATATATATATATATATATATATATATATATATATATATATATATATATATATATATATATATATATATATATATATATATATATATATATGCGCGTGTGAGCGAACATCTTTATATTTAAATACAAACAAATACATCATAAATTGTTTAAAAGATCAAATTTAACAGGAGTATAAATAAAATTTAAAGTAAAAAGATATGTACAAACATATTTATGTTTACGCACATACATACACATATCTCTCTCTCTCTCTCTCTCTCTCTATATATATATATATATATATATATATATATATATATATATATATATGTATGTATGTATGTATTTATATATATGTGTGTATGTGTGTGTGTGTGTCTGTGTGTCTGTGTGCCTAAGACAGAGAAAGTGATAGAGATTAATACACATAGAAATATATGAAAGACAGGGCATTCATACCTGTAACTCCTTGTGAGATTCTCTCCTTAACTTCATTAATTAAAACTCTCAGATGGTCATCATTAATGATTTTCCTTTTCTCAAGGCAATTGCAATTTCTTTTTTTATATGGATGATTTTTCAATCCCGAGAGCTTTAAAGAGAAAATAAATGTTAAATGAATGGCCTGAGTCATACCTAAATAAACAATGAAAAATTATACTTGAAAAATTGATAGACGCCATCTATTCAAAATTTCAGTAAATTTTAATAAATTTTAGTACCCATATAATTCTTTCTTGAATAACAACGATTTTGTTTATTATCATACAGCGTTTGAGGTTTCCAAATGGACCCAGAAACGATGGAAGAAATCGGATGAAGTATGAATTTCTTTTTCCTATATTTTGATATATCCGGAATTAGAATTGAATGAAGTCACATACTCTGTAATCCTGAAATATTTTTCCAGTGCATTTGCTACGTCATATTTGACAAGTGGAGTGGAAGGGGAAAAATAAACTGAATTGCTTAACATAGTATATTATGAAATCATTCAACATCTTGGTTATTTTATTTATTTATATATTTTTTTTTTAGGTTGAATATTCTAGTACAGTTTTATTTATGTATGTATTATCGAATGCATGATGTTTATAGAATTTCATACCCTATTTTCATGTATAGCAATCTAAATGTATGTGACTTTTAATATTAGATTTTCAGTTGCTTAATATTCCACTGATAGTTTCAAAAGAATAAATATTTACACACCAGGAATGCTCATAATATATACACCGGAAAATGCATATATATATATATATATATATATATATATATATATATATATATATATATATATATTTATAAGGTAAGTGTCCAAATATCGCCTACACTAACTTTTTTGCAACATTTCATCCACTTTTTAGTTTCTGATTAGTCTGGAAACTCAAAGAACATCCATAAGAACTATTTCCTTTGGTATCCTGAGATCAACCAGTTCCAAAACCAGTGCCAGTTTAAGTTATGTAGCTAAATTGGAAAAAATTAAAATTTCCAGTGAATCCCCGAGCGGTTCCTAATACCGCCTACCTCTGTTCCTATTTCCGCCTACCAGGCGAAATTACGATAATCTGTTAAAAGGCGTTGCTAGAAAAGTCCTTCTGAGCAAGATTGTATGCTGGAGTTGAATGAGGGGGGGTTGGGAGAGGAAAAAGAGAAGAAAAACTCCAAAAAACAAAACAAAGAACAGAAAATATTTTGTGGAAAAAGTTAAACATAAGTAATGCCAATAATTTAAACCTATTTTGGCCACTTAATCATTCAAAGAGAAGTAACATATATATTTCCTGCGCTCTCCATTGGCTGCATCACAATATTTGTGGTTCCACTGCAAAAAGGAAGTACACATGAGCCATTCCTGATCAGAGCTTCTCCCTCTCTGCCGATGACATTTTGTATACAGCTGATTTCACTCTCGAGGAAATCACCTGCACATTTTTACTTTGGACATATGTAATGCCCGTTTCGTCAACATTAAAAGTTCTGGTAGGGTGGAACTTAATTTTCTCAAGTTCTGCTTTAATAATTATGGAGAAGGATTTCACGTTTTCTTCAGTGAACCCAAGGATTCTAGCTCTTGACAATGATTGTGGAGTTAATGATTGGCAATTGGGAAGCGTTCCTTATCATAAACTAATTCAGCCACTTTCGACCAGCTGAGTTTGTTTTTTCAGAGAAGGGGTGGGGAAGATTGTTGCTCAAGGCAAGTTGGTAGATCATCTGCTTAACATTCTTTCGAGTCAAACCAAACAAATTGGATTCCATTTCCTTGCAGTAGTTAACTTGCTCCTTTTCTAAATCATCCGTCAGTACAGGTTTTCTCCCAAGTTTCTATCTCACCACTACTCTAACCTCCGCAGTTCCATCGTTTTTCTCATTCACATCTTTTTTAATGAACTCACTAATCGTCGATCTTGGAATACAAAACTGTTTGGAAGCATTTAACGTTCCCATTTCTTTTTTCAGGACTGCCTGACATGCGGCTTGCAGACAAGACGTACTCCATGTCTGTCTATTTTTAATTTCCTTTGACATCTTAGACAAGAGGCCTTCAACAAAACAGAACGGAAAGTGCAATAAAATAACTAAAATTAAAAAGGAAACAAGAATGCAATACTTAGTTTTTAATTAAAGTAGCTGTTCCAAATACCGCCTGATAGGCGATATTAGGAACACAACACAGTCAGCGCAAACATGCTAATAACGAAGTTGAAAACGAAGTTTTTCAAAAATAATAGCACCACTGGATTCTCTGTTTAATGCACTTTCAAATGGTATAATCAAAATTAGAATTTGGATGCACCTACCTGGTCATTCACCGGATTCTTTGGGGCCAAAATTTACGAAGTCAACAGCCAAAACAACTTCCGACGTCATATAGTTTCTCTTGTCTGTGATAAGAGCGTTGTCGGTAGTGCCGCTGATAGTACTAACCCAGAGCTAAAAAGTTATTGCATTTTCTCATATATAGCGCGATTAGTACTTTGGAAACACCAGTAGACAATATTAAGCACATGGGCGATATTTGGGACACTCCCCCTATATATATATATGTGTATGTGTGTGTGTGAGCGCATATTTTATATTTACATACAAAGAAATATATCACATACATTGTATACGAGGACAAATTTAACAGAAGTTTAAAGTAAGAAAAAAACTATATGTGTACATACAAGTGATTTGCAAATGATTAGCATATTTAAACGCAATCGAACGATGCAGGAGGGAGAAACGGCGCCACGAACTCTGTATAAAAGGAAAGTTACGCTGCTGGTTTCTCATTCAGATATCGCATTTGAATGTTGGTAATTTGTGAGAAGATCGTGTTATGCCTCGTATAAGAAGGAGAAACGGCTACTAGTACGTTACTTAATTCGATAGTGTCTGGGTCGCAGGCTATCGAGAGGGCGGTTTCTTGTTCCGCCATATTGCTACTCGCATTGGTCGGAATCCAACGATTGTCATGCAAATATGGAATCGGTGGGTTCAGGAGGGTCATACTGAACGCCATGCAGGATCTCAACGGCTTCCCGCCAGTAACGCCCGATAGCACAGACATGTTGTCAGGTCGACTTTGCAGGATCGTACAGCCACATCACGTATCTTGAGTCAAGAAATGGGCTTGTCCGCAGCACGGAGAATGCGACGACGTCTGGTGCATCACGGACTGTCTGCACGGCGACCTTTGTTGCAGCTTCCCTTGACACTGCAGCATAGAGACGCGCGGCGACAGTGGTGCGCCCAACGACAAAACTGGATACAGGAGTGGCTCCCCGTCGTCTTTTCAGACAAGTCCCGTTTCTGCGTGCAGCATTATGATGGACGTATCCGTGTCTTGAGGCACCGGGGAGAACGCGCGTGGCCTGCATGCATTCGATATCGTCATACGGGCCCTGGACATGGTTTGATGGTAATGACAACCAATGGGTACACGACACGAACACAAGGTGTTCGTGTAGTCGGTAATCTGAACAGCCAGGGTTACACTTCTCTGATCTTAAGGGCCGGTGGCTGTGCCCTATCATCGAGGCCTCGGAGACATCATTTTTCAACAAGATAACGCAAGGCAGCATGTTGCTCGTCCTGTCCTGTCTTACCTCGATAAGGAGAGTGTTCAACTGCTGCCCTGACCAGCACGTTCTCCATATCTATCATCCGTTGAAAATATTTGGTCATGGGTTGCTGAGAGACTTGGGTCGCCACCGCTCTCAAGCAACTATGATTGATGAAATGCGGCACAGACTTGAAAGAGCATGGAATGACGTGCCAGTATCTATTATCCAAGTCCAGTTCGACTCGATACCTAACCGGGTTAGAGCCGTTTTATCTGCCATAGGCGGCAGCTGTGTGTACTGATTTCGGGCCCTGTGTAACCCTAATTTGCCTACAAATTTAATCATATTTTCTTCCTACTATGCTGTATACGTACAATAAATAGAGTTTTGTTTCTTGCTCTCCCTCCTGAAGATGCAAATTTAGTGGCCAGCAGTGTACATATATACATACACGAACACACGTACGTACACATACACGAACGAACACACACACACACACACACACACACACACACACACACACACACACATATATATATATATATACTTGTATGTGTGTGAAGGTCTAAGACAAAGAGTCAAATAGATAAAAATACACATAGAACAATACACAAAACATTACATTCATACTTATATCACCTAATGAATTTAAATTCCTTAACCACCTGAATCAAAATTCTGGCATGGTTATCCTTGATGATTTTCCTCTTCTCAAGATTTTTGCAATTTCTTTTTTATACAGCGACTGATTTTTCGATCCCATGAGGTTTAAAGAGAAAATAAAAGATGGCTTGAGACACACTTAAATATACAAAGAAAAATTATATTTGAAAACCTGATAGACGTCATGTACTCAAAATTTCAGTAAATTTTAATGAATTTAAGTACCCATTTAATCATTTCTTGGATAACAAGGATCATGTTTATTATCATACAGCATTTGATGCTTTCAAATCGACCATGAAATGCTGGAAGAAATCGGGTGAAAAATGAGTTTCCTTTCCAATATTTTTATATAACCGCAATGAGATTTGAATAAGTCACATACTCTGTAATCATGAAATATGACGTTGCAAATGCACCGTAAAAATATTCGACAAGAAGAGTGAAAAGAGAGAAAGAAACTAAACTGCATAACATAGTAAATTATTGAATCGTTCAACATCTCAGTTTTCTATATTCCTTTGTTTCAGGTTCAATATTTAAGACTAGTTTTATTTATAACTATCTTTTCATGAATACATGATTTTTACTGAGTTTCATTGCTTATTGTCATGGATCATAATCGAAGTGTATGTAAGTTCTAAGATTCGTCTCTCAGTAAGTTAATATTTCAGTGATAGATTCAGAAAAATAAATTGTTACACACTATGTATATTCATAATGTATATTGTATACACGTGAAGATGCATATATATATATATATATATATATATATATATATATATATATATATATATATATATATATATATATATATATATATATATATATATATATATATATATATATATATATATATATATATATATACTAGCCGGACTTCGCCCGTCTAGGCGGTAGGTTTAGGGACCCGCTCCCTACAGCAATCATTGTCAGAGAATGGAAACACTAAAAAATAACGAATAAAGGTATTTAAATTTTGCGGTGCAACAATAAATATGTGTCACACTCATATTTCTTCCATATAATTCTTATATGCATTTAACATTTTAATTTTTATTAAACAATTCTGTGATTATTTCAATAGCAGTTAGTTTCATTTAACTTCTTAATAAAGCACTCAATTGTAATCAGAACCGAAAGATGACGCCACGGCCTTAACCCTGCCGTGATTAGAATCCAAATATCCAAATAAGATTAGTAACCAAATAACTCTAAAATTATTGAAGTGACAGATTAAGTGTACGCAGAAAAAATTATCAGTTTTTAAAGATCTTTCCAAATATGTAACATTTATGTACTTTCATGAAAAAGAAAATACCTTTTTCAAATATGGCGGAAAGCCGGCTGCGAGACTCTTCCATTTCTGGACTCACCCTTCAAAAATTGTTGGTTTTTTATTAATTAAAAATTAACGATAATAAAATTAAAAAATCGGGTTTCAAGGTGCACATGTTCATACTCTTCACTTCCCGTGTGCCAAATTTCACGGCTGTAAGTTTCACAGATTTGCCTGGGGGCCGCACACACACACACACGCGCGCAAACATTCACTTTTATTCATAAGATATATATATATATATATATATATATATATATATATATATATATATATATATATATGTGTGTGTGTGTGTGTGTGTGTGTGTGTGTGTGTGTTTGTTTGTGTAAGTAAGTAATACATTTTAAGGTGATAACCTAAGATTTCACGCTGTGTTTTTTGCGTGGTAACAGATTAAGTATAACTACAGTTTTCCTAGTAAAGAGTGAGACAGTTTCTATGGTGACAATAAGTTGGATCGAGGCTTTGACTTCGTGTAAAAGGTCTAGTAAGTACGGTGTAACCGATTGAAACTAATCTGTGATCCTCTTGGAATTTCATAAAATTGTACATATTTATGCTTAACCAAGAACTAAGAGATGTATTTAAATATAAATACTGCGCTTGGTATTAATTCGGTCACTGAAGTTTGATTTAAGAGCAAGTTAACAGAATGATACTACATATTAAAAAATCGACATTATTTTGTTGATAGTTCACATCCGGGCGAATGACTAGAAAAGACAAGTGCCTCCGCATTTGAAAATAAACAAAAAAATAACTACAAGATAAAAAGAACTTTTTATAAACCCCTTTTCAAATTTTCTGTTGAATCATATAAACTTGGTAATTCTATGTGTTAATAAATACTTTTTGAAAATTTTTTTGATGAATTATCCCATCAACTTGAGAGAAAATAATAGGTCCTGTGCACAAAATGCAAGGATGTACCGTGAACCACGCAGTTCTGTACCTCGGATAAAAACTCTTCACCAAGGGACAGGCTTACGTCGCATGAAGCCGAGTTAGAACCTTGGAAGGAATGCGCATCGAAGAGTTTGACTGCTCCAAACTTGCTGGAAAGACCTCTTATTTCGCCAAATCACAATTTTAATATTTTCCTATTTAATTATTTTTCACTTGTATTTATTTTATTTTTCTCTCCTTTTCTCTCTTAATTGCACAAACCTTCACTTAATTATTCTTTTTCACTTTCTTTTATTTGATTTTAATCACTTTTTAGTCTTTTCCACTATCCACAGACTTTATAAACTGCTAACTTTTATAATTTTTTTTTTTTAAATTTTTCGCTCAATATTTTTGTAAACAAACTAAATTCACATGTATTCTGTTTTCAAAATCGTCAAACGCCCTTACGCAAAAGTGCAAGCATTGAATTCGATCGAAGCGCCACCTTTCGGATTTTCTTGCTTAAAGATGGCTAAAAGTATTAAAAGAATACACTGTCATCGTGTTCTGAGCTATTCTAAAAGTGTCAAATGTCTAGGTAGTCGGGGAGGTAGTTAAAAATCGATTGCAAGATCTGTACTGGACAAACACACAAAGAAGAAAGCGAGTTAATGAAAACGTGGTAAAAATAAATGAAAAATGTTACTTATAATTCGATGGCCAAAACAATTTTTGACATTTAGTAGTGTCGATCGTTATTATGTGTGAAATTTATTTTAAATGTAAAAAGTTAGTAGTCCATTAAGTGCTTGGACAGTAAAATATAAAAAATTTCTAAAAGTAGACATAACTGATTTAGCTTGGGAATAGCCTATATATAAATAACAGGATAAAACGCTGAACTTGTATAAAAATACCAACGAAGGAAATTTAAAGTCCTTTTACTTTAAAAAAAATGGAAGTTGGTCCTTTTTAGGTAAATCGTAGCTGACTATTATGCCCATCCATAGCTCCATAAAGAAAAATAACTGCTTCTCGACTTTTTATATTGCGAGTTGAAATGATACATTTACAAAAAAAAGGTTAAATCATACTTTTGGAAACACAGATGGATACGTGACATCATACTAGAAAATAGGTCTACTGGAGAAGGCAAAATTCTCAGACTTTCCACGCTCTATTCTGCAAGGAATAAAAAATGAATTGCTTGTGCAAAAACTACTTACTATGTCGGGATAAACATTGACTTAAATCATGGGTATTCTGAAGAAAAAAAATACTTTATATCAATTCAGAGGCACAAGCTGATAAACATTTCAATCTCGTTGAAAAAATATAGAAGAGACGAAAATAGACGATTTGCTTCGTTACGAAATAAGATAAAGTCAGAGTTTGTATTTCTTTTAACACTTACTTTTCCCCAGCTAAACTATAGCTATTTATGTCGTATGTCCAAAATATGAATAAATAAAGAGAGAAGTGGTCCACCAACGAAGAAGTATTTTATTATTTTACATACACACCTTATACTTTTTTACACGGAGGATGCGTTTCAGACTGTCGCGTAAAAAAGGACATTGGGTATGTTGTAAAATGATGGATATATTCAACGACATGTCTTTGTTTATAAAATATATATAAAAAATAAGAAAAATTTTGGTGCAGGTTATATGAAAAAATAATTTTTGCAGAATATAGAAAAAAAGCAAAAACATTAACTGTTTTTATCGCGTAAAATAAAGGGTTATCATTACATTATTTTTTCCGAACGTATTATTTCAAAATCGTGTAAAGAAAGTTCATTTAAAGTAAGGATTAGGTGTGTGTGTGTATATATATGTGTATATATATATATATATGTGTATATATGTGTGTGTATATATATATATGTGTATATATATATGTGTGTATATATATGTGTGTATATATATATATGTGTATATATATATATATATATATATATATATATATATATATATATATATATATATATATATATACAGGGTGTCCCAACAGGTCGGTTACAAACTTAACATGCTGGTCTGTCATATCATGATGAACAAGATTTACATAGGAACTTGTGTCCGAAAATTCAAACTGCGACCGCTAGAGGGCGATAATTGGACGAAAACGGGAGAGTGGGAAAAACAATCATTTCAGGCGTGGACGTTGAAGGAGAAGGATGAATGAGTTTAGTAACGCAGAAATGGCCGATATGCATTATGTATACGACGCCGCTGATGGAAATGGACGAGCCGCGGCACGGACGTACCTTGAGCACTTCCCAAACACACGTCAGCCAAGTCATGTTTTGTTTGGACGATTGCACCGCAGATTACGGGAATCAGGTGCTTTCGTAGTACGTAGCCACATCGGTCGAGAACGTGCTACACGCACGCCTGTCGTAGAGGAAACCGTGCTACTGGAGTTTGCCATCAACCCGCAAACAAGTCTCCGAGAAGGCGAACGTGTCTTGGGTGTAGGTCGTTCCACCATAATGCGCATACTGCACGATGACATGCAATACCCTTACCACTTCCAAAAAGTACAGGCATTGTGCGCTGACGATTATCCCAAACGCATTGCATTCTCACGCTGGAATTTTCCACAGCTGGTCGCACAGCCAGATTTTCCATCGTGGATTTTGTTTTCTGATGAATCCTGCTTTACACAGGATGGTGTCGTGAACCTGCACAACATGCACGTATGGGTGCATGAAAACCCAAGATGTGCACGTGCCCATGCACATCAACAACGTTTCACCGTAAACGTTTGGTATTATCGGTATTAACTGGTATTATCGGTGACATGTTGATTGGTCCTTACCTTCTACCTGAACGCATCAACGGAAATACCTATCGCATTTTTTTAGAAAGAGTTTTGCCGGATCTGATGGGTGACGTTCCAGCCGCTACACGCGGAAGCATCTGGTTTCAGCATAATAGAGCGCCTGCCCACTTTAGCTACGCTGTTCGAGAATACCTCGATAGGACTTATCCTAATCGCTGGATCGGTAGAGGCGGACCAGTCCAATGGCCGCCGCGATCCCCCGACCTGACTCCTCTGGATTTCTACCTGTGGGGACACATGAAGTCCATAGTGTACGAGACACCCGTAACATCGGACATGGATCTTATCACCAGGATCGCGGAAGCGGCAGCACGTGTCCGTGACACTCCTGGCCAATTTGAACGGGTTCGTGAATCCATGCGCCGACGCTGTGAAACGTGCATTGTGGCGAATGGAAGGAATTTTGAACATTTGCTGTGATGTAATGATGTTTTGTAATAAAAATCATATTAACACCGCTGTCGATATCATTTTTTCTCTCCTCATCCAAACCTGCACTTAGCGCCCTCTAGCGGTCTCAGTTTGAATTTTCGGACAAAAGTTCCTATGTAAATCTTGTTCATCATGATATGACAGACCATCATGTTAAGTTTGTAAACGACCTTTTGGGACACCCTGTATATATATATATATATATACACAAATAATCTTGCAAATTTAAAGTATGTGAATACTAAACGCTTCTCCGACGGAATGAACGAGGAATAAAAAATGCAATGGTTATATAAAACCTACTTATATTGGGATAAACCTTGACCTCAATCATGGTTTTTGGATGAAAAAAATATATCAAATCCATTCAGAAATACAAGCTGATATACATCTGAATCTCGTTCGCAAAATATAGAAGAGAAGAAAAAAAGATGACTCGCTTCGTTAAATAATAAGAAATAGGATTCTGTTCGTATTTTTTGGCGGTTCCGAATACACTGCAGTAAAGGCTTTAGAGAAAGATACATGGTAAATAATAGTTTGAGATACTTAATGTCAGAAACAATGTTATACTCCATACACACAAAAGTGTAAATATTGTATTGTACTTGTGTTGCTTTATTGCTTGTTTTCTTGGACATTTTGGCATACTTCTAAAATACAGAAATACGACTCTTCGAAAGGGAAAGCTATAGCACTTTAGTGCTAAAAACTCCGTTGGAGATTTTTAAATGCGCATGAAAGCGTCGCTAATTTTATTCCTAATATTTCCTTCCTCTTTTATACTTCTCCAAGGCATTGATACATCCCTTGTTTAATAAGGAATTTCGGCTAACTTGAAAACAACAGAAAATCGAATCTGTGAATGGGAAAACAATAGCACCGCAGTTCAAATATAATAGAATATTACGGGATAATATCTATATACAGTGGCTCCCAAAAGTGTTCGTACACTTACGATTTTCAATGAAATAGGGGTCTATCCATTAAGTTAAAATTAATATTTCAGAATGGGTATTTAATAATAAGATCTATAATCTATTCTTAACAAAACTACATGAAATATTTTGAAAACATAGTAAAACTTTATTTTTAAGAAACCAATAATCCAAAAGTAACAAAAACATTATCTCACAAAAGTCATCGTACACTTGTAAAAAATCTCTACATATTAGTAAATATTCTAATTTTTCGTTAAATTAATATTTAGTAGGATATCCTTTAGCATCCACAACAGCTTTTAAAATTATGTTAATAGATTGATTTAGTTCTTTTGTAATTTTTGCATCAATGTTCATCCATTCTTCCATCATAATTGTTTTTAGTTCTATTTTCGTGTGAATGTCGTGTTTTCGTACTCGAACCTCCAGTTCTCTCCAAATATGTTCTATTGGGTTTAAATCTGGCGATTGAGGTGGTATTTTCAAAACTTGTGGACAATTATAGAGACAGAAGAGGCGAACGTTGAGAGCCGTGTGCTTAGGATTGTTATCTTGATAAAAAACAAGTTGTTTCCAATACCCAAATTTTGAGCTGATAATTTTAAATTGTCTCTTAAAATATTTATAACAACAGCATGATTCATTATGCCATCAATAAATACCAAATTTCCTAGTCCTGATGCTGACATGCACCCCCACACAAGGATACCTCCACCGGCATGCTTAACTGTTCCTACTAAGTTCTTGGGATTAAGTTCCTCATTTTTTTTCTTCCATACAATTATACACCCATCAACACCAAAAATGTTCATCGGCAAATAAGACATTATTCCACTAGGTTTGGGGCTTATTTATCATTGATAGTGCGAAGGGAAGCCTAACTTTCTGTTTTTCTCACTCACAAAATATTTTCTATGGGCAGAACGCTCGTGTAATCCAGCTGTTCTGAGAACTCGTCAAAAAATTTCAGGTGAAATTGAAGTAGAAAATGTTTCATTGAATTCTGCAGAAACTTTTACAGAACTCAAACGTTAATTTTTCACAAATTTTCTAATTATAAATCTCTGATCACGTTTTGTTAACTTTGCCTGACGGCCTTTTCTTACCTTGTTTTCGATTCAATTTTCTTCTTTAAAGCGTTTCTTCACATACTGCACAGTAGAATGGGATAAATTAAGTAATTTAGCAATATTCCGAACTGATTTACCACTACTACGATGAGAAATAATCAATTTTCGAATGCTGTTTGTTGTTTCTTTACGACTACGAGCCATTTTTAAATAATAAATAGAATATTACGGAGTAGGCAAGCAAAAATTAAAGCCAAACGATATTTTAAATGCCACCACAATTCAAAAATAAAAATAAAGCGCCAGAGGATAATTTTAATTATGAATTTATCCGAAAATATTTCAGTGTACGATGACTTTGGTGGGATATAGTTTTTGTTACTTTTTGATTACTGGTTTCTTAAAAATAAAGTTTTACTATGTTTTCAAAATATTTCATGTAGTTTTGTTAAGAATAGATTATAGATATTATTATTAAATACCCATTTTGAAATATTCATTTTAATTAATGGATAGACTCCTATTTCATTGAAATTCGTAAGTGTACGAACACTTTTGGGAGCCACTGTATATAAAACAGTTCCGAAACTGACTCATTCACTGACTGACATACAATGGACAGACTAAACCGCTGGACCTAAAGAGCTGAAATTTTGCATGGCGATTCTTCTTATTGTCTAGGGGTGCACTAAGAAAGATTTTTAAAAAATTCTTAGATTTTTTTAAATTAAATTTTTAAGCTGTTTTTTCACTTTTTTTACGTTTGCATTTAAAACAATAATTTGAGGGTTATAAAATTTACATCACGAGAAAGATCATAAAAAGTCCTTTAAAATGAAATTTTTTTCGAATCTTTACCTCCATTTCCTGATTTTTGGTGAATTTTTAAAGATTAATTTTTAGAATTTAATTTATTGAATGCTAATCACGTGATTTCTTTTTCTGGTACTTTAAATAAAATTATCGTCACGTGCATAACAACTAAATAAACAAAAAATATTTTGTTTCCTTGCTAATGCGGCAGACGATTGGACATTATCCAAAAAAATATTAAAATACAGTAAACGAAATGTTCTACAAACTGTACTATATTAACTGTACTATATGCTTTAGTATTCTTTGTATTAGATTTAATTTGAATATTTTCATCTACATTATTTTGTCCATAAAATTATCCTTTACGATTTTCTTATATATATATATATATATATATATATATATATATATATATATATATATCTTTTACATTAATTGTATACATTAATCGTCGTATTTATCATATAATATATATACATATTTGGCATGAATTGCATACATTGACCGTTGTATTTAATTGGAATGTATTCCGTAGCGAAGTACAGGTTTTTTAGCTAGTTGTATTATAAAACATAACATGATAAATTTCATTTATCTTTATTCTTTTGTCTTATTAACTATTATCACGATTTCCTGCAGACTGACATTTTATCTTACAATTACATCGAGTTTAAAGTTAAAATATTTCGTATAATTTAGTCTTAAATTTAACAATTTATGCATTTTTGATGAATAAATAAAAGGGGAAAAAAACCTGGTTCACTGTAACATGTATGTATCAATTAATATTTTAATTGTGAAATATTTGGAGACAGATACATATTAATTTTTTATTGGTATGCCATTGATTTGAGAGCATTTAATTTTCAAACCAATTTGAAGTTTTAATTGAGGTCATAAATATTAATGAAATAAATAAAAAAAAATTATTTTTTTCAGGTATGAAAACTTCTTGTTCAGAAGCTGGCATTTTGGCATAATTTGGCCTTAAATTGCAAATTACCACTGACTCTATCTTCACTTAATTAAAGGATAAAATATATTTCTCCTACAAAAAATGTACTCATTACTTAATTCGAAAGTATTTATATTAAATATTCTTACTTATTTTTAATTTGAAAAGGTATGATCTTTAAGTTAGAAAAAAAAATTTTCTACTATTTAATAATAATAAACTACTAATCAAAATGTTGACTGCTGCCAAACAATACTTTTTTTGAAAGAAGTAACTAATGCAAAAGAAATTGAAGTGTCTGAGAAAAAATGTGTGTATATACAGGATGGTCATAAAAAACTTTGCTGATATATTGACCTCTAGCCAGGGCCCGATTATGAACGCTGGGGGCCCCTGGGCAGATGCTATTTGGGGGCCCCACCTTTACGAACATTTATAAAAAAGAGAACTATCTATGGGCTATACATACTATTAGAAGTACTAGGTGCATACTCCAAGGGGGTTTTGGGGCCCCCTAGCATCAGGGGGCCCTGGGCAAAGTCCCTATTTGCCCTTGCGATAAAAAGGCCCTGCCTCTAGCGGCTGTTCCTTTCAGCCGATCGAGATGAGATTTCAGATGTAGTTATTCAGAGGTATGAGCTCGGGATTTTGTGAAAGGCAATAAAGCGGCTCTCACGGTTACGGTTATACGTATAGAAACTCGAAATTTTCGAATGACAACGCCCACTTTTTCCGGTCGCAAAATGCTCAATACATGTGAAAACCTTAAAGAGCGTTAGGAGGAAATTTGCATATGACAGAGGCAAGACACCAATCACTGACGACACCACAGATCGGACAAAAGAAAACTTTTATTTGAATTACACATTTTCCACATGAGTACCATCATCGTGTTTTTTGTTGGCCGTTCACAGAGCTGTTTCTTGGGCTTGCACGACGCGTCCGTTTTTGTGATACACGTACCGTTCCAACGCTGTTAAGGTTTTCACATGCGCTGAGTATTTTGCGACCGAAAAAAGTGGGCGTTGCCCTTCGAAAGTTACGAATTTCTATTCCTATAACCGTAACTGTGAGTGACATTTTGTTGGCATTCACAAAATCCCGAGCTCATACTTTTGAATAACTATATCTGAAATCTCATCTCGATCGGTTGAACAGAACAGCCGCTAGAGGTCCATATATCGGAAAAGTTTATTTATGACCACCCCGTATATATATATATATATATATATATATATATATATATATATATATATATATATATATATATATATATATATATATATATATATATATATATATATGTATGACAGGCTCGTTACTTCAACCCTTCCCATTACGTCGTCTAAAATCCAAACTTACTCCTTCTTGATATATCTTTACTTAATTATTAAAGTTATAGCAGTCAATGAATTAAAAGGCCGGTGGCAAAGAACTACAATTAATATATCTAACATCGTTTATTTCCAAAATCTTAACCTACCTGATTCAATATGATAAATTAAATCCAAGAGTCATCAAGCTCCAGCGCGACGCGTGACTGTCTTACTCAAGAATTTCCCGCCGTCTGATTAAACGCTATTGTTTTTCTGCCATCCAAAGTTACCGCGCATGCCCACATGATCTCTGTGACGCATACACCGGAGATGGACCATGTGGCCACAGATGTCAATCAATCCAAAGGGAATTTCCCCGATTTCTCTCGATGCAATTTGAACCAAGATATGAGAATAGTGGCGAATTACGCCACGACAATAAATTAATTACTAAGCCCCCTTTAAATTTAGAATAATCATTCTTTTCCCACTAAATCCTTGACACATATATATATATATATATATACACACACACACACACACACACACACACACACACACACATATATATATATATATATATATATATATATATATATATATATATATATATATATATATATATATATGTATATGTATATATATATATCTGTAAAAATCTAACAACATGTTTCTCTATTCTTGTCTTCTTGTCTTTAATCTAAATGTTCTCTAATCTGAACACCTTTCTCTGAAACGTGTTCATATAAATTGTAAATAATTTCTCACTAAATTATAATTATTTCTTTTATACATCAATGGGGTGATAATATATATATATATATATATATATATATATATATATATATATATATATATATATATATATATAATATATTATATTTATATATATATTATATATATATATATATATATATATATATATATTTATATAGATATATATTTATATATATATTTATATATTTATATATATATATTTATATATATATATATATATATATATATATATATATATATATATATATATATATATATATATATATATATATATATATATATATATATATATATATATATATATATATATATACATATTTATATATATATTTATATATTTATATATATATATTTATATATATATATATATATATATATATATATATATATATATATATATATATATATATATATATATATATATATATACATATATACACACACACATATATATATATATATATACAAATAATTTTGTATGTTTAGTATATATGAATAGTAAACACATATCCTTGGAAATAAACGTCAGAAATATAAATCTCTATAAGTAAAAGACAGCTCTTTAAGTAAAAGACACAAGATTATTTTTTCCGTTGAAATTTTATAAAAACATCAACAAAGTAAATTTAAATTCGTTCTTGTGAAAGACTTCGAAACAGGCCCTTTTGAGGTAAGTTGTAGCAGAATATTATCGTTAAAGAAAGAAAAATAACTGCTCCTCGGCATTTGATATCGTGAGTTTAGTGAATATACTTCAAAAATAAAATATTTTTAAATCATCTATCTGGAAACACCCATGGATACGTGAAATCATACCAGAAAATAAGTCTTCTTGTAAAAGGCAAAATCTCAGACATTCCGAACCCGCTATTCTTCGAGAAGAAAAAAAAATGAAATGGCTATATAAAACTTACTCATTCTGGGATAAACCTTGACTTAAATCATGGTTTTCTGAAGAAGTAAAAAAAAAAATGCTTCAAATCCATTCAGAGATGCAAGCTGATATACGTTTGAAATCGTGTTCACAAAATATCGAAGAGACCAAAAAAATGATGACTTGCTTCGGTACGTAATCAGATAAAGTCTGTGTTCCTATTTTTTTTTTACGGTTGCGATTCGACTGTGGAGTAAGCTTTAGACTAAGATGCATTGCAAATAGCATTTTCAGATACTTAATGTCAGAAACAATTTCTTATTTCATGCACACAAAAGTACAAATAGTATATTGTATTTGATTATGTCTTTGTGTTAGTGTGTGTACGTTTATGTGTGCATGTACAGTGGAATCTCGATCGATCGTTTTCCGAATCATCGTTTTCCCGCATGTGTCATTCATTTCTTCCAGTCCCAGAGATTATATTGCTTTTTCATGTTCCCACATCTATCGTTTTTCCGCATTTATCGTTAATTTCAGTCGGTCCCTTGAAAAACGATAGATCGAGATTCCACTGTATTTACATAATACTTAAAATCTAAAGTTTATGTGACACATTTTTATATAAATTTTAATTAATTGCTAAATAAACTATAATTATTTATGTCATATGCCAAAATGATGAATAAACAGAAATGGAAATTATCCACAAACGAAGCCATATTTTATATATATTATATATTTTATATATATATACACGTGTGTGTGTGTTCAGACATACTCACACTCCCATATAAATATACACATACACATATGCATTATACGTGGGTATGCAAAGTTATAATAATATGACATTATAATATATTATCTATATATATAAAACAGTTTTTTAACTGATTCATTCATTCACTGACTGACTGACTGACTGACATACAACGCACAGACCAAACCGCTGGACCTAAAGGGCTGAAATTTTGCATGGCGATTCTTCTAATAGTGTAGGGGTGCACTAAGAAAGATTTTTCAAAAATTCTTCTTAGATTTTTTTAAAATTAAATTTTTAAGCTGTTTTTTAAACTTTTTTTACGTTTGCATTTAAAATAATACATTGAGGGTTATAAAATTTATATCACGAGAAAGATCATAAAAATTCCTTCAAAATGAAATCTTTTTCGAACCTTTACCTTGATTTTCTGATTTTTGGTGAATTTTTAAAGATTAATTTTTAGAATTTAATTTATTAAATGTTGATCACGTGATTTCTTTTTCTGGTACTTTAAATAAATTTATCGTCACGTGCATAACAACTAAATAGACAAAAATGATATTCTTTTTCTTTCTAATGCAGCAGACGATTGGATATTATCCAAAAAAAAATAAATATCCCTTACGATTTTTTTATAAATATATATATATATACATATATATATATTTTACATCAATTGTGTACATTGATCGTCGCATTTATTATAAATATATATAGAGATATTTTGGCATTGACCGTTGTATTTAATTTGAATGTACTCCGTAGCGAAGCGTGGGTTTTCAGCTAGTATTATATATATAATAGATATCTATACAGTCCGACCACGGAAGCTAGGTCCCTGGAAGCTGTTACGCATGCTCGAGAAAAGCTAGTCTACTTAGAAAATAGGGGAAAACGTCATATTTTCGGATGTGTTTGTTTATGAAATACGGAATGTATTTCAGACTGCTTTTTGTCCGCAATTTTAAAGTTATTTTTTAAAACTTTATTTTTGATCGAATATGTGAATAATAATTTCAAAATAATAAAAAGAAAGAAGCAAATCTATTTAAAAAATAGGAGTTTTATAGGAGTGGATATTTTCGGATTACATCACAATCAAAATTATCTAAAGCTACGTTTTCGGTGGTTCTTTTTTTCTGACGTTTCCTCGGAGATTCAAATTTTGGAGTTCCTTCACCCTTTGCTTCTCTGCGTATTCTTTTTACACTGGACATTGATATCCCGGTCATTTCACTAGTTCTCTTTAGGGATTGCGAAAGTGGAACAATAACATTTCCTTCTAGTGCTTCTTTATCACACAATTTAATTACATTGTGTATTATACGTTTACAATCACTACGGAACGGCTTATTCCGAGCAGTTGTGTTGGGTAAAGGATCCAGTAATTTTAATATAATAATCAAAATAACAGACGAGGAAAAAGCAAGCAAGCGCAGTTAGTAACCGATTCAAAAGAATGTCGAGAGAATACGAGACTTTTCCCCCTCCTTCCTCAGCAGCCTTCCCTACAGCGTGAATAGAATCGTCTTGGCACTATGCCAACCGTGGTTCTTCGTACTGTGGTCGGACAATACGTACAAATACATAGACACATACGTACAAACATATGTATTCAATAATACATATACTCACATATAAATATTCACATACACATATGCATGATTTGTGTGCATGTAAAGTTATATATATTGTAGATAAAGTTATAGCGGTATATTATACTATATATTCAGATATTATAATCTTGCAAGTTTAAAATATATCCATAGTAAACGCTTTTCTGGGGAATAGACGAGGAAAAACAACGAAATGGTTACATAAAACCTTATTTTATTGGGATAAATCTTGACTTAATGCTAGACCTTTCAGTCTACCAAACTAAAGTGATATTCGTTTGGAATTTTGAGGCTGTTTACTCCTAAAACTTGCTTTCAAATAAAATGCAGGTGGGGTACACCTTGCCTTCAGATAAAATGCAGGTGGGGTTCGTATAGGCAAAATACAAGGTTTGTGTAAGAAGGTATAAAAGCACACCTAAGAGTTTGTATGAATGTTAAGAATTTTAGCAAGTAATATTTTAGGAAGGTGAATTCATGTATAGCCTAAAATCGTACAAGGGCAGTTTAATAAGAATAAGTATAGAAACGAAAGAGAGAATAACAATTTTACAATGAAGAAAAGGGTAATAAAATATATAGCTATGGAAAGACGGAGTCAGAAAAATATGTTTTAAAGGATCAGGAATTGTGCGGTTAAAGTGAAAGAGTGTTTGGTAAGAAAGGGTCATTGTGAAGTTAGTAAGCGTTAGGAAGGGCGGAAGTTTTCAAAGGAGTATTGTAGCAAAATCTTTTAGGGTAGAAAAAGGGGAACATGCTTTGTCGCCTTTGCCGCCATTTGCGTGGGGTCCGCTACTTTAATCGAATAAAGAAAATCCAATGAGAATGATACATTTAATAATGGAAATAATTCTAGACCATTTGGCGATCAAGGTTTGAAAAAGGGCGGTCTGATATTAGACTCAGAAGGAGGGGAAAATGATTTTATTGGAAAATAGAAATGTGGTATAGAAAAGAGAAGGTTATAAAAAGTTATGCGACAGAGAGAAGATATATTCTGGTACTCAGTTTTTTTTAGAGTACGATTTCACTTAGTACAGGTCTTTCCTTAGAGATGGGAAACCACTGCACATCAGCCCAGCTGAAATGGGGTAAGTCCGCTTATAACATGCCTTGAGTGACAAATTTTTTTATTTAATTTTCCTTTTAAGAGGATAGGGACTCAAAGTGTTTTTATTATTCATTGTTGGTAAAATTGTTTAATGTATATCTATAAAGTATATCAAATATGTTTGTGTAAATTTTAGTGAAAGCTTATATGTAAATAAATTTCAAATTATTTAACCTTAATTCTCTCTCGTCATTTAAATTATTAGTTGTGTCTTTTTCCTACTGAGTAGTAACTTTGCGTGCTGGGTAAACCTGGGTAAATCTATTGCGGATAAGAAGACTTAATAGTAATCATGATAAATTCGTTTAAAATAAATTGCCTAAAGTCAATAAACGGCGAAGAGAGCCGAAAACAACCCAGCAGTTGGTGCGTGACCACTCCAGTTGATTATTGCTGTAACCATTTGTATTTCCTTAATACCTTATAAGTTTGGTTACCGTGATCATTTGGGATTAATATCAATAAATGTCTTTAATTTTTTAGAAATATCGGTAGTAAACAGACACAACAAATTTCATTTATTTCTTCCCTCATGAGTCTCAATCAGTATTTTATTATTATGTATATTGTATAAGTAGTATGATACAATTTTCTTTTATTATTATGAATTTTCTTTTATAATCTCTTGATTAAAACAAGAATCTTAAAAATTTTTTTTTAAGAGTATGAATATCTTTGGTGGCATAATGTGTTTCATGTTGTATATTGATATAAAATTTCCGTTATAATATTTCTTTTAAATTATTTATGTATCGTATATCAGTATCTTATTATTATATGCACATTTCTGTCCGGTAGTATAATTTCATCTTATTATTTTATCATGCCTGAAACGGAAAATACAATGTCTAATACTTCGTGTAGTTTATTTACTAAATTAGCGGGCTTTCAAACGATTATTCCCCAATGCGATAACGTATCCGCGGTTACTCCCAAATTTTTCCTCGATAATGTCGACCACGTTACATCACTTGCTAATTGTAATGATGAAGAAAAACTTTTCATTCTAAAATCACGCATTCGGGGAGATGCTTTATCACATATTATTAACTCTCCCGATTTATCACAAGAGAAAAACTATCAATCATTCAAAACAAAATTTTTGGCCTATTTCGAAAAGAAAACTAGTCTTGCCACCCGACAGCATCAATTCGCTAATTGCCGCATGATGCCTAAAGAACAGGCAAAAGTTTTTGCAACTCGAGTTTCAAATGCATCGCAACAATTTTTTGGAACATTAGACTCTACAAACCCTGAAATTCAGCGGTTGGTTGAACAAACGAAATTATCCAAATTCATTGATGGTCTTTTGCCTGAGTTTAAAAAACCGGCATTAATGAAGGATCCACAATCCCTCCAAGAGGCTTTAAATTATGTTGAATTATTACAAACTAATGAATCTACACTTACTGATTCTCAGAATATCTCTAGCGAGGTTAATAGTCTTAATCATTCAAATGCCGACTTATTGAAAGTCATTGAATGTCACGCGCAAAAAACGCACGAAACTGTCGCTGCATTAACCAAGCAGATCGAAAATCTAAAAATTGAGCCGCGCCATAATAATTTTAGAATGCAGAATAGATTCAGAGCTACCACTCCACACCCTCCAAATTATTTTTCGAACCGCAACACAGGAAAAGTATCAGGCGAAATTTGCTAAAAGTAGAGAATTTTACGAAGGGCAACTAGTGTATATTTATACCACATACTCTGATCGCAATTTAAAGCTCCCTAAACAAAGAAATTATTCCGGGCCTATGAGAATTATAAAAAGACATAATAAAGTTAATTTCACAATTATTGATGCAACAAACCCCAAAGCAAAACCAGTGCGAGTTCACGCGCAACGGTTAATTCCTTTTACGGAACGTAGAAAAGAGTTAGATTATTTGCAGAGTATAGTGACGGAACAAAATCAAAAATCAGACAATGTCCATTCAGACAGTCAAAATCTTTTACAAAGACCACAGGCGAAATTTGATGATATATCTCCTTCGGAGCTATTGCAACTTGTACATAATAGTATGGGCTCAGATTCACAAACGACGGTTCAGTCAAACAGGGGAGAGAGTCCGAAGTCTGACTCCACGGAAATTTATACTTTTCCCCAATCCTCATCACCTATTGTGGAAGAACATACACACACCACACAACCGCCCATTCACTCATATAATTTGAGACCGCGAACACAACAAAACCTAGCGGATCGAATCTTTGACTGGACATTACGTGTCACTGACCCACAAGGAGGGTCGAATACTCCCCCTGGGGTTAGTTTCTTGAATAGAATTGCGGAAGCTTTGGATTCTTAGAACAAATTGTTAGGTCATTTTGATTTTACACACATTTATACTTGTATCATCACATTTATATCTTTACTTGGAATTTTTTTTTATTATTGATTATATACATCTATGATTATTATTATTTTTATTAGGTTTTATCATAACTTACATTTGTTTTACAAATATCTCAAACGGGTTTTGCATATGTATATAGAATTTTTTTTTCTCTCTTTTCTTTGTGTTTGATGTAAAATTTCTATTTGAGATTTTAGGGTTTTGCGTTTGCGATTAGGATATAATTATAGGATATTGATATTTATTTTTTTTTTATTTTATGTTGCGCATACTTATGTTAGGAAAATTGATAACAGGGACTTTTGAAGTACGCAGGGAATTTCCTGTGATTATTTTTTTTTGTGTATTGTATTCTATAGTATTCTTTCAATGCTTGTACAGAAACTCGTCATAATTAAATCCCGGTAATGGGGAATGGCGATAATTATGAATATTACTGACGAATAATGACTGATTTTCGATATTCTAACAATTGTCTCCTATAAGAGGGGAACAGATGAAATTCAAAATCACTTCACTTACATTTAACTCTCTGGTTCGTAAATTTATAAGACGATATTTGATCGTTGCGGACAGACAACGGAGAACAGTGAACAATGGAGAATTTTTTTTTTGGAATTTCCCACGCGAAAACCGCGATATTCAGAAATTAATTCTTATGAACGGAGCTGCGAACGCACCTCTTCGCGTTAAGTTTAATTTTGTTTTTACATACTTTTTTTTCTTTTTCAATTTTATATATGTTTATTATTATTCTTTGATTTCAAGTCGTTATTAATTCATTTCTTCTGTAGTTACTTTGTGTATTGTTAATTAGGGATTTATTGGTAGCTAGCTAGCGTTACTTCGAAAAAAAAGGTCAATGGTCAAATGGAATAAGGGAACTAAAACAGATAAATATTTTTTCTCTCTCTCTCTCCGCTCCTTCCTTTAATTTTAGTAAGAAATCGAAAATATAAATTGTTTTTCCTCTCTCTCTCTCTTTTTCCTGCATCTTTTTACATCATGTCATGTTGTTACTGATTTCATGTTTTATACATTTAGTTTACGTGGTTTAGCTTTAAACCTCTACATACATCAAGAACTATATAAATTTAAAGTAGGGATGTAACTTTTAATGTATGTTGTTTTGATGGACTGATCACCCGTCATGGTTGTTAGTACAGAAATATAGCTTACATCCTCCTCTTTTTTTTTATTATAAATAAATTTTCTTTTCCCCTTAACTCTGTGCAGAAATGCATAAACAAGCATTCTACAGCAATGTGTATAATAATAATAGAAATACTATAAATAATGCTAATTATGATAATGGTGTTACAATATTAATAGCTATTTTGGTTGTTGTTATCTAAACAAGGTATGCCATAATAGATATTCATTTATTTAATTTAGCAATTTTTTTTTCTCTAATTCTTAATAAATATACGCGGAAATTTACAATTTCAATTATAAGAGACTCATGGCTAAATTTAAAGGCTTACAAACATTAATTCTCTCATTTAGCATTTGTTCAGGTTATTATAAATTTATACATATATATTTCTAATTATTATATTTCTAATTAGGAAAATTTATTTTTATAATATATTGTCACTCAACGTAGGTTGTAAGATGGGCTTTTCCTTCATTTTCAGCAATTCTTCTATGTTTGATTCATGCAGCTAGCAGCTCGCATGGTCAGTATTGTACCTTTACAGGCGAGGCCTACAAGTGCGAAAAATTGCCCCGCCATCTGCGGGAGAAAATCATTTTACCCCCAAATGCGTGTTCTCTTCGGACATGCGAGAACTGTATAAAAGGACCCCGCACTTACATCCTTTCCACAGATTTTGATTTGTTAGAACCTCGCCAGTTCATTTTACGAGACACAAACTCTTCTTTGACTTCCAGTTCATCATACCAGTGCAAAGATAAAAACGGGAAGCATTGTGAGTGTATGACAAACCATTCCTGTGGGGGATCACCTGAATTTTGCACTTTGCACCAGTGCGTGAATACAGCTAAATGCGTATGCACCTTTACACATCAAGCTTCGGAACTGTTATACATTTCTCCAGAATTGACTCTTATCAACCCACCTAGAATCACGTTGGACATGTGTTTCTATGATATGAAGGCACGTACACTTCAAAGCCATTCCAGCCTTCACCGGCATCTCTTGGAGGCAGAACAGGCAAAATTCAGTTCGCATAATATCACTATTGCGTTTGAAGATCCAATTCTTCGACTCCCGGCACAGGGTAAAGTCATTTTACGAAATGCTGATTTTGAACATATAATTACTGTTCCCAAAGACTTGTTTATAACATTACCTTTCGAGATGTTAGCATACAAAACATCCATTTCGATTATTTATTTACATCCGGGTGGCCGAACGGTCACAGGAATAATTCATGTGTCGGGCAAAACTATTTGTCAATTACGACAATGTTTTTGGTGCCCTCAAGTTTTCACACGCATCCAGTGTTTACCACGTACACTACAATATATATTTTATTCTACTATGATCTTATTACTAGTTTTTGTGTTATGGAGTTTAAAGGTCTTAATCAAGAGTACGTTAATTTTATTACAAGGCCTAATATTCCTGGCATACCATATTTACAAATTTTTTCGAATTATAGCTCGTTGTAGCTTACTTTGTGGTGCATTCCTGGGCACTACAATTCAACGGATAAGTGTTGGAACTTATCATTTTTTGGAATTCCAAGCCGCACAACGACCCAACATGTTAACGCAACAAATTGTTTTGCTGACTTTAGTGTTTCTCATAGGATTAGTGGATGCGGATTGCAGTTCACACGCCATTGTAAAATCCGATTTACGAACTTGTAATACGCTTTCGGACAGCACGAAAGTTTGCAATGTGTATACAACCGCCAAATTCTCCTTACCAGCTGTATCATCGGAAGTTTGCTTATGTTTCACTAACTCTGCCGACCAGCACCTATTCACACTGAAGCTTAAATTGGACGCTGTAAAGTGTTTTTTTTTTCACACGGAGCGTCAATATTTCACATTTCCCGTCACAACTAAGCATATACTGGGTGTTACAATTGCGCTCTGTTTGCCCGTATAAAATTTAAGGCGGATAGTACCTGTGAGCCGGGTGTGGTGACTGTACATTTCCAGGGACTCTCGGTGTACACCCGTGCCATCCGTCTACAGATTGAGCCAATGTACTATACAATCAAACTGTTAAGCTCTCAACAGTGTTTGAAAGACAAACTGTGCCTGCGATCCGAAACATTAATTCAATGTCAGCAGGTGAATGTATGTTTTCAAGAGCCGTCAATTGAACTTCAACAATTGAACTTAAATTACACTAGTTCTTCTAGCTCTTCGACGAGTAGTTCAATGTTCGACTGGTTCCCAATACCAGCATTAAATACTTCGTTGTTGTTTTTGAAAATTGTCGGATCATCTTTATTTATAGTGTGTATCCTTCTTACAGTCTTTTCAACAATTATCACTTGTTGTTGTCGATCTAGATAAATGTACTTCCTTTTCAGGGTGCTTTATTTAGATATTTTATTACTTTAGATCAGTATGTTATCTAATTTTTTTCCTCCTTTGCTTTATTGTGCATTATGTATTTTTTTTAATCCTTATATCATTATTTTAACTAATCTTTTTTTTCTTTGCTTTAAAATGTCTTATCATTGCGCAATGTGTACATTATTCTTATGTTTTCTTTAATTTATTTTATAAGTTCAATATTTGTTTTATTACTATTATGATTATTCGTTGTACACAAATGATTATTGCTTTTAAGTATTCACTTATGTTTCGAATCTTGTGTACTATACTCTTCCTGCATATTCTCTCATGTTAGTGCTCATTTATATTTAAACTTCTTTTCCCTCGCAACTAGGAAAATGTTTTTCTATTTTTATCTATATCTCTATAACTTGGTATTTTGTGTGTTATATTTATTTTTTATGTTCATTATTAATATTTGGGTCCCCATCCATTCAGTCACTCGATCGAAAAATAGGAACTTAGAATTTTTTTTCTTTTTTTTATTTATTTTTTTTCTTTTTCTGGGATTTTGTGTGCATTGCTAGACCTTTCAGTCTACCAAACTAAAGTGATATTCGTTTGGAATTTTGAGGCTGTTTACTCCTAAAACTTGCTTTCAAATAAAATGCAGGTGGGGTACACCTTGCCTTCAGATAAAATGCAGGTGGGGTTCGTATAGGCAAAATACAAGGTTTGTGTAAGAAGGTATAAAAGCACACCTAAGAGTTTGTATGAATGTTAAGAATTTTAGCAAGTAATATTTTAGGAAGGTGAATTCATGTATAGCCTAAAATCGTACAAGGGCAGTTTAATAAGAATAAGTATAGAAACGAAAGAGAGAATAACAATTTTACAATGAAGAAAAGGGTAATAAAATATATAGCTATGGAAAGACGGAGTCAGAAAAATATGTTTTAAAGGATCAGGAATTGTGCGGTTAAAGTGAAAGAGTGTTTGGTAAGAAAGGGTCATTGTGAAGTTAGTAAGCGTTAGGAAGGGCGGAAGTTTTCAAAGGAGTATTGTAGCAAAATCTTTTAGGGTAGAAAAAGGGGAACATGCTTTGTCGCCTTTGCCGCCATTTGCGTGGGGTCCGCTACTTTAATCGAATAAAGAAAATCCAATGAGAATGATACATTTAATAATGGAAATAATTCTAGACCATTTGGCGATCAAGGTTTGAAAAAGGGCGGTCTGATATTAGACTCAGAAGGAGGGGAAAATGATTTTATTGGAAAATAGAAATGTGGTATAGAAAAGAGAAGGTTATAAAAAGTTATGCGACAGAGAGAAGATATATTCTGGTACTCAGTTTTTTTTAGAGTACGATTTCACTTAGTACAGGTCTTTCCTTAGAGATGGGAAACCACTGCACATCAGCCCAGCTGAAATGGGGTAAGTCCGCTTATAACATGCCTTGAGTGACAAATTTTTTTATTTAATTTTCCTTTTAAGAGGATAGGGACTCAAAGTGTTTTTATTATTCATTGTTGGTAAAATTGTTTAATGTATATCTATAAAGTATATCAAATATGTTTGTGTAAATTTTAGTGAAAGCTTATATGTAAATAAATTTCAAATTATTTAACCTTAATTCTCTCTCGTCATTTAAATTATTAGTTGTGTCTTTTTCCTACTGAGTAGTAACTTTGCGTGCTGGGTAAACCTGGGTAAATCTATTGCGGATAAGAAGACTTAATAGTAATCATGATAAATTCGTTTAAAATAAATTGCCTAAAGTCAATAAACGGCGAAGAGAGCCGAAAACAACCCAGCATTAAATCATAGTTTTATGAAGAAGATGAAATAGACGAGGATAAACAATGTAATGGTTACATAAAAATTTCTTTGATTGGGATAAACCTCGACTTAAATCATGGTTTTATGAAGAAAAAGGAATTTCAAATCCATTCAGAGGTACAAGCTGATATACACCTGAATCTTATTGACAAAATATAGAGGTGATGAAAAAAAGATGACTTGCTTCGTTACGTAATCAGATAAAGTATCTGTTCGTATTTTTTTTTAAACAGTTCCGATTTCACTGTGGAGAAAGCTTTAGAGGATTTGAGATTGCAGACTGTATTTTGAGATATTTAAAGATTTCATAAAGAAGGATTTATTTCATACACAAGTACTTACAAATATTATGTTCTATTGTGTTATACTATAATAACTAGCTGAAAACCCTCGCTTCGCTACGGAGTACATTCAAATTAAATACAACTGTCAATGTATGCAATTAATGTCAAAAAATATATATATATTTATAATAAATGCGACGATCAATGTATACAATTGATGTAAAATATATATATATATATATTTATAAAAAAAATCGTAAGGGATATTTATTTTTTTGGATAATATCCAATCATCTGCTGCATTAGAAAGAAAAGGAATATTTTTTTTGTCTATTTAGTTGTTATGCACGTGACGATAAATTTATTTAAAGTACCAGAAAAAGAAATCACGTGATCGGCATTTAATAAATTAAATTCTAAAAATGAATCTTTAGAAATTCACCAAAATTCAGAAAATCGAGGTAAAGGTTCGAAAAAGATTTTATTTTAAAGGAATTTTTATGATCTTTCTCGTGATATAAATTTTATAACAAATCAAATTATTATTTTAAATGCAAACTTAAAAAAAGTTACAAAAACAGCTTAAAAATTTAATTTAAAAAAATCTAAGGAGAATTTTTCAAAAACCTTTCTTAGTGCACCCCTACACCATAAGAAGAATAGCCATGCAAAATTTCAGCTCTTTAGGTCCAGCGGTTTGGTCTGTGCGTTTTATGTCAGTGAGTCAGTTACGGAACTGTTTTTTATATATAGATAATATGAATACAGGAGGCGGCAGTATGAACTCCCGCATTTTAAAGGGTAATAGAAAAGAACGAAACGATTTACAGAAAAAAGATTTTTGTTTTCGAAAAGTACTTACAGTCTATTTTTTTGTTCACTAGGTTTAGAAAATAACATCACTTAGGTGACGCCCGTTATTTGCGATGCACTGCCGAACCGTTCTCCAAAGTTTTCCCTTACTCTACTGGTAAATTTTAAGGAATTGGCAACAATTTCCTCACGAATAGCGGATTCCCGATCTCGTTGCACATTTTCGGGTGTTCTAATGTTCTGAAGGCGACCCCTTGGTTCCCTTCCGTAATGGAACACGTCGAAATCCATCCCCACGTTTGAAACGCATCGCGGGATTGTTTTCCCACCAGGAAAGCCGTAAGTTGCATGAAGCCCGAATCGGGTCCTAAATGCCCTAAGGCCGTCTGCACACGGGACAACTCAAAATAAACTGATAACTGACTGAAATCACAAACCATTCCGTGATGAGTCGCAACCTATGTAATTGAATGGAGCCACGCACACGACGCAACTGGTTACAAACCCGTCGGACGGGTCGTTGTACAGCATCTTTGATTTTAAACCTTCAGCGGCGTACCCGTGTACAAAGTGCAACATTTTCGTAATTTTGAACGGTCTGTTTTTACATGTAAGGTTTGAATGTTCTAAGCAGTTTCTACTCGGGTTGAGTACGTTGTTTACTCTACGTTGTTTACTCGGAAGGACGAGAATGGGTTTTGTCATGACATCTCTTCTGGTAAGGCTCAGATACTCAAAAATGTTCTCCGGAAAGGTTTGTCGGATATGGCACTTAAATCAGACGGCAAAGACCTTTCTTCCCTATCAAAAGAAAGGCTCCTGAATTGTCTGTCCACTAGCAAGCCTACAGAGTTTAGAATACATAATCCAAAGAAAGGCTCCTGATATTAAGCTTTATTGGCGATATACTCTTTTATCATTGGAATGCCATATTGTATAAAGAAATATAGTTCTAAACTTCTTTAACTCTTCAGTGGACGTGCCCGTGTACAGAGTGCAACATTTTCGTAATTTTGAACGGTTTGTTTTTACATGTAATGTTTGAATGTTCTAAGCAGTTTCTATGTATAGCTACACCCTTTCTAATGCAGGTCTGATTTTCTGACCCTTGTATTCCTTTCCATTCATTTTTAATCGTGATTCCAACAGACGGTACTTCCATTTGTTGCACTGTGTGCACAGCGCGCCTAGATCATGTAAGAAAATATTCCTTATTTTATTTTTGGTTATTTCGCTACAATAATTCTAAGCATTTACAAAGTTACTCTTCTAGGATTATAAATTTAAAAAGGCTAATCAAATAAATGCCCTGATGAAGTTTTAAGTATTAAATAATTATTAATAATTTTGTTCCCGATGTTAAAAGTAATTTTACTTTTCGCAGTAAATGAACATAGTGTTCCTATGATACGAAAAAAAATGAGGGAGTCATACTTTTGTCGACAATTCATGATGATGCAACTGTGGATGACGATTCTGGTAAACCAGCGGTTATACTGGATTACAATTCGACAAAAGCAGGAGTTGATGTAGTGGATCAAATGTGCAACTATTACACGGTATTTCTTTCCATTCATTGTGAGTCGTGATTCAACCGTGGTAAACCATCGATTATATCGGATTGCAATACAACAAAAGCAGAAGTTAATATAGTCGATCAAATGTGCAGGTATTACAAGGCATCCCGCATATCACAAAGATGGACTCTCTCATTGTTTTGGGTTTTTAGACAATAGGAATCCATTCGCAAGTTGTCCTTATATCTGATAAACCGGCCACTATTGAAATAAGGCGATTTTATCCGCATTCTTTGACCTTTAATTATAAATATATCTCAATATTATCAGCATTTTATATCTTGTCATAAAATGCAGAATTATTATTTTCAATTTGAAAAGAAAAAGTTGAATACAAAAGAAATAATGAAGGTTGAAAGAGACGTTGCACTTTGTGCCACCACACGCCTGCTGGTGTTCCAAAAATTGGTGCGCCCGCTGAAGGTTTAAGGAGACAAGGGACCTTCCACCCTCATTTTTTATTTCTTTTTTATTTTCAGTATTTGCTCTTTATACAACATGAGAATAAGTATTACACTTTTTTACTATATTGAAGACTTTTAGAGTTCAGAAATAGGTATTTTGTGGAACAATAAAAGTTGTGTTTCAAAAAATTATTCAAAAATGCTGGAAATGTTCAAAATGCTCCATGCACATTCATTTTCTTCTGATTTCTTCAAAATTTTTCGGGATTTTTAAGTGAAGAGTTTTTCATAAAACTGTGTACAATTCTTCGAAAACTCAAATATTTTTCAAATTTATAGACCATGAAATAAAGTAAAGAAATAAACAAAAATAGCAGGCAGATGAAAAAAAAACTTTTTATGACTTTTGATTCATAAAAAAATTACAAAAAATAAAATTCAATGCACAGTTATATTTATGTATGCATGGTAAACGTACATTAAAAAAATTTAAGGTTTTCAAATGACATAGAATGCGTTTGGAGCATTTTGAAAAATGCTAGAATTTTTGAAATTTTTTTGAAAAACAGGCATTTTTCTGCCAAAATATCGTTGTTTTGAATTCTAAGGGTCTTCGATCTAGTAAAAAAGAATATTTTTTATTCTGATTATGTCCTATAGAGTTGAAAATTGAAAATTAAAAAATTCCATTTTGAAGGTCCATTGTCCCCATAATGAGTCCTTGATAACGGAACAGCAATGTCAACCGGACCAAATCATGATGTCTGTTTACAAATAGAAAATATACCCTACCCCCCACCACTCCCTTATCGGTGATCTTCATAAATCTGGTAGTCCATTCTGCTGTACCCTGTACATACATATCCTAGAATCTTAAAATAGGTATGATATGCAATTTGCTTTTAGGATGTCTCTGCACAAGTTATTACTTACACACACACACATATATATATATATGTGTGTGTGTGTGTGTGTGTAAGTAAGTAATATACACATTACATCACGTCCTTAAATTATAACCTAGAAGATAAGACAAGCTCATATTTACATGGCTGGAACCAGACTCAGCCTGAAAGGAGTAAAATTAAATTTGGAAGCAGTCGGGCCGAATCGTTTATTAGAGCGACAAAAGTACGTCCGTTCATTTCAGAAGAACGGCTTGGAAATGAATATAACTTTTCAACATTAAATGCTAGAGGGCGAGAGGTAGACATGTGACTATAATTTGTGGGGTCAGCAGACTTAGGTGCTCACGATGCTAACCCACTCCTGATTTGGTACATATACGCGTGTAGAAAAACAAAGGCATACGTTTCTTGGTAAGTTCTGTGGCTAAAGGTTTTAAAGCGATAAATTAATATTACTGGGGTTTGGATTTAGGAAAGGGAGTTTAAATGCTAGAATGGAGGACATAATATTAAAGATATTACATATATATATATATATGTGTGTGTGGTAGAAAAAAAATATGAAAGTATCATCCAGGGGTATTTCAAAACTAAACGTTAATTTATCGACGTAGATTTATTCAAAGTTAGAAATGTCAGCACATCACCTTAAAACACAATACGAGAGAAAATAAACTCGTGAATACTGATATTGTCCTAGCAATTGTACGCGACACGCTGTGTCCGCATAAGCCAGCTTCCCATCGCTGAATGTCCAGATGCGTAGTCGTTAAACTGTGGCGTTGCCTACTGCGACCACTGGTAGATTTTTCATCCGACATATATATATATATATATATATATATATATGTATGAAAGATATAAAATTTAAGTTGATCCCCTATAAATTTTCTTCCCTTCCCATGCTTAAGATCGCATTACCAAATTCTGTTTTCAAGAACCCAGGAATATTTTTCATAGCGTCAGCAATTCCTGGGCAAGCCACGAAACTGTACGACTACTTTTCTATGCCCAAATAAGGTAATCGTCCTGCACAACTGATGCAGCTTGAAAAAAACATCTTTGGTCAGCAAATTCTTCAACCGCAGATACCTCTATACTCAAACCCCGGGAATCACTCGGGTGTTGGCTTTCCATTAGATAAGATGTCTGTTTAGCCACTCGGAAATAAATTTCTTATTCTACAAGTTCTGTAATTTGATCTTATTTCATTACATATATATATATATATATATATATATATATATATATATATATATATATATATATATATATATACTGCAAAAGTGATAACAGTATATGAAAAGAGATGATGCTTTATTTTTGACTTACAAGGGAAATACACAGACTTTGAGATATTTTTGGAAAAGAACTCATAAACCCATATGGTCACCGAAAAACCCAGGTTTCGGGAGCCTTGGGTACAATACAGCGTCTTCTGTTTTTCTTCGTTTCTGAAGGGATGAAACTTACCTTGGAGGGTTACTTTATAACATTTAGATTATTTGTAGTTCTTACTCGGTGGAATTTCATATCATGGGAGTTCCGGAATTGTGATTTCCGACTGTATTTGTTTTCTTTTCTTTTTAAGTTTACCACCTTTGTTACACTGTGAATTTCTTTGTATTCTTCAAAAAGAAAAGTGTTGTTCTGGACGTTTTCCCATTACAGTTGTTATAGGTTGAAAAAGCGCCACTGAAGGAATCGTGGTTTGTTATCGTTACTGCTCTGGGAGTTGCGTATATGTAAAAAAGGATTGTTTGTAAGTTTCCAGCTTCTCACATTCTCTTGAAATTGTATACAAGTAATTTATTCAAACGACAGCAATATGGCTTTCCGTGGAGAATGGAGGGATATTTGTGCGGTTGGGAGCGCCGTCGTTAGAAACAGGACATTAAGTCTGCTGTGTACTAACGCTATTGGATTCGCTCACCTAAATGTTAACCTATAGAGAATATTTGTGTACTATTTACAGCTACATAACTGCTGATAATGTAATAAAAATGGTATTTTCAGATAGACTGAACATTGTTTAACCTTGCAACAGGATTCATTTTATAAATTTCATCTTCCAAAGGTATTTAGGAGCGTTTCAAACACACTACATCAGATATTTTCATCGAATACTTTTAACTTTAAAATATAATTTTCCTGTTTAAAAAAAACGAAAAATACCGCAAGGTGTAAAATTTATTTCACTATTACGGAATACAATTTTTAAAAAAATGTTCAGGTAGTCTCTTCTAATGAAACTATAGCGGGGTATTAACTTAGAATTACTTATCGTTGCTTACCTATTTTCATTTTTTTTTTACGCATTTTGGTACATTTTGTTTAACTGTTTACTACTACAGGTTTTGGCATGCTGCCAAAATTATAACTCGCGACGGACTGTGATTATTTTTCCTTTCCGGAGTACCGTTATTGAGGAACGTAATCCTACGTTAAAAAATCTTTAAATCCAAGTTAGTAATCCCTATACACATTTTTTACATATAGTATAAACATTGAGGTGAGCGAATCCAATAGGTTAGTACACAGCAAACTTAATCGTTAGAGTTTATGTTTCGCCGAATTGGCTGTATTAAAATAGGGGATTTTTCTTTTTATTAATTTTCTTATGTGTATACACAAGGCATGTGTAAGGCTTGAAGAATAGTGATACAAAGAGTATGGGTATATTCTAAGGCACATGTTCGAAGCAAGCCGATTCCAGCTCCGAGAGAGAAGTAACCTGCTTTTTTTCTTTTTTTTAAATACAGACATACTAGCTGAATACCCATCCTTCGCTACGGAGTACATTCAGATTAAATAAAATGGTCAATGTATGCAGTTAATGCCAAAAAAAACCTAAAAATATATATTTATAATAAATACAACGGTCAATGTATGCAATTAATGACAAAGAAAAAATCAATACAAATATATTTATAAAAAAAATCTTAACGGATATTTTTAAAGACAATATAATGTTGAAGAAAATACTCAAATTAAGTACAATCTATGCAAGTAATTTGTATATTTAATATCCATAAAACATACTAATTTGAGTTAAATTCTTTAACTTTCCATGTCAATTAGTCCATGTCGCAGAGTTTCGTGACATCGTGAAAGCGCACAAAGAAATAGGTATAGAAGGCAAGTTAATTGGAAGATATGATGGTAAATAATAGTGAAGAGCAATTTTAGGCCATAAACGAATAGCTGAAAGAGGGCTCAGAACGCAAAAGAGGGAAGAAAATAAAAAGAGATATAAAAGTCTTGCAAGTCAGGGAGGCAGAATTTATTGAGGGTCATAAAAGTGGACCTCACAAGAAGAGGAAACCCATCCGTGGGAACAACGAAATAGCGTCAGGAAGAGAGATACGCCCCTTAACTAGGAATGGTCACCAAAGAAGTAATAATTAAAAAACCCAAGCGAATGATGGTGTGTGGATGTTGTGAAAAGGGACTGGAGACACCAATGAAATTTCAGAGTGGGTGAGACGAAGAATTAAGTAATGGAAGACATTTTGAGTAAAAGGAAAAAAGAGGCGGCACGACAGATAGACTGAGACTTGACGGTTGATAGAGATGGATTGAGAAAATAGTGATAAAGTTGATAGAGATGGAAACGAAGTAGCCCATATAGAAAAATATTGAACACGATACTACTGCCAGATGAATGAGCTACAATTCGAGACGAGGCACCAGAAATCAAGTTAAGCCCTGCGGTCCCACCTGTGAGATGTTAAAGAACACGATACTACCGACAGATGAATGAGCGTCCACCGGAGACGAGACCCCAGTGATCAACCAAGCCCTGAGATCCCACTCTTGAGATGTCTAAGACCAAGACGCGACTGCCAGCGGTATGATGTCAACAGTGCCCGACGTATCATCAAACGGAGGTATTGTCTGTTATTTCACAATTTGTCGTAAGCCATGCTACCTTGTCCTAAGTAATGAATGATAATGCGGATATTGATAGATGTTGCAGTAACGCTAAATATTGATTAAGTATATATAGGACGATAGTGCTCGCCAAGTAGTAGAGTGATGATAATTATTAATTAAGGGGTAAAGTATATGTATTAGAAGAATAAGTAGTAATTAATTGAATGCGCAAAATCGATTTAAAATGTGTTGATTATTTTGATTATGAGTGTATACATATAGTATGTGTAGATGAAGGATGAAATATTGAGTAATATCGGAGTGTATTATTTATGTGTGTTAATGTTCAATAAATTAATTTGTCAATATAAACCAGAGTTATTTCCATTATTTGGGAAGCACAATCAATCAATGTACTAACCACAATCATTAACCAATGAATTTAAAATCATCATATCATTAATAATAATAAATATAATTAATAATAAAATAACTCCCAATCATTTAATAAATTAATTTAACAACTTTCACTGCCACAGTCCAGTCGTTAAATCTTATATTTTACTGTATTTTAATATATTTTTTTGTCAATTTATTTCGTTGTTATGCACGTGACGCAAAATTAATTTAAAGTATCACAAATGAAAAGAAACCACGTGATCAGCATTTTGATAAATCAAAGTCTAAAAAGTATTCTTTAAATATTCACCAAAAGTCAGAAAATGGAGGTAAAGATTCGACAAAGATTTCATTTTAAACGAATTTTTATAATCTTTCTCTTGATATAAATTTTATAATCCTCAAAATATTAAGTTAAATCCAAACTTTAAAAAAGTTACAAAAACAGCATAAAATTTTTATTTTAAAATCCCTAAGGAGAATTTTTCAAAAATCTTTCTTAGTGCATCCCCTACACCATAAGAAGAATCGCCATGCAAAATGTCAGCACTTTAAGTCCAGCGGTTTGGTCTGCGCGTTATATGTCAGTCAGTCACCTCAAAGAGAGACTCATACAGAGAAAATCCGACAATTTAAGATTGCCTATACCCACACGAGAATACGATTGACGGAACATTGTTCTCTGTAGCTAAGTGATTAAACGAATCAAAACTTCAAAAATTACTTTCCGAAAACGTAAATTTTTTGTACTCACAATGCTTTCACTTAATATATTCTTACACAACATCAAAACTGTACGGAAATACTTGTATGAAATATCATTCATCAAGGAATAATCACTGTTGACGTTAGTTTGTAAAATTTATAATAGACTAGCTAAAAACCCGCGCTTTGCTACGGAACACATTCAAATTAAATACAACCGTCAATGTATGCAATTAATGCCAAATATATATATGTATATATATATATATATATATATATATATATATATATATATATATATATATATATATATATATATATATATATATATATATATATATATATATATATATATATATGTGTGTTTATAATAAATGCGACGATGTATACAATTGATGTAAAATAAATAAATAAATATATATATATATCTATATATATATATATATATATATATATATATATATATATATATATATATATATATATATATATATATATATATATATATATACTTATATATATATATATATACATATATATATATATATATACATGTAGAAAATTGATTTGTGAGACATGGAGACTTCGACCTGAACGAATTTTATTCCGTTGGGCTTGAGCGTCCAATAGGAAAGCTTTGCGTGCGCGTGACGTCATCTTTTCGGAGAGCATTAGGAGCTCACTCGCAGACCCCCCGCTGACATGGACGAGTAAAGTCGTGCCTTTCCCGCGTCGCGTTTTTATCGAATTCGCTAAACGAATTCGGATATTTCGGAGTCCCCATCTCACAGGTGAACCATGCTCTGTAGTAAAACCTTAATTTACCTTCCTCGTAAATTTGTAAACTTTAAATAGCGTGATGTCTTTTCTTTATGTGTTTAAAAGTAAATAAAATGTTAGTTTAGATATTAATCTTTTTATTTCTTTCGTATAATTCTTTCCGTAAAGTTACTTACCCCTAGACGCCGTCCTACAAATTGGGGCCCCGGCCCGGATTAAAACCTGCTTCCTTACATTAGGCATTTGCCTAGGAACATCCTTACTTTTACTTTCGTTTTCGGTTTAAATAATTTTATACTTTTACTTCCGTTTTCGGTTTGAAATAATTTTATTTTTAACTAAGAGCATTTTTTCCTTTCGGGTTCACCTTTTTCGGTTTTCGCTCACAGACCAACGTCCTATGCTAATGTATTTTTTTAAGTCCACAGCTAACAGATTCGCCAAAGAAATCAGCCCGCCAGCAAAAGAGGGACAGCACAACAATCGCCGAGAAATCGCCATCGCCAGGTCAGTGATGTTTATTATTAAGCCAAGGAGACAACGCCAAAGAACAATCGCCAATACATTGATTGTACAAAATGGTATTAACATAGTCATATTATTCGAGGGATATTACTATTACGTTGTATGAAATATATAAGTGTCGAAATTTCATTTGAATATTTATCTTTCCATGTTTATAAATTAAGAATAGTCTATATTTAAATATTTAACCTTTTTCTGATATCAATTAACCCATTTTTATGGTATACAGCCTTGTTCGATATAGAACATTGAAAAGCTAAAGTTTTACCCTCAGAGTGTTTGTTTGCTATCAGATGTTAACAGTAGATTAATAAAATGAAAAAATCATTTCCGCTCGTTCGCAGACATTAGGCGAACTGTCGCGACAGGTGTTTATCTTTCTCTGTCTGTTTAGTCTAATGCTGAGAAAGGATGTTTTGCATTTTGTGTGAAACCATGAGTTTAAAAAATGTTCTTTTATCGCAACGAAAAAAAATATATATTTTGTTCTGTATTTAAAAGTTGTTTATGAATAATTGGGTATTGTGAATAATTGAAAAGTTGTTTATGCATATGTTTTTAGTGCCATTTTCGGATTTCAGAAGTTTCTAATATTTGTTTGTTTTATTCGAATATCGTAAGAGATTGCATTGAATTGTTCACGTTTTATCTTTCTTCCTGGTTGAGCAAGCGTTTTTTCTTTTTTAAGTGCGACTAAATAAATTTCTCACATTGAGAATAAGTTTTGAAGAAATATTGAAGTAAGTTTTAAATTAAATTTGTTCTCTGGGTTACCACTCCGATTTATTTTTATACGAAATGGCATTTCTTCTCTCTAAGAAAAGGGAAGACCTGATAGAACTTGCCTCAGAATTGTCGTTAAGTATCCAAGAGGGTTCAACTAAACTTCGAATAAAAGAACTGATCGTGAAAAGTCCAAATTACGTAGAGGAATATGTCAAAATACTGATCGATAGCATAGCTGAGGAACGCGTACGCCGAGAAGCAGAAGAAAAAGAAGAGAAATTACGCCTAAAAGCAGAAGAAAAAGAAGAAAAATTACGCCGAGAAGCAGAAGATAGAGAAATTGAACAGAAGCGAGAACAGCGAGGACATGAACTCGAGAAATTACGAATACAGGTTCAACAGAGTATCAATACGACGAACAACGCCGAAAACGTCCAAGCGCCGAATAAATTGATTCACGAAACTTTCCATAAGTTTAATATGAAGGATGACATCAGCTTGAACCTCACCTTATTTGAACGGCACGCAGAATTGATATTTTTGCCGAAGAAAGATTGGGTACAGAGACTGATAGGATTGATACCTATTGACGTTGCTCATCTGATCGCAAGAGAACCAATGGATAAATGTAATGATTACGACCACGTCAAGGATTTACTTTTGAAAAGATTTAAATTGTCTCCGGAAAAACTTCGTCAACTATTTGTATCTCACCAAAAATCTGATGAGCTAACATGGCAAGATTTTCATTACGAACTGCAGACGTATTTCGACGGATGGACTTCCGGTTTGAAAATAGAAACCTTCGATCAACTGCGAGAGTTAATTATAGCCGATCAAATTAAGAAGAAAGCACCTTACGAGTTTCAGCAACATTTTCTAGACGAATGGTCTACTATTAACTCACCTTCCGAACTAGCTAAAAAATTTGAAGAATATGAAGATGTCCGAAGAACATTAAAACCGAAGTCATCCAACTCATTCGCTAAAGGAAAATATGAAGCCAGAGGATCTAACGATACTTATTCTCGAAGACCTGAACGTTTCCAAATTGGGAACAATAGACATGAAAAAAAATATTTTCAATCGAACGGAACTCCTTACGTCGGAAGAAATAAGCAACTAATCTGTAGCTACTGCAAAGGACAGGGTCATTATGCCGTAGATTGTACAAAGCGACTCAAAAACCCAAACATTAATAAATCTGCAAGCTCTCCGGTTCAAGTCTGCTCACGAATCTCTCAAGAAAGAGTTAAAACGAAGAAAATAACCATGGGTAACAAGACTTTTGAAGCTCTCATCGATACAGGCAGTTCAGCGACGCTCATTCGTGAAGATATGTGCGAAGGAATAATCGAACCCTCAGAACTCTCGAAAGACGTAGTAGTGTTATCTGGATTAGGGAAGTACGAAGTCAAAACAAAAGGGTCGTTCCAACGGAAAATTGAATTGGATGGAAAAGAATATTCCTTCACGTGGCACATCGTACCTACGCCGTGTTTAGAATTTCAGGCAGTAATCGGATCAGATATTTTGGAACAAGCCTCCGTCTTCTTCGACAAAGAAAGTGTTCAGTTCCGTAAATATGAAGATAAAACTTGGTTCATGCACACGGAAGTATACGAAGCGAAAACTGAAGACGAAATCGAAGTCAATCATGTTAGCAATCCACGAATAAGAAAAGAACTGTTTGAATTGATCTCCAACTATGAGCCAAATAAGACCGAAACGACAAACGTGTCCATGAGGATTATTTTGAAAGATGACATACCGGTTTACCAGCCTGCACGTCGCTTATCCTTTACCGAGAACCAAGCAGTCAACAAGCAAGTCGACGAATGGCTTGAACAAGGAATTATAAGACCAAGCTCATCCGAATATGCGAGTCCAATTGTGCTAGTCAAGAAAAAAGATGGCACCACTAGATTTTGTGTGGACTACAGAAAGTTGAATCGGAAATTAGTCAAGGATCGTTTTCCATTGCCGTTGATAGAAGACGTATTAGATAAACTTCAAGAAGCCAAGGTGTACACTACGTTAGATTTGAGAAATGGATTTTTCCATGTCGATGTCAATGAAGACTGCAAACATCTCACCTCCTTCGTTGTTCCAGACGGACAATTCGAGTTCAATAAAGTACCTTTCCGTCTAAGCACTAGTCCCAGCGTATTCCAAAGATATGTGTACAGTATTTTTCGAGAACTCATGCGAAAAGGTATTGTAGTAATTTACATGGACGATTTGATAATTCCGGCAAAAGATGAAGAAGAAGGTTTAGAAAAACTAAAGAAAGTGTTTGAAGTTGCTTCGAAGCATGGCTTAGAAATTAAATTTGAGAAATGTCGATTCCTAAGTAGGAAAGTCGAATTTTTGGGTCACGTCGTCGAAAACGGAACAATACGCCCGTCAGTTGCGAAGACGATAGCCGTCAAGAAGTTCCCAGTGCCAACAACGGTCAAGCAGGTCCAAAGTTTTTTAGGATTAACCGGCTATTTTCGAAAATTTATTCCCGCGTACTCTAAAATAGCGAAACCTCTGAGTGATGTAACAAGAAAAGACAATCCATTTGTATTCGAACAAGCCCAAATTGAAGCATTCGAAAAACTCAAGAAACTATTAACTGAAAGTCCCGTTTTAAGCATTTTTCAACAAGGGAAAAGGACCGAACTACACACCGATGCAAGCCAACAAGGATATGGCGCTGTTTTGCTCCAGGAAGCGGATGACGGAAAATTACATCCTGTTCAATACATGTCGCAGAAAACTACTCCAGCCGAGGAGAGATACAGTAGCTATGAACTGGAAGTTCTTGCTGTTGTCACCGCTTTAAGGAAATTTCGAATCTACCTTCTAGGGCAACATTTCAAAATCATAACGGACTGTTCAGCTTTTCAAAAGACTATGGACAAAAAAGATTTAGTTACTCGTATAGCGAGATGGGCACTACTGTTGGAAAATTATGATTACGAAATTGTGCATCGACCCGGCCAGAGAATGCAACATGTAGACGCTTTAAGCCGATACCCCGTCGCCATAATTACAAGCGATACTCTCACCGCCAGATTGAAAAGAGCTCAACAAGGAGACGAAAACACTCAAAATTTTAAATCACTGATTGAAACAAATCCTACTTCAGACTTCTTCATTAAAAACGAAATATTATACAAATACGTAGATGGCCGTGAATTAATGGTAGTACCAAGAGATATGCAAACTGAGCTAATCAAGCTAGCTCATGAGAAAGGACACTTCGCAGCTGCAAAAACAGAAGAAATAGTTAAACGAGAATTTTTCATACCTAATTTAAGCAGACAAGTGCAAAACGTGATCGTTAACTGTGTACCGTGTATTTTAACCAACAGAAAGAGCGGGAAAAAAGAAGGTTTCCTATACCCTATTCCGAAAGAAGATGTGCCGTTAAGCACCTATCACGTAGATTTCATTGGTCCTATGCCCTCTACCAACAAAAGGTACCAACATATCCTCACAATAGTCGACGCCTTCACGAAGTTCACCTGGCTGTATCCCGTAAGATCTACCACCGCAGAAGATGCCCTCGATAAATTGAAATTGCAACAAAAGACTTTCGGCAATCCCCAAAGAATAATAACAGATCGCGGTTCTGCTTTCATCTCCAAAGTGTTTAGTGACTATTGTACCGAAGAGAACATCCAACATCTGCAGATCACCACTGGCGTACCACGAGGAAACGGTCAAGTGGAGAGAATCCACCGAACTCTTATCCCTGTTTTGACCAAGATGTCCATCGTCGATCCTACCAAGTGGTACAAATTCGTAGACCCATTGCAAAGAATTCTAAACAGCACCTCCAACCGAAGTACTAAATGGTCTCCATTTGAACTATTAACTGGCGTCATCATGAGAAATAAGGAGGACCTTCACCTAAAAAATCTGCTAATGGAAGAGATGGTGGAAGAATTTCAAGAGCAAAGAAACCAATTACGACAAGATGCTAAAAGAAACATTCAGAAGATCCAGGCTGAAAATAAAAGAACTTACGATAAGAAATGCAAGAAGGCCCCTGAGTATCAGCAGGGAGATCTAGTAGTCATCCGAAGAACACAATTTGGAACAGGCTTGAAGCTAAGGCCTAAATTTTTAGGACCATATAGAGTTATCGAAGTAAAGCCTAGAGATAGATACGAGTTAGAGAAAGTAGGTAACCACGAGGGTCCTAGATTGACCTCCTCGTCTGCCGATCTAATGAAATCCTACTCACCAGGATGAGGGATTAAACGTTTTTTCTTTTTATTCATAATTGTTTACTGTGTTTTTATTTTATTTTTGTTTATTGTATTTCCTCATTGTAATTCATTTGCGCCAATTGTATGGTTATTTCTCATATCTAAATCATTTCGGAAATTTTGATGTACATTTATTTAGTGATGTTTTAGACCAATCGTTTTATGTAAAGTCAGATCACTGAGGTCAGTGATTCCAGGCTGGCCGAACTTGTAGAAAATTGATTTGTGAGAGATGGAGACTTCGACCTGTACGAATTTTATTCCGTTGGGCTTGAGCGTCCAATAGGAAAGCTTTGCGTGCGCGTGACGTCACCTTTTCGGAGAGCATTCGGAGCTCACTCGCAGACCCCCCGCTGACATGGACGAGTAAAGTCGTGCCTTTTTCCCGCGTCGCGTTTTTATCGAATTCGCTAAACGAATTGGGATATTTCGGAGTCCCCATCTCACAGGTGAACCATGCTCTGTAGTAAAACCTCAATTTACCTTCCTCGTAAATTTGTAAACTGTAAATAGCGTGATGTCTTTTCTTTATGTGTTTAAAAGTAAATAAAATGTTAGTTTAGATATTAATCTTTTTATTTCTTTCGTATAATTCTTTCCGTAAAGTTACTTACCCCTAGACGCCGTCCTACATACATATATATATATATATATATATATATATATATATATATATATATATATATATATATATATATATATATATATATATATATATATATATATATATATATATATATATATATTTAGAAAAAAATCGTAAGGGATATGTTTTCGACAATATCCAATCGTCTGCTGCATTAGAAAGAAAAAAAAATATTTTTTTTTATCTATTTAGTTGTTATGCACGTGACGATAAATTTATTTAAAGTACCAGATAAAGAAAATGGGTGATCAGCATTTAATACATTAAATTCTAAAAATTAATTTTTAAAAATTCCCCAAAAATCAGAAAATTGAGCTAAAGGTTCGAAAAAGATTTCATTTTAAAGGAATTTTTACGATCTTTCTTGTGATAGAAATTTTATAACCCTCAAATTATTATTTTAAATGCAAACTTAAAAAATTTACATAAACAACTTAAAAATTTAATTTAAAAAAATCTAAGAAGAATGTTTCAAAAATCTCTCTTAGTGCACCCCTACACCATAAGAAGAATCGCCATGCAAAATTTCAGCCCTTTAGGTCCAGCGGTTTGGTCTGTGCGTTGTATGTCAGTGAGTCAGTCAGTGAGTCAGTTACGGAACTGTTTTATATATATAGATAATAAGCAGACTGTAGTTCTACAAACAAACATTTATAAAATTCACCAACACCTCGAACACAACACAACAAAATCTTTTTCGTTGTTGGATACAACTGCGGAACGCACCAAACATCCGTCCACATTTTCAATCATTTTCTACCTTTTTTTTTTTTTTTTTTTTTTTTTTAAACTCACAAGCAAGAAACTTGACTCGTAGCCAATTCGCCAAATGGCGCAGAATCGCGCTCAAAAATTGCGCCAACAATCACTATACGACTTTTTTTCTCAAAGTAGACTTTTATATATGACGATATAAACTTTTCTTTCCAGTAAATCAAAGTCGTCAATGCAATATAATAAACTCCTTTCAAAACTCATTAGATGTGAAGGAATCTTTCGACCGTGCAAAAATCGATCTTTAAAGAAATGTTTTTTTTTTCCATATTTCTTCATTTTTTACCAACAAAATAATGCCTAGGTTAAAAATAGTTTTAAAAGGCATAACGGATTTTGAAATTTTTTTCTCCGAGGGCATTTATTTTTAGAAGTTTCTGGAATGGCCTCGAAAAATGGTGTGATGATATATTTGCAGATTGGAATCGATAGCTGTCTCGATTTGGCAGTCCGATACCGTTAAGAGCTAAATTGCTGCCAAATTAACATTTTTTTTTTTTTTGTAATTTATGTACAGCTCTGGTTTGAATTTTAAAATGTTTAATAAATTATATACACCTAATCTTTTTTTACATGCACTTTTTTTACACGGTTTTGAAATAATACTGTCTAAAAAATAATCTTATACTGTTTTTACGCGATCGGATATTTTTTACACGATAAGAAAATCAATATTTTTTTTTCATTATTATTTGGCATAAATTGTTTTGCAAAAATTCGAAAACATAAATTACTGAATTTGTGATTTTTTGGAAATTTAAAATAAAGTTTTGATTCATTTGAATTTCAAGAGACTAATTTTTTTTTGCTTTTTTTGGGGGGGGATTCATTAGTGAAAGTATGATTTTCTTTATGTTTAATATATACAATTTGCTCGAATATCGAAAGAAATAAAAACGATTTGCACTGGACAAACACACAAACACACAAACAAACAAACAAACAAACAAACAAGAAAGCGAATAAATAAAAACATAGAAAAAAATTAACCGTCAATGCGCTATTTAGCATCAAGCCAAATATCATTAAATTTCCAAGAGTGAATTGCGAGTGCGTTAATCTTGGACATAATTATAAATTTTTATATATGATAGGGTACTCAAAAGTAACCAAAATTTCCTTTTTAGAATTTGTTTATTGAATTTTTATTACAAAAATTCTTTACTTGCCTTCAAAGTACTACCTGTTAGAGCTAATACTATTGTCCAGTCTTTTCTTCCATTGTTCAAAGCATTTTTTAAATTAATCTATTTCGATGTCAGATAGCAACTCCATCGTTCTTGTTTTCACCTCTGCTATGTTGGCAAAATTCTTTCATTTTAGGTACCTCTTCAGCCCTGGGAATACTATAAAAAAAGTCACATGGACCTAAATTAGGTGAATAGGGGGCGGGAAAAAAGATTAGGTGGGTGGGGCAAAGAAGTCATAATAGTTTCTTGTTAAAAATTAGCGCTGTGTCAGACGGATCATTGCCGTGATGGAAAAACCCGTCTCCCACAAGTCGGGTCTTTTCTGCTGTACACTGTCGAGAAATCTCAGGCCGTCCAAGTAGATTTCGCGAATTTTTTTCTACATTTTCATCCGTTCAGGAAGTTGAAGGACGTCCAGAGTGTTGTTGGTCTTTAATCGACATTTCACCTTCTTTGAAACGGTAAAACCACTCGTGCACTTGAGTTTTACCCATAGCAGCATCCCCGTAAGCTTTTTTAAACATCCCTGCGGTCTTTTTTCCCGAGCAGGAAGCAAAACAACACGGCCGCGCACTGTTCACGTAAAGTCTGCCATGACCGAAAACGACGAAAAGAAGAAACATCTTCCCCGAAAAAATTCACAGATACCAAAAAATCCATCCCAAGTAAAGCCCCTTGAGCTCAGAAAGAATGGTTTTACAATCCCGTAGCGGTAAAAATCACGTTCTATTGATGCTCCGCCCACAGCATGGCAATTTCGGTTATTTTGGGTACCTCCCTCACATGTTTTATTAACCCTTACGTCGGCTCATCTTGCCTTTATACTGTTCTCCAGCTCATCGGTCTCACAGACCGCCACGCTATAAAATTAGGTTATTTTCCAATTTTATAAGTTTTTCGCAGTTATAAGTCATCAATGCAAACTACTGCCAACTCTCATTCTTGAAAAGGGTAAACAAAAAATAGATTATTAAACAGAAATTTCAGAATCCGATTCCTCTATTTGTGATAACGCGAGGTAGACAAAATATCTGGTTCGTTGTGAAACAGGAGGAATTCTTCCAGCCATGCTAGCTACAACAAACAAAGATCTTGGAAATACACTGCTGGCCGCTGTAAATGCAACGCCCTGAAGGAAACATGCAAATAACATGAAATTTACAACATGCATTACCGGAGGTGAGATATGCAAATGATTAGAATTTCAGCGCAGAGGCACATCACGCGCGCCTGTGGCGCCACTTCAAAGCGCTATTTAAGGCTTGGAGATTTCGACGATTTCAAGTTCGGCAATTGTGTTTTTCTTGTGTTTTTTTCAAAAAAAACGATCAATTATGCCTCGTCGAAAACAGCGATCATCTTTTGATCAAGTATCCGAGTTCGACAGAGGAAGGATAGTGGCCTACCGAGATTGTGAATGATCTTTCAGGGAAATCGGTAGTCGTGTTCGACGAAACCAAGCAACTGTAATGCGGATATGTGATCGTTGGATGCAGGAGGGTACGACGGACCGGCGTGTTCGATCGCATCCACCTCAGCGCACCACTTCACGTGATGACAGGCAAATTGTGCGCATGGCAGTGACGGATCGCTCAGTCACATCACGAACCATAGCACAGCACATGCAGTCTGTAACGCATCATCCAGTGTCTGCGCGTACCATTCGACGCCGTTTACAGCAGAGTGGTCTGTCCGCAAGACGTCCATTGCTTTGTCTACCCTTGACGCAGAACCACAGACGTTTCCGCCGCCAATGGTGTGATGACAGAAGGATGTGGACAGCAGAATGGAATGAAATTGTCTTTACTGACGAGTCACGCTTCTGCCTGCAACACCACAATGGTCGCATTCGAGTCTGGAGACAACGTGAAGAGAGGATGCTGAACAGCTGCGTTATGCACCGCCACACTGATCCTGCACCGGGTATTATGGTATGGGGCGGTATTGGATATCACTCTCACACACCTCTAGTACGCATTGCCGGTACTTTAAACAGCCAGCGCTACATCTCCGAGGTGTTGGAGCCAGTTGTCTTTCCTTACCTTCAAGGCTTGCCCACAGCCATATTTCAACAGGATAATGCGCGACCACACGTGGCACGTATTGTCCAACGGTTCTTCGTCAATCGCCAGATTGAATTGCTTCCCTGGCCGCCTCGCTCTCCGGACATTTCGCCAATAGAAAACATGTGGTCCATGGTTGCTCTACGATTCATCCAAAGTCTCTTTGAATCAATGCCGAGGCGTGTGGCAGCGGTGATCTCCAACAATGGCGGCTACTCTGGCTACTGATTTTGGCAGGAACCACACTTCACAGAAGTCTATAAATTTAATCATTTGATACTTGGTCAACATGTTATCTACAAAATAAATTTTGTTGTGATATCTCATGTCTTTCTTGGTGTTGCAATTTGGGTGGCCAGCAGTGTAGAATGCATGCATACTGACAGATAATTAGTACGGTTCAAGGCTTTTCGGTCATACAGTCCAGCAAAAATTTAAATCAGTTCAAGTCTCATCGTCCAAAAGACCGACTATGTTTTACAAAGATTAAATTTACCGACAAAATACGAGCGGGCGAAAATCTCCGATGTGTTGTACTTGAAGGTCAGGACCCAACTGATGAACTCACAAACCTTCAACAGTCTGATCACCCCCACCGCCACCCCACCCTTCAGAACAGGTGCAATAGCGGTCTCCTAGACCGATGAGCCGACGTAAGGATTAACTGCACGAAAGTACGGATTCAAATTTTTGATCAAGCATTTAAGGTCGTCTTTCGCTGAAACTAAACTCTAATACCACATACAAATTTAATTAAAAATTTGATAGAATATGACGAAACCCAATACTGAATCTTAAATAATACTTAAAGTGAAATTTTCCACTTTTTGTGGAGAAATTGAAAAGAGTTATTTCAAACCTAGAGAAAAGTTTATTTTATGGCCTCATTAAAGTTAGACAGAGGTAAATTAAGGAACATATCTTAAAACTAATTGGACAGAGTTATTCAAAAACGAGCCAACACATACTACGCCAAAACTGAGAAATTTGAGTTTTAATAAAGAATTCAATTAAAAATTCCCGTTGCTGATGGTTGGTTCTCTAGTTATTAAAGAGAAATGTTTTTACGGCCTATAATGATAATGATATTTTCCCCGGATAGCTAAACATGTAGCGCACCTTACCAGCTCTATAACTAAATTTTAAACATTATTTGGTTCGTACACTGTGCATAACACTGTGAGTCCGTAATTTGATTTTAAGCAGTGGAGTTCCTTGGTCAATTGACTTTATCTCCAGTAAGCAAATTATAAGTATTAAGGTATGTGTGCTCAGTAAAAAAAGTATTAAGTTAAGAATGCATAACTATTAAAAATAGAATATTTTTAAAGGTGAAAGGATAATTTAACTATTAAAATTAAGTTTTAATGTGGAGAAAAATTTAACAGAGAATATTAAATTAAGTTTAACAAGTAAAGAAAATTTAACTCGTTAAGACGCGCGGGGGTCATTTTATAACCCAACGTCTTCCAAGAATGCCGATTTCAAGAAATCTAGCAACCCAAACATTCCTTTCTTATCAGTAGATGAGTTTAACACGCCCTTCTTCCTTTTGTGACTGATTAGAAGGAATTCCAGGTATTATTCATTCCTTAGTAGACATTTTGTCTGTTTCTGGGGTCATTCAAGGACCCCGCGAGTCTTAACGTTTTTCCCACAGACTCAGTGCCTTCGTGTTATGGACTCGTTTCGCTTGTCGCTTTTAAGTTAAGTTTATTGCTTGTTGCTTTAAATTGTTGTTGCAATAAATGCTAGAATCGTTTTGTTATCCAACAAGTATCGACCAACTATGTATAGAAATAGACGACTTTTCATAAAAAACTTGTCTTTTTCACTGATTTGTTATTACGCAAAGAAACGGTTGGATACTCCGAGTATATCCCATGGTTTACCAATGGAAATGGAAAAAACTACCCTACAGGTCATGAACCACCACAAAAGAATACAAAAGCAGTTTCAAAAGGAAAATGTAAGTTTTGTCCGAGAAATCGGGATATAAAAACAACTGGCAACTGCCAAATGTGTAACACTTTTGTTTGCAAGGAACACGTATTTAGCGTATTCAAAGCCTATATTCAAGCAGAAAACGAATGATTGGATATTATTGGTATATTACTTTTTATTTCTCTTAAATTTAATTGAATATTATGTTTATAGTGTAGCATTATTGTTATTTCTTTGAATTATTCTTATGGAGCTTTTTTTAACAGATTTGTCTGCTAACTGAAAGAAGAAGAAAAGGAAATTATTTTACTTTTTCGTAACTGAAAACAATCCAATAAAACATTTATTTTTCCCTTAAAAACGCATTTTTTTCCAGATCAACCCAAGAGATGCACTTTTTTCCATATCACCCAAGATGCGTTATCCCCTTTATTTAATCAAAGTAAGGCGGGATTCCGCATGAAGCCTATTTTCCTTACTTTGGTCATTCGGTTTTTAATTGGCAGTACTGGTTAATTGGCAGTATAATCTAAAAGGCTAAAAAAAAAGTAAGTCATATCTCGTTCTGATAAAAATAAAATATTTAAATCGCTTTTAAGTTTGGTGTCATTGTATAACCCCCCCGCGCGTCATTCTGTTCGTCTAGGAGGCGCGCGTCCTGCCGGGTTAAAATGAATGGCCCATAGCAGCAAACACATGATGTTAAATAAGAGAAGAAAATTGACGCAAATTCGAGGAAGTAAGTAAACAAAAAAGCCCTCTTCGGGGTCATACAACTTCGTATCGAAATAATTGAAGAGCTTCGAAAGGGAAGCTAAAAATAGCAAGAGGGAATGTTTGGAAAAGGAGAGGACAGCACGATCGGGGTACGAACCCACGACATGCGTTTCCCGAGACTCGAACACTGGCAGTGCGCAACGGAAGCACATGAGCAAATAAGCAAGTTAACCCATTAATGCCTATTAGTACGAAAACATACCAGCTTAAGAATAGTTATTTTTCTCTGCACTAAATGTGTATAGTTATCCAATATTGTTCATGTGCTTCAAGAATAGTTCACTGATAGCGGGAAAAATAGATTTCCCGCCATTTGCTCTCAAGTTCTTGTTATTTGACGTTATGCTCGGGTGAAAGCGTCGTGAAAAAAGATGCCTCTGACATCACATAGAAAATAGTAAGTTTAGAGTTTTGGATTTATTTCAAAATTATATAATGACTATTAATCACTGTTATAAGAGTGTATTTTATAAATTCATGCCACTCGAAAGTCATGGTGAGCTTTGTATTATAAAATATAAAAACTTAAATATCGTTGGTACGAAACCGTACCAACCGGATAATGCATAGTCAAGTTTGAATTAAAATCGGAAATCTTTCACGTTTGAATTAGAATTTTTTAAATAATATTTTGACTTTATAACATTGTTATAAAAGTGTATTTTATAAATTGTTGCCCCTTAAAAGTCATGCTTTTATGCTGTTGGTATAAAATTTTAAGTGTAGATGAGTCTATAATTCCATATTTCGGGCACCACGGACTAAAACATTTCATAAGAGGTAAGCCAATACGTTTTGGCTTCAAACTTTGGACTCTGTGTTCTTCTAATGGTCTTTTATTACATGCTGAACCTTATTGTGGAGAATCTAGAAAATTATCAAAATCTGATTTAGGCCAAGGTGCCGATGTTGTTCTTGGATAACTAGACAAATGCGTGATCCCACCTGGGACACATGTTGTCATGGACAGCTTATTTACTAGCATCCCCTTGCTGAAAGAGCTATCGAAAAGAGGCATAGCAGGAACCGAGACATTGAGAGAAAACAGGCTGAAAAATGCTCCTTTATCATCCAAAGAAATCTTGAAAATGTCGGCAAGGAGGTCATATGAATATATATGTCCTGAAGATATCAGTATCGTCAAATGGAATGACAATAAAGTTGTTATTGTTGCAAGTAACAAAGTTTCTACAAAACCTATTGCATCTGCTACTCGATGGAGTGCCGCAGAAGAAAGAAAATTGTTTCCATGCCACAACAGCTAAAAATTTATATTAAGCATATGGGTGGTGTCGACATTGATGATCAAGTTGTGGCAAATTATCGCGTAAGAATTCGTTCTAAAAAGTGGTGGAGGCCATTGTTTTCGTTTGTAATTAGTGTCAGTGTTATAAATGGATGGAAATTGTATAAAATGAAAAATGATATTGATGAAATCTCACTTCTTGAATTCGTACGACAATGCGCACAGGAACTGTTAGGCACTTATGGAACATTGCCTAGAGGGCCAGGTAAGCCACTTTCATTTAGGCATAAAGCGGCCTCAGAAATAAGATTTGACAAGAATAGTCACTGGTGAATCAGATCAGATCAAGAACATGCCCGTTGCAAGAACTGTTCCGGTCGAAGCAGCTACAAATGCGAAAAGTGTAATGTGCCATTGCATCCTCAGTGCCATAAAAACTATCATGTTTGCACTCAATACACATTTTTTTGTTTTATTTTGTCAGAAAATCATCTAACGTGCCTTTCATTTTATTGTGGTATTCCCGATTTTGTTATTATTTTCATTAATAAATAAATTTAATATTAGCTTTTATTCTCTATGTGTAATACACACGTACGCCGATTGGTACAAAAACGTACCAGTAAAAAAAACATAGTTAAACTGCAACTAAAAATATAATTTTAGTATAATACACATTAATAGACTTAAAACATACAAATATGAGAGAAGTAACAAAAATGATTAAAGAAAACGAAGTCGGCATTAATGGGTTAAGTAGAGTATCGTGGTAGGAGGGCTAATGTTAACTCCTAAGAAGACACGTCCGTGGGCGTTTACGGTTAGCACGAAGGGAAAAATCGTAGTCTGGAAGCTCAGCAATTATCTCGTTACGAAGGTTTGGAAGGTTTTTGTAAAAAATGTTTCAGATTTTATAAGCCTGTTTATAGAACGACAGTCCCTACGGATAGTCTGATTAGAGATGTATCTAAAGGCTCGGCGGATCTGCCTGAGAGTTTTGCTCTGAACACGTTCAAGTTTGTCAATATGGGTCTTAGCTGCAGAGAACCAAACAGGAATAGCGTAAAGGGCAATGGGCCTGATAATTTGTTTAAACAGTAAAACTTTTTTTTGCATGGAAAGATAGGGACCGTAGATTAGATTTCGGAGTTGCGCTATGACAGCATTGCATTTCTTAATAGTATTCAAGGCGTGGATGTTCCAAGTTAATCTGCGATCCAGAGTTACGCCGAGGCACTAGGCCGTGTTTTCCCGATCAAGCGGGGAGTTTTAAAGATAGAGACGCGGTGGATTGCGATAGCTATTAGAGAAGTAGATTGAGTGACACTTAGAGGGACATAACACTGCAATTATATTTCCAAATTTTTATTTTAAAACCATAAGAATTTACTGATATGAATGATAAAATATATTTTAAAAGCTCAAATAAAGAAATTGGAGAAAAATAGATCTTCTCTAAACTAAAATCAGTAATTAAATGCCGACATTTGTAATGCAGAATTCATAATTGTTAATAAAGGGTACGGTAGTTTGGACTCCCACATTTCAAAGGGTAATAAAAACGAAACAGTTCACAGATAAACGTTTTATATTGTCGAAAAGTACTTCCGATCTAGATTTTTTCCCACTAAGTTTTGAAAATAACGTAATATTGGAAAATATTAGGTGGCAACCGTTATTTGCGATTCACTGCAGAAGCAGTGAATCGCAAATAACGTTCACTACAGTTTTCTACCATTCTGTTGGTCATATCTGGGGGAATAGCTACAATCTCACGAATAGGGGACTCATGCACTCGTTGTACATTTTCAGGTGCTCTAATGTTCCACTTGGTTTCCTTGCTAATACACAGACACTTTCTCTTACGTTTAAACCCATCGCAGTATTGCTTTTCGATCAGAAACGGCATAGGTTGCCAGAGCCCGAAGCGCATCGTAAATTCCTCCTATGTCGTGGATACAGAATCGTGGTTTTTAAAGAACGACTGAATAACGAAACCGCAATGTTCACCGGACCAACTCATGGTGTCTACTGACAACTAGAAAATACCCCCGAACTATTGCCAACTCTCGTGCCACCCTATCCCCAACTCTCCCTTACCAGTGTCCTTCAAAAATGTGGGAGTCCATTCTGTTCTACCCTGTATTATATAAAAGAAATGTATAAATGATAGAGAAAAACATTGGAAATTCCGTAATTTATTTTTAGACCAATATGTTGTTTCATAAAATTGGAAAAAAAAAATTATAAAAATTAACTGTCAAGCTAAAGACTATTAAGATATAATTATTTCTACCAATGTTATAAGTGGTAAATTTGACCGGCTTAATAATTTTATTGGGAAATCATAAGACAATACTTTCAGTCATATATTTATAATAAACTGAGCCTATAGAAGTCAAAAACTTATTTTTTGGTTCACAAAATAAAGTAACATTTTGAAAGTCTGAAACTTTACGGCTATCAAATGTGCAATATATCGAGTATTTCCTTCAGATTTTTTTAAAGTAGTTTTTTTTTATCGAAACAAAATGCCAGGTACAAACACTTGAGTAATATTTGTACTCCCGTGACTGATGACTTTTTCGAAAGGGGAATAAACTTTTAAAAGAGTCATAGATGAATTCATCCGCAGAGACATTGGAAACTTTTTTTAAAAAACGCTCTATTTTCAGAATTTTCTTCGGATGCAAACTCGAAAATTTCTAAAGATATGTGATACAGAATTTTTTTTTTTCATTTATGCGCATTTTTAACAATAATTTATCTTCCTTAAATGGTTCCTTTACTAAACATTATTGTTCATATAAAAATTTTGAATGAGTTTGAATGACGTTTACATTGTGATAAATTTACCAAACCGATTGCTTTATGTTCTAAAGTAATTTTGGGATGGTTTTTTGAAAATTATTAATTTATTTTTTTAAATTTTTAATTTGTTAATTAATTCCGTAACACTTTATTTTTGGGGTGACGGAATATTTCGTGTTCACTTTTACGATTAAATGCAGAAAAACGAAAATTCCGTTTTTAATTACCTCGGCGTTTAGGACCTGAGTTAAAAATTCCAGTGAAGGGCCCGTGGTAGACTTGTGGTAGCGCGTCGGCTTTCGGTGCTCAGGGTGATCTGATCAAATATCGACAAGCGCCATTAAATACTCCCGTTTGTAGGCCGGATATGGGCACGTTAAATCTGTAGACCGGAAAGTCCCTTTATGAGGTCAGAGTGGGTGGCAGAAGGTGTGACCCCCCCACCCACCCCCCCCAGATGTCAGCCTTGGGGATGCTCGGTCCAAATTGAGGTGGCGCCTGGCTAAATCGAACTCCACCTTTTGTGGTGTCATTAAGCCCGTTAACCTACATGGTCTGGAATATTTTCGGGGACATTAGAAACAACAACAACAATTGTGCGTCTCCTACGAGATGGGTCAATGCCATATGCTTAAAGCTCCATTATCTACTCTTGCGATGCATTCCTAAATATTTATTTACCTCTTTAATAAAATTAAGATTTTATTTAACAATTTTTTTACGGGATAATGCCAGTAAATTGAAATTGTTGTCAGTTGTGACTACAAATAAAAAATATGTTATTCAATCCTGGCTTCAACTTCAAACGCCATTCAAAATAAAATTTTAAAACAATATGTGCTGTTTAGGGGCACAGCATATTAAATATTATACGCTGATGCTTATAATTAAGTGAATTTGCCCATTTCGTGAGAATTCTGGAAAATTAAGGGACGGATTTTAATGAAATTTGGTATGTATACGCAATTATATAAGAGAAAAAAGAATACCTTTCAACATTGCTTCTTGTAACAAAAGTTTTGGATCAAGGAAACTTCGGCAAATGTTCGCGAAATGTGTTGACTTTTCAACCTGACATGTCCCTACAGAATCTTCAATACTGGTTAACAAAAATAATTACAAAAACCATTTTGATATAAAATATTCAATTAAAATCAGGAATTACATAATGGATACACAACAGAGAGATGAACTGATCTATATTCGCTTTAATTTCTTTGATTTTTTTTCTCAGGTAATCTATTTGACTTATATTCTGTTAATGTTTTATTTACATATTTATTTTATTTATATACTATGATTTAGTATATTGTAAATAATTCAATAGAAAAATAAGATAGTATATTACAGGAAGAAAGCATTGACAGCCTTCTTCCTGTAATATACTATCGACAGCCGAACGACAGCTACGTTCGGCTGTCTGCGACTTCTTCCTGTTTTTCTATTTAAGTGCAGATTTTCTGTTAATTTCGTTCGGATGTCTGCGCATTCTTCCTGCAATATAATATCTTCTTTTTCTGTTGAATTATTTACAATGTACTAAGTTATAGTTTTATGTATCTACGTTATATTTGTATATTTATTTTATGTATATACCGGGGTCGCGGCAAATTTCCTCGGGCTTAAAGGGTTAGAGAATGAAAAACGTTTAAGAAACCCTGCCTTACAACAGTCATGGTGCGCACTCATAATCGCCAGCTAGGTGCAGCAGTGCAGGAATGTTGCCAAATCGAACGTAAAATGACTCTTAACACGAGGAATGACCCCCTCTCTAGCAGTCATACAACTCTGACATCACGATTCTGAACAGAAACGAGTAGTGTACATTTAGCTTACGTGGCCTATTCATTCGGATTCTCTCTAACTAACACACACACACACACACACACACATATATAAGAGCTCGTCTGTTTGTTTTTCCGCTATAGAATCATAGAGTGTTTCACACACCGGTACCAAATTCGGCACAGTTAATGTTTAGGATCCGAGAAAATTAAAGAAGCAAAAACGAAATTTGGGGCTCAATTAGTTTTTTAAAATTATTTTTTTAATGATTTTGGTTCCCCTAAGCGCACCTCTTAAATGTGGATACAGTCCCTTCACCACAACCAGTAAAATTCGATACCCAGGAGAAAAGAGTTTTGTTCTGAGGGGTGATCTGGGGGTGGTTTGACAGTTTGTCTGAGGGTGACAGAGGGGGGGGGGGAAGGACGAAGTGTTCACTTTACTTTTCTTACATTTAGTGGAGTCGTGGGACTTTAAAAAGGTTGAGAACCGCTGCTTTAGACAATTTTATACAATGGCGTTCAAAATAATAGAACTTAATAAAATTTGGAAAAAAAAGAAGAAAAAAAAAGGAAAATTAAGTTTGTCCCATGGCCAGTTTTTGGAAGCCTTCTGTTGATCAAAATATATTAATTGTTTGAGGATCATAAAATGGGAAGAAGTTTATGAGTTCTACAGGTTTTTTCCCCTAAGTTCGCGAAACAGAGTTAACATACGATATGTATTTGAATTACTTATTCCGTGAAATCATATAAGATAAATCTTTTAGAGTTTTGGGATGTTTTAAGCAGTGGCAGGAAAAGCTCTTTAAACAGAGAAACATAACGACACATAAATTTCATTCCGAACTATTAGTCCATTAGTTATATTAAGGTATAAGAAAATTAATGAAATTATTGTTAAAGAATGATTGCTTGGTCGATATCTATATATATAAAAGAGCTTGTCTGTTTGTTTGTCCGCTATAGAATCATAGACTGTTTCACCCACCGGAACCAAATTCGGCACAGTTAATGTTTAGGACCCGAGAAACTTAAATCAGCAAAAACGAAATTCGGGGCTCAATTAGTTTTTTTTAAATTAATTTTTTAACGATTTTTTGTGCCCGTAAGAGGTGCGAGACCCCCTGTGGATACAGACGTTCAGTGAAATCCGAACCTATCCCTCTTCCCCCGCGCGGGAGAAGAGGGGTGCGCGGGGGGTGAGAGCTTCATGGTAATAAACTTACCTAACTGACTGATAACGCACAATCCAAACCGTTGGACATAAAGAGCTGAAATTTTGCATGGTGATTCTTCTATAGTGGAGTTTATACTGGAGAGGTGAACTGAGAAAGATTTTTGAAAAATTCTTCTTCGATTTTTTAAAATTAAATTTTTAGCTTTTTTTCTAATTTTTTTAAGTTTGCATTTAAAAGGATAATCTAAGGGTTATAAAATTTATATCACGAGAAAGATCATAAAATTTCCTTTAAAACGAAATCTTTTTCGAATTGTTACCTCCCTTTTCTGATTTTTGGTGAATTTTTAAAGATTAATTTTTAGAATTTAATTTATGAAATGCTGTGGTTTCTTTTCTTTTTGTGATACTTTAAATTAATTGTGCGTTACGTGCATAACAACGAAATAAATTGACAAAAGAAATATTAAAATACGGAAAAAGATAAAATTTAACCACTAGACTAACTGAGATGGGAGTTTTTTAAGAATGCAGTTCAAGTTAGTATGTTTTAACACAACTTTCCCGGCTCTGCTTTTTGTCCTTTGTTATTTGCAGTTTTTCACATCGCTTGAACCGATTTACAATTTGCTTTTTCTACGGTTTTTGGCCTTAGGAAAATTAAAAACCGATACGGTTTTTGGCCTGTCGACAATAAAAAACCGAATCACCAAAGTAAGGAAAATAGGCTTCCTGGGAAATCGCGCCTTACTTTGAATAAATAAAAGAGTCATCTTTCACTTTACCACTTGGATGATGTGGAAAAAAGTGCGTCTCTTGGGTGATGTGGAACAAACTGAGCTTTTAAGGGAAAAATAAATAATAAAGGCAAATGTAAATTATAAAACTTATTTCTAATTAAACAGTGGATCAAACAAATCTAATTAAATCTAATTAAACAGTAAACTTATTCTAATCCAAACGTGCGAATCACGCAACACTGTGTTATAAATTCTCAATAAAATCAGACGTATAATCAGACGAAGTCCCCAGGCTCAAAGTTTCTTTCTTTCTTATTGTTTGTATATCATTTCAGTAGAAACGCGCTAAGCGCATTCTGTCTGGCCAGATGAACATGAACAGCGGGGGTTGCAGCCCAGTATTTTTTTGATGGAATGCATCAAAATTTTTATATCTATATATCTACCCGGGCATCGCCGGGCAATAATGCTAGTATAAGTATAAAATTTTTCATGCTTTCCATCAAAAAAATACTGGGCTGCACCCCCCCCCCCCCCTCTTCATGTTCATCTGGCCAGACAGAATGCGCTTAGAGCGTTTCTACTGAAATGATATACAAACAATAAGAAAGAAAGAAACTTTGCGTCTAGGCTTCATGCGGAATCCCGCCTTAATTTGATTAAATAAAGGGAATAAATCAACTTCCACATTACCTCTTGGGTGATGTGGAAAAACCTGGGTTTCAAAGGAAAAATAAAAAGTAAAGGCAAACGTAAATTATAAAACTTATTTCTAATTAAACAGTGAATCAAACAAATCTAATGAAATCTAATTAAACAGTATCTAACAAATATAATTAAACAATAATCTTATTCAATCCAAACGTGCGAATCACGCAACACTGTGTTATTAATTCTCAATAAAATCAGTCGTATAATCAGAAGAAGGTCCGCAGCCTTACAGTTTCTTTCTTTCTTATTGTTTGTATATCATTTCAGTAGAAACGCGCTAAGCGCATTCTGTCTGGCCAGATGAACATGAAGAGCGAGGGGTGCAGCCCAGTATTTTTTTGATGGAATGCATGAAAAATTTTATATCTATATATCTACCCGGGCAAAGCCGGGCAGTAATGCTAGTATATATATACTATATATATATTCACTAGCTGAAATCCCGCACTTCGATACGGAGTACAATCAAATTAAATACAAAGGTTAATGTATGCAATTAATGCCAAATATATATATATATATATGTAATGTACTGGACAACCCAAGGAGAATACTGGTGTCCAGCACATCACAAAGGAATGATGATGTAGTCGTGGCTCGAATAATCGGCGCGGTAAGTTACGGCATTACATTTTATTAGACGGAGAATACGTCTTCCCAAGACAGTTACAAAATCCGAAAGCTTACAGGTTTGTTGATCAGACGGCTTATATAAACTTTGTCATGTGATCATGATAGTGATTAGGGATTTGCTGTTGTCGACAAGTCACATGGTGTTTTATGTAATCTGCACAGAGCCTATATGAAATCTTGTCTAACGCTAAGCAGGTTTGAAAATGGAAGCCATTTAATATTTTCCACAGGAGGCCTTTTAGGACTTAGAATTGAAAGCGAAATTTAGCTTGTACGCCCAAGGGAAATTAGAATAATTTTAGAATTCAAAATGGTATGGGGTTTTTAATGTTATATATATATATATATATATATATATATATATATATATTATAAATACGACGATCAATGTATACAATTGATGCAAAAAAAACAAAAAAATATATTTATAAAAAAATTGTAAGGGATATTTTTATAGACAAAATAATGTAGATAAAAATATTCAAATTAAATGTAATAGGACATACTAAAGAATTTAGTACAGTTAGTATAGTACAGTTTGAGGAACATATCTTTTACTGTATTTTAATATTTTTTCGATAATGTCCAATCGTCTGCTGCATTAGCAAGAAAAGAAGAATATTTTTTGTCTATATAGTTGTTATGCACGTAACGATAAATTAATTAAAGTACTAGAAAAAGAAATCACATGATCAGCATTTAATAAATTAAATTCTAAAATTAATCTTTAAAAATTCACCAAAATTCAGAAAATGGAGCTAAAGATTCGAAAAAGATCTCATTTTAAAGGAATTTTTATGATCTTTCTCGTGATATAAATTTGATAACTAAGTTACTAAAACAGCTTAAAAAGTTAATTTTAAAAAAATCTAAGAAGATTTTTTCAAAAATTTTTCTTAGTGCACCCCTACACTATAAGAAGAATCGCCATGCAACATTTCAGCCCTTTAGGTCCAGCGGTTTGGTATGTGCGTGTATGTCAGTCAGTGAGTCAGTCAGTTACGGGACTGTTTTATATATATATAGATTTTTGGGCGCTTATTCTTGGGATACATGCAATCCCACCCCCTAAGGAAATGGTTAATTTATATTTGAAATAAGTGTCCATACTGCATAGCGAGTAATGACTCAGAAAATTCGAAAATGATATACAAAAGGCGAGCGTCGATATTGCTTCAAAGTGAGATCAGAAGAACCCGATTTCTGTTAAACTCCTTAAATCGTTTGAAGACACACTCCATGAATTCTTGAAATACTTCTAACAAGTCAAATTTATAGCGTCTTTTTTAAGGAGCCGTTCAAAGAGCATATTCGGTGCATTCAGAAGTTATTCACTCCCCAGCATAAACTTCGCCGGCCAATGGAATGGACTTCCGAATTTTATGTACCAGACATCCTTAAAACTTATATGTGATCTTTCAAGTGCGCATATATACGTATAACATCAAAAGTTCATAAAATGCTAAAAATATATGAAATATGTATATATTCTAAATTACTAAGAAATACAAACATTCACCATTGAACATAAAATGTCAATTTCTCTACGAAACTCGTGTTTGTGGGAAAATATCCTGCAATGAAAACCCGATTTTCTGTTCAAATTAACTCTCGGACGACTGGAAATTTTAGAGATTCCAAAAATAACACTGTCACGGGGTAAAATTTGGCGGCAAACTCACAATCAGATACGCTTAAACGAATTTTACTTGTATTATTGATTGATGCACCTATAATATATTTTGTAAAAATAGCACACGAAATAATTTTCATTTAAATATAAAATAAAATTACATTACAAATTAAATAAAATGTTAATTTAACTACAAATTACATTTACTGCGAAATTTGAGTTTGTTGGTTTTTTTGATAACTTCTTTTATATTCTTAATAATTATTGCTGTGGCCGTCATTATAGAAGATAAGCACATTGCATTAAAAATAAAAGAATAAAACTAGAATTATCTTACCACACTTTATTTAATACTTAATTCTGCTATGTACTAACCCCTTTAGATTCGCTCACCTCAATGTTAACCTATTGAGAAAATTTCTCCACGGATTGCCGACTTGGATTCAAAGATTTTTTTAAAAATTGTACTCCGTCATAGAGAAAGAAATTTTACATTTGTGTACATTTTTCGTTTTTTTTTAAAATGCAATTAATATTTTTAATTTTAAATTATTCGGGGGAAAATCTGGTATAGTGTGTTTTAAACTCTCACAAATTCCTTCGGTGGACGAAATTCATAAAATGAATCCTGTAACACTTTGCAGAAAAGTTCAGGCTATCTGACAATACCAATTTTATTTGATTATCAGCTTTTATGTACCTGTAAATAGTTGACAAAAATATATTTTAAATAAAAAATTTGGGGGCAGTGCTTAACCCCCCTATAGATAGAGCCATTACAATCCCTCAAATGTCAATCCCAAGGGGGGGGGGGTGGAATTCTCGAACTGGACTCCTCCCACCACAAGAGTCTGACAGAAGAGAAAAAGGGAAATTCGATTTTTTTTTCTTAGTACATAGCAGACTTAAGGTAGGAGAGTACAAAAAATATTTACACGTGGGCATCACATTTCTTCCTCACAGGACCAACAAACATTAGGATGTCTTGAATCCATCACATTGGTTAATTCTGCATTTGTATAAATCTGTCTAACACATGCGCAGGAAATTGGGTTACATAAGATCGATTCATTTCTTCGTAAAACCCTTCATAGATTGATTGCATTTCCTTTGTGCTACACGTGCAACCATGTGGTTCAGAATGCCTTCTCTATAAGTAGATCGATGGACACTCTAGCCGAAGAAAATTCGAAGGCTGACTCCACAGAGTTCTTGAGCCGGAAAATTCAAAATTCACCACAACTTTTTTGTTGCCAACGTTTTTACCCAAACTTTGTAAGAAGTTCTAGAGAATGTCCGTGCGCGCGCATTCATTGACGCGCCACCGCTATGAACTGTACGAGAAGGAGGAAAGTTGGGGGGAAACCAGTTTCTGCTAGGTTTTAAATCGGATGTTCCGGAACTAGTTTTAAGTTGATGTTTTCATAACATATATGAAGGCCTTATTTGAATAATGGGCCAACTCCATACTTGTTCATTTTGAGACACAGAGATAAACTTCCTTTGTACTATTGTTAATTGCCTTAAGAAATGTTCCTTTATTAAGGTTATCTGTAAATCGTAAAAGCTAATCAGATGTGGTAAATCTTTTATTAGAGCTGTGTAATCTTAATGGGAAGGGTTAATCCCTCTACAACTTTAAGAGGGAACAATAGACAATATCAAGAGATAAATTCGTTTATAAATCTTTGATTCTAGCTCCATATGAAGGCCTTATTTAAATATTGATCCAACTCCAGTTTTGATCATTTTGAGATACAGAACCTCAAAGTCTAGTGATTGCTGAGAAATGAATGCTGAAGTCTGATTTGTAGTGCCCTCTGTTGGCAGCAGAAATAAGCTGGAGGTGTACCAGTTTAAAAATAAGATAGAAATAATTACAAAATAACTTTTTATATACCACGTTTTTAAATCTCCTGTTGAATCATATAAACTAATTGCACAAACATTCACTTAATTTTTCTTTTTCACTTTCTTTTATTAAATCTTGATCACTTTTTAGTCGTTTCCACTATCCTCAGACTTTATAAACAGCTAAACTTTTATAATTTTTTAAAATTTTTCGCACAATATTATTATAAGCAAACTAAATTCACATGTATTCACTTTTCAAAATCGTCAAATGCCGTCACAATGCCGCAAGCATTGAATTTGATCGAAGCACCACCTTGCGGATTTTTCCGAACTAATTTTCCATACAAAAAAAATTAACTGAAAATGAATTCAATCCTGCTTAATGATGCCTAAAAGTATTAAAAGAATGCATTGTCATCATGTTCTGAGCTACTCTAAAAGTTTCATATGTCTAGCTAGCCGGGAAGTTAGTTAAAAATCGATTGCAAGATTTGTACTGGACAAACACACAAACACACAAACAAACAAACAAGAAAGATAGTTAATAAAAACATGGTGATGACTTGTATGAACATGAAAGTGGGGCTAACTCCATTTGTTTTTAAAGTAGATTTCGACCACTATTCAAATAAGGCATTCATATTTTGGCTTAAAAATGATAATGGTACTCTCATTTAGGGATTTAAAAGTTCAGAATTAAAATTTCAGAACCGGAAAAGTCCAGAGTTACCAGTTACCAGTCCAGATCTGTATCAGTCATGCACATTGGTTCGACCAGTCCCTGCTTGGAAGGCAGAACTGAATTAACTAAGAGGGATGGAACTTTAATAGTGGCAACACTGTTGTAGAGCCCCCCCCCGGCAACAGAATCCAGGAGAGCAGCTTACACCGCATGTACGTCACATACCTGCCTTACCTAAGAGCGAATGACCTCTCCCCACAAACATCACACGCCTGCACAGTGACAGGATGAGCACAGCCATGCTTTGGATGGGTGATGGAAGGAAAATGCTTATGCGCACACTGGGGCTGAGAAGTGCTCTACCATCCCCCATATTCCTCGGACTTAAGTCCCTGTGACTTTGATTTCATCCCCAAAATGAAGGTACCTCTCCGTGGATTCCTCACGAGATTCTGCAAGCTGGATTCGAAACCGCTCCATTCGAAAGATCAGGTGCTACCAACGGTCTCCCGCAGCTTCCAGGACGTTAGCAACGGATGCTAAACAATGCTGGTTACAAATTTGAAGGGCTATAAAAGTTTCACCCCTGTATCTCTTCGTATATATATATATATATATATATATATATATATGTGTGTGTGTGTGTGTGTGAGTAATGAAATAAGATATGATTACAGAACTATTAGAATAAGAAATTTATTTCCGAGTGGCTAGGACATACATCTTATCTATTGGACAGCCAACACCCGAGTGATTAACGGGGTTTGCGTATAGAGGTATCTGCGGTTGAAGAATTTGCTGAGCAAAGATGTTTCTTGCAAGCTGCATCAGTTGTGCAGGACGATCGCCTTATTTGGGCATAGAAAAGGGGTCGGACGGTTTCGTGGCTTGCCCACGGATTGCTGACGCTATGAAAAATATTCCTGAGTTCTTGAAAACAGAATTTGGTAATGCCATCTTAAGCATGGGAAGGAAAGAAAATTTACAGGGGTCAACTTAAATTTTATATCTTTCATATCCTCCCATTTTAAAAACGTTGTCTGCCCGGGTGGAGGCTCTCATACATAACATAAAAAATAAACTACAAAAATTTTACAATTATACAGAATATAACATAAGATTACAAAAAAATCTGGCAAACTCCACAACGGTTCCTCCAGATGGTAGGTCCACGCGGTTTCCCAACTATCCTTCATCTGATTTGCTTCGTATGCACTTAACCATAATTACAGTATAAATTCAAAATATAAGACTTGTATTCAAAATATAAGACGTTAACATAAATTCTATGATTACATGACATATTATCTTGATATTTTTGATATGAATAAAACACAATATAAATATTTACACTACCTGGAAACTGTCTCTTAACATTGTCCACATATTGTATTATTAGTTCTCACCTTATATTCTATTAATACTGACATTGTTTATATCACAATCAAAATTCACTCTATTATATTTTTTAACTTCCTTGGGTACTCTTAAATTCATAACAATTCTCTATTCATGCAAAATTGCAATATTATAAATTTTTACATTCATTTCATTTCAATATCTCTTCTTTTTCTTCAAAGTACGGTTACATTAATAAAACAACTTCATTACATGAAAATTCGTTTCAATAGCAATACACATTTAATACCTTTAACATACCTTACTTCTTATACACAAATCACATCTCTCTCAAACAACCGTGTATCCTCACGTTTGCTGAGGAATGCTGACTATGAAGTTGGAAAGGAGGTTAAAACAAATTCCTCCCGCCACTTCAAAAGAAAATTTTTGTGGATGAACAAATGTAGGTAAATGGATTCAGTTTCTCAACTGTAGTTGCTCTCAAAGAAAAACCCCAAAACCCAAAAATAAAAATTTTGCCGAATGAAAAAAAAATTTCGAGTTGTGTGGCCATCACAACCCGACAATTTTATTAAAAAAATAGAAAAATAAAAACAAAACAAGAATAACTCAACTGAGGAAAAGAATGCATCATGACATTTAAATTAAATATTATAAAATTCAAAATTCACCTTAATAATTGCAAAATTCAAAATAAACTTCACATGATCAGTCTATATCATTTTTAGTTGTCCTTAAAAATTAGTTGTAGATTCGGAGACTCACAATATTGGCAGTCCTTTGATGGGAGTCCATCAGTATCCTCTGGTTTCTGTTCGCTTGGGTTTTTAATATCATTTAACTGAAAATTCTCAGAAAGACGGAAAAATCGAAGGCGGGTAGAATGTACAATCTCAGTGGGAGTTTTATAAAGAGCATTGGGTTTATCAATTTCAAAAAGAACATCTGAACATTTTTATTAGAATAGTATAAGGGCCTGAATACGGTGAGGCAAGTTTTCGGGTATTTCGATATTGAAATTCTTCATATAAAACTAAATCTCCGACTTTAAATTTAACTTGTTGAAATCTTCTGTCATATCTTATTTTATTCGACTGATAATATTGCCTAGTTCTTTCTTGTGCAATTTTTCTAGCTTCTTCTATAGGAGGGTATATATCATTATCTTGGAAAGAAATTTTATAAGGCAATTCGCCATACATTAAATAAATTGTAGGAAATCCAGTTACCGAATGAGGGGTATTATTATATTCTTGGGTGACAGAGTCTAAGATTTTTGTCCATGGCACATTACTAGGGCTATTACTAACTTTACATTTTAATCTAGTTACTATGGTTTGGTTAACTCTCTCGACCTTTCCGTTCGTCTGCGGTCTATGAGCAGATGTCAACAGCTGTGTAACATTATTACGTCTGAGAAAATGTTTAAACTTTGATGAGGTAAAGGCGGCATTCCTATCACTTAAAATTTTCTCGGGTATATGATTTTGAAAAATAGAATTCAAACAATTGATGTAGGTTTCCGTGGTGGCACTTTTAGAGGGAAATGTCCAGATGTACCTAGTGGCATGGTCAACTACAATGTGTAAATATTTCTTAGTAGCATTATAATAACTTAAACCACCTACAGTATCAATTGATAATAGTTCAAAAGGTTTTTCACACAGAGGAAGAGATTGCATAAAAACATATTTTTTCTGATGAGACTTCTTATTTACTTGACAAGTTTCTCAATGTTTAACATAATTTCCAACATCATTAATTATCTTAGTCCAATAATATTGAGGTGAAATAATTCTTAACATTGAAGCTATTCCTGGATGACCAAATTTTTCATGTACTTTCTCTATTATTTTAATTCTTAAAGCTTTTGGTACAACAATTTTGATTAAACCTTGTCTTTTCACTACTACAACATTATCCTTATTAAAACATCTGGGTGCTGTTATATTTTCTAACATTTGAAAATGGATGATTTCCTTTATATCTAACAAGGGTTCTGGAGGGGTGGTAGTTATATTAAAAACAATTGGGTTTCTTGTTAACATGTCAGCTTCAACATTAGTTGCACCTTTCTTATATTTTATGTCAAAATCATACATAGAAATTTTAGAGACTATCTGAAAAGTCTACCTGTGGGATTTTTAAAAGTTTTAAGCCAAACTAAGCTGTGATGATCTGTATGTACAGTAAAATGTGACCCATGAAGGTAGCAATGGAATTTATCAAGACTATCAATTATGGACAAACATTCTAATTCCGTTATCGTATAATTAATTTCATATGGTCTAAGTCGTCGGGAGTGATATGCAATTGGATGTTGAGTTCCATCAGGATGTTCTTATTTTACTATGGAGGCTATGGCTTCTTTTGACGCATCAACATAGACATGGCAAGGATAATTTGAATTATAAAGGGCCAAAATGGGTTTTGAGATTAAACTATCTTTAAGTTTTTGAAAAGCTTGTTGACATTCAGGCGTCCATGCCCATTTCTGGTCTTTCTTTAAAAGGTTATTTAAGGGAATTCTAATTTTAGAGTAATCAGGACTAAATTTATGATATACGTTGATGGTGCCTAGAAATCTTTGTAAATCTTTAACGTTCCTTGGGGCCAATAATTTTTTTATTGTTTCTACATTAGTATTATTTGGGCTGTATGATCCATGCTTAACTTCATAGCCAAAAAAATCAATAGTATCTTTAGCAAAATGACATTTCGATTTTTTAAGTTTAATATTTTCCTTTTCACAAATTTCAAAAATTGTCTTTAAGTGCTGAATATGTTCTTCTAATGACTCTGAGAAAATAATTATATCGTCAAAATAATTTAGAGCAAAGTTAACTTGATATTTATGAAGTATGCGCCTAATTGTTCTTTGGAATATTGCCGAAGCATTCTTAAATCCAAGCGGAAGTCTGGTAAATTGGTACAAGCCATAGTTAGAAGAGAAAGCAAGCTTTTCAGCTTCCTCATCCTCTAATTTCAGGTGCTAATACCCCCTACATAGATCTAACGTAGAAAATACTTTACCATTGGTAAATTTGTCTAGAACACTGTCTATTCTGGGAATGGGTTCACAATCGGTTTTGGTAATTTGGTTAATTTTCCTATACTCAATACATAGTCGAGTCCTAGCATTATCTTCTTTCTTAAACGCGAGAGTAATAGGTGAACAATATTGGCTATAACTAGGTTTAATAATTTTAGCTTTTAACAAGGCATCTAATTGTTTTTTTATCTCCGCGTCATCTCTAGGCGACGTTCTGTATGGTCTTTGACTTATAGGAATTTCTGTGGTTAAGACTACTTTTGGCGATTCTAATTTAATTTCTCCCACATCAAACTTATTCTTAGCAAAAACATGATCAAATTTTTGTATAAAATTTTCAATATCACACTTATCATTATTACAAGAAATCACATTACATAAATCATTATTATTACTTAAAAATGCAGATACTTTTTCATTATTTCCCTGATCACTTTTCTTATTAGGATTATTATTATGACAGCTGGTACAGTTAAAATGCTTAAGTAATTTATTATCCTGAAAAATTTCTCTAGTTTTAAAATTAATAGTGACATTAAAGAGTCCAATAGCATGACTAGATAATGGTAATTGTACATTAGGTAAGTAATAAAATTTTAATGTTTCAATTTTTTCACCCAATTTTAACGGAAGCATTATATACTGACTTACCTGGACGTTTCGTCCCACAGCTGTAATGTTAATGTTGCAATTTTTGAAATTTAGTTGGTGATTTTTATTTAATGTGGGTCCTGGTAAAATATTTAGAGTTGAGCCTGAATCGACTAAAATCTGGACTTTCTGTCCACACAACAGGCTTTCTACTACTGGCACTCAATCACTGTCGTTGGTTCTCACATTAAAGTTTTTATTATGATTCTGCATTGTCATTCTTGGCTGAAAGGAAGGTGCACTGGTGTTGAACCCTGGTCGGGGACGTTGCTGGAAACGGGGCGGATAAAAATTATTCCTCGGTCTCCACTCCTGGTGTTGAAGATCAAAATTTGGCCGAAACTGTCGGTAATTTCCTCGGTGTTGTTGGAAGCGTGGACTCCAGGCTGGGAGTCTATGGAAAACTGATAGCTTGGGGGTATAAAAAGTCCTTTCTTCTGAATTTTGCTTATCCAAGAGTTTTAACATGTCTTTTAGTTCATCACAATCTTTTGTCGAACGAAGTTGGAGATCTACTTCTGGGCGTGCGTTTATTCCTTTTATGATGTACTATTTCTGCTCTTCCAAGGTCATCGCTGCTTTCGAAGCTATTTGCTGGATAGTGTAGTAATACGCTTCGTAAGTTTCTTCCCTTCTTTTTTTCCGTCTTAACAATTGCTGATGTATTTCGGGTTTACTTATCTCCGTCTTAAATTTTTTAAGCAGTTCTGTTTTTAATTCTTCGAAGTTTTTAAAGAGGGGTTTGGATTGAAGAAATAGTTCCACATTTCTAGTACACAGCTTGCTAAAAAATATAATTTTTTGTATAGGATTTAATGTCAAGAGTTCACAAACCTGCTCATATTCTGCTATGTAATTTTCGATTGGCACTTCATTTGTATAGGGCTTTATAAACACATTTACATCTGAAAATCGGACGTGTGATGGCTCGTTATTTTCACCGGTTAAGTCCACGGTTTGATTCAAATTGGGTTTTTCCCCTTTCTGCATTGCTTCTTCAAAACTAGGTCACCGAATAGCGTAAATCCACCAAGGTCAGTTATAATCCACTTCTACTACTCGCTGCTATTTTCGACGCACGGAAAGGTGAAAGACGCTTTGAATTTTCACAACGGGTGCTGGTAAAATTAATTAAAACTCCCTTTACCTATTGAAATTAAAAATTTAAAACTGGTATCCTCACTGCAGAAAATCCTGCCGGCTATAAATTCTGTAATGAAATAAAATATGATTACAGAACTATTAGAATAAGAAATTTATTTCCGAGCGGCTAGGACATACATCTTTTCTATTGGACAGCCAACACCCGAGTGATTAACGGGGTTTGCGTATAGAGGTATCTGCGGTTGAAGAATTTGCTGAGCAAAGATGTTTCTTGCAAGCTGCATCAGTTGTGCAGGACGATCGCCTTATTTGGGCATAGAAAAGGGTTCGGACGGTTTCGTGTCTTGCCCAGGGATTGCTGACGCTATGAAATATATCCCTGGGTTCTTGAAAACAGAATTTGGTAATGACATCTTAAGCATGGGAAGGAAAGAAAATTTTTAGGGGTCAACTTAAATTTTATATCTTTCATATATATATATATATATATATATATATATATATATATATATATATGTAATAAATTAAATATTAGGCCCTCCATTCTATCAGTTAAATTCCCTTTCCTAAATCCAATCCCCAGTAACATTACTTTAGAGCTTTAAAAACCCATAGCAACAGAACTTCCCATAAAACAGCAAACGTTGCATTTCTACACGTGTATACGTCTCGATAAAAGCGTGGGTTCGCATCGCCAGCCCCAAATTCCGCTGACATTTCAAAACAACAGCCACATGTACCTCGCTTCTAGCGCGTAAGGTTGAAAGGTGATATTACACTTCGCTCCGAGCTGTCGTCTGAGATGGACAGATGTTACTATCGCTCTAATAAAACTATTCGACACGACTGCTTCAAAATTCTAATTCCTTTCAGGCTGAGTCTAGCTCCAGCCATGTAAATTTGAGCTAGTTTTCCTTTTCAGGTTGCCTTTTAAGAATGATATTTAATGATTATATTACATAGAGCCGAAAGCGATTCTTCACGTGCTAATCAACCTCAACGGACTTCGAATCCATTGCCTTGGACTATGTGTGTGCGCGTGACATACCGACCTTGAGAGAAGCGCAATAGGAGTTCGCCACTTGAAAATGAAATGACCTAGTTTTGATTTCCCTTTTCGAAACGAGGAAAGGAAAATGACATCGAAAGATTTAAATAAAAAATTGGCTGATCATCGTGACTCTGACCAACCTGAAGAAAAACAAGGGGATAATTCTAGAGTTTACGACAAACAATTATTGGAAAACAGTGCTATATCTTCACCAAATCAATTAAGTAATCTTCCGAAATTTAATCCTAGTGGAATGGTCAAAATTAATAACTGGTTGAAATTCTTCGAGAAAAAGACAATTGAATTGACGGAAGAAGAAAAACTACAAATATTTCCAGATTGTCTATCGGACGAGGCTTTGGAATTTTACATCGAAAACCTAATAGAATCACAAAAGTGGGATGAAGTTAAAATAAAAATCAGTGACTATTTCTCAGAAGAAAAACCGTTTTCATTCGAAGATTTCAGCAGGTTGAGCCTTTCTGGAAATCAAAATATAAATGATTATTTTAAAAAGAAAATGAATATAGGTAAAGCATTAAAACTTGAAGAAGAAATTATAATGCAAGGTCTGACAGACGGATTGCCGACAAGATACAGGGATTTATTTTTAATAAGTAACGTTTGTACAACTGCTGAGTGGATTTCCCTTGCGAGGAAAATGATCAACAGCTACGAAAATAAGAGGAAAGAACACCATAATAGAGACTTGCATAACCGACAGTCCGGTTTTCGCAGACCGTTCTATCGGCGAGATGACTATGACAGATTCCCACAACACGAGTGACCTAGATTCCGGCACCAACAACCGCGACCATGGCATAGATGGCCCCAGAATTTTCGAGAAGAGGAACGTCCTAGGACTCGGTTCCAGCCTCCACAACATGCAAAGAATTATAACAGCAACATGACAGAACAGCGACAATGACGGATGTTCATCGTAGACCTAGAAATCGGTACTGAACTGATTATCGGCCTGATAGATACAGGTAGCACCATTGACATTATTTCTCGAACTGTATATGATAAAATTAAATATTATGTGAACATTCTCCCACAAGACAATTCTCAAATCAGTACCCTTGCAGGTAAAATCAAAACTGATAAAATAATTTCTACAAAGTGCCGAATCGGTAAGTTGAATAGATTTGTGAATTTTTATGTTATTGAAACAAATTTAAAGTATGCAATTTTATCGTCGGAAATTATAAATCTATTTAAAATTAATTTGGGTTTTAAAAATTTTTGTGTTTATCAAGGAAAAAATAATATTTCATCTACTTTGTCTTTGGAAAATGTTACTAATAATTGCTATATATTTTTAACATATGATAATCCTGATGTGCCACATACTTGTTCTCATAATACTATAAATCTTGATACTAAATATAATAGAAATTGTGATACTCGTTTTTACAAAATTGAAAATGAAAATAATGTTGCTGATGATGAAAGTGTTCAATTGAACAAAATATTGAATGAGTATAATAATATTTTCGCGAAAAATAAATATGATGTTGGATGTATACGTCTTGAACCACAAAGAGTAATTTTGAATTCTGAACTACCAATTTCCCTTCGTCCATACAGGGCGTCGCCAAAAGATAATGCCGAAATTAAGAAGCAAATAGACGAGCTTTTAGCTACAGGTTTAATAAAAACATCTCATTCACCCACCCTATGCTTCCCCAATTACGTTGGCTTACAAGAAAGATGAAAATTCAAAATCCAGAATGTGTATCGATTACCGAAAACTAAATAGTATTACAAAAACGGACTCGGAACCAATTCCCCGAATCGACGCAGTTTAGATCAACTAACCAATGCTAAGATTTTCTCCACCCTTGATCTCGCGAGTGGCTACTGGCATATTAAACTAAATGAAAAAGATACAGAAAAATTAGCTTTCACCTCAAACTTTAGCTTTTATGAATGGAAAAGATTACCTTTTGGCTGGAAAAACGCTCCTGCCATATACCAAAGAACACTCAGACAAATTTTAAATAAATACCAAATTAAATTTGCGCTCAACTATTTTGACGATATAATTATATTTTCAGACTCTTTCGAAGAACACTTAGAGCATTTAAAAACTATTTTCTCGATTTGTGAAAAAGAAAACATAAAATTGAAATTTTCAAAATGCCAATTTGCCCAAACGAAAATAAAATTTTTGGGATATGAAGTGGAAAAGGGATGTTATCACCCGAGTAACGCTAATATAGAAATTATTAAGAAACTTCAACCTCCCAGGAATGTTAAAGACTTACAAAGATTTTTAGGTAGCGTAAATGTTTATAATGAATTCATTCCCAACTATGCTAAATTACGAGTACCATTGAATAAATTATTGAAGAAAGACACTAAATTTGAATGGACGGATGATTGCCAAAAAGCTTTTCAGGATTTAAAAGACGCTCTAATATCTAAACCTGTTTTATCTATTTATAACCCAAATTACCCATGTATTTTCGTGGATGCGTCTGGACAAGCGGTAAGCGCAATTTTAAAACAACAACACCCTGATGGAAGTTTGCATCCCATAGCCTATCATTCTCGAAAACTTAGAACCTATGAACAAAATTATGCCATTACCGAGCTGGAATGCTTGTCAATTATTGATGCTGTTGATAAATATTATTGTTATTTACATGGGACTCATTTTACTGTTCATACGGATCATGCTGCACTTGTCTCGTTAAAAAGTATTAAACACCCAACTGGACGATTATTCCGATAGTCACTTAAACTCTCCATGTACGATTTTGACATTAAATATAAAAAAGGTTCTACAAATTATGAAGCCGATATGTTAACTAGAAACCCAATTTCTCACCATGTAACTTTACGTGAACGTGACCCATTGTTGACATTGCAAGAAATCGAGCATCATCAAAATTTAGATAATGTAAACGGTAAGAAGTTTTAAAAAGTTAATAATGTATGGACAATTAAAAAACAAGGTTTAATGAAAATTGTTGTGCCCTTCTCTTTACGTTTAAAATTATTAGAAAAAGCCCATGTTAATTATGGACATTTAGGAGTTTCGGCAATGTTAAATCTGATATCCCCTCAATATTATTGGATTGGAATAACTAAAGATGTGAGTAACTATGTGAAACATTGTGAAGTATGTCAATTAAATAAGAAGTCTAGACAAAAAAGATTTGGTCTCTTACAAATGTTACCCCCTACCAGTGAACTCTTTGAAATTCTTGCCATAGACACTGTTGGTGGTTTAAACTATTATGGGTCTACAAAGAAATATTTACACATAGTTATAGATCATGTAAGAAGGTATATATGGACCTTTGCTTCTAAAAATGAAAATACAGATACTTATATTAATTGTTTAACACAAATTTTTCAACACCAAGTACCTAAGAAAATTTTAAGTGATAGAAATAGTGCTTTTACTTCCTCCAAATTTAAGCATTTTTTGAGAAACAATAATATTACACAATTGCTAACTACTTCGCATAGACCACAAACAAACGGAAAAAATGAAAGTGTAAATCAGACCCTGATTACTAGGCTTAAATGTAAATTAAATTCACACCCTGGTAAAGTCTCCTGGTCAAAATTATTACGTGAAATAACGAATGAATATAACGACACACCCCATATCGTCACAAAATTTCCCCCTTCTTATTTAATGCATGGAAAACCACCCTACAAAAATTTACTTGATGATCAAGACCCGTACCCACCAATTGAAGAAGCTAGGAAGATTGCTAAACAGAGAACTATAAGAAATCATGAAGTAAATAAAGAAAGATATGACACTCGTTTTGAGGAATCTAAATTTAAGGTAGGTGATATAGTAATGTACGAAGAGTTTCGTTACCCAAATACTCCTAAACTTACTCCCCCTTATTTTGGTCCATATAAAATTTTGAAACAAATTTCTAGAGTAAATTTTGAAATTAACAGACCCAATTCCCTCACTAAGAAAACCTCGGAAATTGTACACTGTACCAGATTAAGACCTTTCAACCCTGCAGATAATTTTCGATTAGCAACGAGAAAAAGTAAAATTCCTATTTTAATAAAAGTAAACCCCAAAACGCCCAAGATCCCAAGTAAAAATTAATTAATAGTGTTAGAAAAAAAAAACCCTATCTGTGATGATTAAGACTACCCAACTGTGAATGAAATAGCTACCTGACTATGACTCCGATAATCCTACGATATTTTGATGACCTAATGAAGACTGTGACGCATGATGAAGATAACCTAACTTTGATGGATTTAGATACCTACCTTAATTTCGTAGTTAATCATATTTAGAGAATTTTTGATGCTAGTTTGCCTTCCACAAATTACCATCTGAATTATTTTAAAAGAATATTTATTAAAAAGAAAATGTTTATGTGCTAAGTTAAAGAAAAATTTTGTCAATGTTAGGGCTAACATGACATGTCACAGGTTACCCCTAATTTTGCCAAGTATGTTGATGATCTGAGTTGTTATTTTTGTTGACACCGGAGAACCCTTTTGCCAGCACAAGGGGTAGTTCCTCCCGCAGAGGGATGAGCCTCTTGCTGTCTTTGCATCACAGCACCCTCGTGATCACTAACAATCTTTCACGTTGGACATCACAGAAGATAGCCCATTTCACCTCCAGGTTTGTCACTTATGTCATGATTGGTACCAATGATAGAATTTGCGTATTTTGAATTGAAACTAGTGACGATGTTAAAGCACATAATGTTTTTGAAAATTACCTAATATGAAAATGATGCCCATTTACTTAATTAAGGATTTATAACAAGTTGTTTTGAATTGTTTAATTTATGATCTTATGTATTGTTAAAAACTTGACAGGTATCTAAATCTATGCTGTAATTGAAGTGAAACTTTCAGAATAATATAAGAAATCAATTTTGTAAAAATATTGTCTAAAGTAATGTTGTTTTGAACATGAACTTATTGAAATATCTTCTGAATTATATATTGTGCATTATTTTAAAATTTATGTAAGTATTCGAGATTAGGAATATGAAAAATGGAGATCGATGAATGATAATTGATGTAAACGAGGAAGTTTTGAAATCATGTGAAATCATGTGTAAAATGAAACACTGAATATAAACCACATACAATAAGGACTTATTTGATAAACAATGTATAACGACTTGAATTTAAACTGAGCTTAAGGACTCAAAGAATTATACGTTATTTTAGGACTCATTATTGAATAAAGAACTTTGATTTAATTAAAAAGTTATTTAGATTATATTAGCCAATAATATTTCAGTTATTTGAATTTCATTGCACATTGTATAATAATTATAAACTTATTGCATACTATGTTAATTCCATATATTTTGAATGTTCATTATAAATTTCATTGTATATTCCTTTACTTTCATATATTTTGTGTAATGGTGCAACGAAGTCATAAGAGTGAGTTTAGTATTATAGTAAAGATTCAGGAGATTTAACTTTGGATTTGTTTCGGTGAAGTTAATTTATGACGGGTTATGGACAAAGCTCTTGACTCCCTTGATGTGTTCCTAACCTTGATGTGTTCTAATTCTCACCCACCTTGCTGTTTATCGTGACTTCTTTCCACCAATGTTGCATTCAGAGACATGTAATTGTATAATGTAGTTAATTTTGATTATATTTGATTGTAATTGTACTCACTTTATTATATAAGAGTTCATCTGTATTATGTTGTGAAAATGTCACCTTTCAACGTGACGATTTTCCCTTTTTCGGGGGGGGGGGGATTTGTAATAAATTAAATATTAGGCCCTCCATTCTATCAGTTAAATTTCCTTTCCTAAATCCAATCCCCAGTAACATTACTTTAGCGCTTTAAAAACCCATAGCAACAGAACTTCCCATAAAACAGCAAACGTTGCATTTCTACACGTGTATACGTCTCGATAAAAGCGTGGGTTCGCATCGCCAGCCCCAAATTCCGCTGACATTTCAAAACAACAGCCACATGTACCTCGCTTCTAGCGCGTAAGGTTGAAAAGTGATATTACACTTCGCTCCGAGCTGTCGTCTGAGATGGACAGATGTTACTATCGCTCTAATAAAACTATTCGACACGACTGCTTCAAAATTCTAATTCCTTTCAGGCTGAGTCTAGCTCCAGCCATGTAAATTTGAGCTAGTTTTCCTTTTCAGGTTGCCTTTTAAGAATGATATTTAATGATTATATTACATAGAGCCGAAAGCGATTCTTCACGTGCTAATCAACCTCAACGGACTTCGAATCCATTGCCTTGGACTATGTGTGTGCGCGTGACATACCGACCTTGAGAGAAGCGCAATAGGAGTTCGCCACTTGAAAATGAAATGACCTAGTTTTGATTTCCCTTTTCGAAACGAGGAAAGGAAAATGACATCGAAAGATTTAAATAAAAAATTGGCTGATCATCGTGACTCTGACCAACCTGAAGAAAAACAAGGGGATAATTCTAGAGTTTACGACAAACAATTATTGGAAAACAGTGCTATATCTTCACCAAATCAATTAAGTAATCTTCCGAAATTTAATCCTAGTGGAATGGTCAAAATTAATAACTGGTTGAAATTCTTCGAGAAAAAGACAATTGAATTGACGGAAGAAGAAAAACTACAAATATTTCCAGATTGTCTATCGGACGAGGCTTTGGAATTTTACATCGAAAACCTAATAGAATCACAAAAGTGGGATGAAGTTAAAATAAAAATCAGTGACTATTTCTCAGAAGAAAAACCGTTTTCATTCGAAGATTTCAGCAGGTTGAGCCTTTCTGGAAATCAAAATATAAATGATTATTTTAAAAAGAAAATGAATATAGGTAAAGCATTAAAACTTGAAGAAGAAATTATAATGCAAGGTCTGACAGACGGATTGCCGACAAGATACAGGGATTTATTTTTAATAAGTAACGTTTGTACAACTGCTGAGTGGATTTCCCTTGCGAGGAAAATGATCAACAGCTACGAAAATAAGAGGAAAGAACACCATAATAGAGACTTGCATAACCGACAGTCCGGTTTTCGCAGACCGTTCTATCGGCGAGATGACTATGACAGATTCCCACAACACGAGTGACCTAGATTCCGGCACCAACAACCGCGACCATGGCATAGATGGCCCCAGAATTTTCGAGAAGAGGAACGTCCTAGGACTCGGTTCCAGCCTCCACAACATGCAAAGAATTATAACAGCAACATGACAGAACAGCGACAATGACGGATGTTCATCGTAGACCTAGAAATCGGTACTGAACTGATTATCGGCCTGATAGATACAGGTAGCACCATTGACATTATTTCTCGAACTGTATATGATAAAATTAAATATTATGTGAACATTCTCCCACAAGACAATTCTCAAATCAGTACCCTTGCAGGTAAAATCAAAACTGATAAAATAATTTCTACAAAGTGCCGAATCGGTAAGTTGAATAGATTTGTGAATTTTTATGTTATTGAAACAAATTTAAAGTATGCAATTTTATCGTCGGAAATTATAAATCTATTTAAAATTAATTTGGGTTTTAAAAATTTTTGTGTTTATCAAGGAAAAAATAATATTTCATCTACTTTGTCTTTGGAAAATGTTACTAATAATTGCTATATATTTTTAACATATGATAATCCTGATGTGCCACATACTTGTTCTCATAATACTATAAATCTTGATACTAAATATAATAGAAATTGTGATACTCGTTTTTACAAAATTGAAAATGAAAATAATGTTGCTGATGATGAAAGTGTTCAATTGAACAAAATATTGAATGAGTATAATAATATTTTCGCGAAAAATAAATATGATGTTGGATGTATACGTCTTGAACCACAAAGAGTAATTTTGAATTCTGAACTACCAATTTCCCTTCGTCCATACAGGGCGTCGCCAAAAGATAATGCCGAAATTAAGAAGCAAATAGACGAGCTTTTAGCTACAGGTTTAATAAAAACATCTCATTCACCCACCCTATGCTTCCCCAATTACGTTGGCTTACAAGAAAGATGAAAATTCAAAATCCAGAATGTGTATCGATTACCGAAAACTAAATAGTATTACAAAAACGGACTCGGAACCAATTCCCCGAATCGACGCAGTTTAGATCAACTAACCAATGCTAAGATTTTCTCCACCCTTGATCTCGCGAGTGGCTACTGGCATATTAAACTAAATGAAAAAGATACAGAAAAATTAGCTTTCACCTCAAACTTTAGCTTTTATGAATGGAAAAGATTACCTTTTGGCTGGAAAAACGCTCCTGCCATATACCAAAGAACACTCAGACAAATTTTAAATAAATACCAAATTAAATTTGCGCTCAACTATTTTGACGATATAATTATATTTTCAGACTCTTTCGAAGAACACTTAGAGCATTTAAAAACTATTTTCTCGATTTGTGAAAAAGAAAACATAAAATTGAAATTTTCAAAATGCCAATTTGCCCAAACGAAAATAAAATTTTTGGGATATGAAGTGGAAAAGGGATGTTATCACCCGAGTAACGCTAATATAGAAATTATTAAGAAACTTCAACCTCCCAGGAATGTTAAAGACTTACAAAGATTTTTAGGTAGCGTAAATGTTTATAATGAATTCATTCCCAACTATGCTAAATTACGAGTACCATTGAATAAATTATTGAAGAAAGACACTAAATTTGAATGGACGGATGATTGCCAAAAAGCTTTTCAGGATTTAAAAGACGCTCTAATATCTAAACCTGTTTTATCTATTTATAACCCAAATTACCCATGTATTTTCGTGGATGCGTCTGGACAAGCGGTAAGCGCAATTTTAAAACAACAACACCCTGATGGAAGTTTGCATCCCATAGCCTATCATTCTCGAAAACTTAGAACCTATGAACAAAATTATGCCATTACCGAGCTGGAATGCTTGTCAATTATTGATGCTGTTGATAAATATTATTGTTATTTACATGGGACTCATTTTACTGTTCATACGGATCATGCTGCACTTGTCTCGTTAAAAAGTATTAAACACCCAACTGGACGATTATTCCGATAGTCACTTAAACTCTCCATGTACGATTTTGACATTAAATATAAAAAAGGTTCTACAAATTATGAAGCCGATATGTTAACTAGAAACCCAATTTCTCACCATGTAACTTTACGTGAACGTGACCCATTGTTGACATTGCAAGAAATCGAGCATCATCAAAATTTAGATAATGTAAACGGTAAGAAGTTTTAAAAAGTTAATAATGTATGGACAATTAAAAAACAAGGTTTAATGAAAATTGTTGTGCCCTTCTCTTTACGTTTAAAATTATTAGAAAAAGCCCATGTTAATTATGGACATTTAGGAGTTTCGGCAATGTTAAATCTGATATCCCCTCAATATTATTGGATTGGAATAACTAAAGATGTGAGTAACTATGTGAAACATTGTGAAGTATGTCAATTAAATAAGAAGTCTAGACAAAAAAGATTTGGTCTCTTACAAATGTTACCCCCTACCAGTGAACTCTTTGAAATTCTTGCCATAGACACTGTTGGTGGTTTAAACTATTATGGGTCTACAAAGAAATATTTACACATAGTTATAGATCATGTAAGAAGGTATATATGGACCTTTGCTTCTAAAAATGAAAATACAGATACTTATATTAATTGTTTAACACAAATTTTTCAACACCAAGTACCTAAGAAAATTTTAAGTGATAGAAATAGTGCTTTTACTTCCTCCAAATTTAAGCATTTTTTGAGAAACAATAATATTACACAATTGCTAACTACTTCGCATAGACCACAAACAAACGGAAAAAATGAAAGTGTAAATCAGACCCTGATTACTAGGCTTAAATGTAAATTAAATTCACACCCTGGTAAAGTCTCCTGGTCAAAATTATTACGTGAAATAACGAATGAATATAACGACACACCCCATATCGTCACAAAATTTCCCCCTTCTTATTTAATGCATGGAAAACCACCCTACAAAAATTTACTTGATGATCAAGACCCGTACCCACCAATTGAAGAAGCTAGGAAGATTGCTAAACAGAGAACTATAAGAAATCATGAAGTAAATAAAGAAAGATATGACACTCGTTTTGAGGAATCTAAATTTAAGGTAGGTGATATAGTAATGTACGAAGAGTTTCGTTACCCAAATACTCCTAAACTTACTCCCCCTTATTTTGGTCCATATAAAATTTTGAAACAAATTTCTAGAGTAAATTTTGAAATTAACAGACCCAATTCCCTCACTAAGAAAACCTCGGAAATTGTACACTGTACCAGATTAAGACCTTTCAACCCTGCAGATAATTTTCGATTAGCAACGAGAAAAAGTAAAATTCCTATTTTAATAAAAGTAAACCCCAAAACGCCCAAGATCCCAAGTAAAAATTAATTAATAGTGTTAGAAAAAAAAAACCCTATCTGTGATGATTAAGACTACCCAACTGTGAATGAAATAGCTACCTGACTATGACTCCGATAATCCTACGATATTTTGATGACCTAATGAAGACTGTGACGCATGATGAAGATAACCTAACTTTGATGGATTTAGATACCTACCTTAATTTCGTAGTTAATCATATTTAGAGAATTTTTGATGCTAGTTTGCCTTCCACAAATTACCATCTGAATTATTTTAAAAGAATATTTATTAAAAAGAAAATGTTTATGTGCTAAGTTAAAGAAAAATTTTGTCAATGTTAGGGCTAACATGACATGTCACAGGTTACCCCTAATTTTGCCAAGTATGTTGATGATCTGAGTTGTTATTTTTGTTGACACCGGAGAACCCTTTTGCCAGCACAAGGGGTAGTTCCTCCCGCAGAGGGATGAGCCTCTTGCTGTCTTTGCATCACAGCACCCTCGTGATCACTAACAATCTTTCACGTTGGACATCACAGAAGATAGCCCATTTCACCTCCAGGTTTGTCACTTATGTCATGATTGGTACCAATGATAGAATTTGCGTATTTTGAATTGAAACTAGTGACGATGTTAAAGCACATAATGTTTTTGAAAATTACCTAATATGAAAATGATGCCCATTTACTTAATTAAGGATTTATAACAAGTTGTTTTGAATTGTTTAATTTATGATCTTATGTATTGTTAAAAAACTTGACAGGTATCTAAATCTATGCTGTAATTGAAGTGAAACTTTCAGAATAATATAAGAAATCAATTTTGTAAAAATATTGTCTAAAGTAATGTTGTTTTGAACATGAACTTATTGAAATATCTTCTGAATTATATATTGTGCATTATTTTAAAATTTATGTAAGTATTCGAGATTAGGAATATGAAAAATGGAGATCGATGAATGATAATTGATGTAAACGAGGAAGTTTTGAAATCATGTGAAATCATGTGTAAAATGAAACACTGAATATAAACCACATACAATAAGGACTTATTTGATAAACAATGTATAACGACTTGAATTTAAACTGAGCTTAAGGACTCAAAGAATTATACGTTATTTTAGGACTCATTATTGAATAAAGAACTTTGATTTAATTAAAAAGTTATTTAGATTATATTAGCCAATAATATTTCAGTTATTTGAATTTCATTGCACATTGTATAATAATTATAAACTTATTGCATACTATGTTAATTCCATATATTTTGAATGTCCATTATAAATTTCATTGTATATTCCTTTACTTTCATATATTTTGTGTAATGGTGCAACGAAGTCATAAGAGTGAGTTTAGTATTATAGTAAAGATTCAGGAGATTTAACTTTGGATTTGTTTCGGTGAAGTTAATTTATGACGGGTTATGGACAAAGCTCTTGACTCCCTTGATGTGTTCCTAACCTTGATGTGTTCTAATTCTCACCCACCTTGCTGTTTATCGTGACTTCTTTCCACCAATGTTGCATTCAGAGACATGTAATTGTATAATGTAGTTAATTTTGATTATATTTGATTGTAATTGTACTCACTTTATTATATAAGAGTTCATCTGTATTATGTTGTGAAAATGTCACCTTTCAACGTGACGATTTTCCCTTTTTCGGGGGGGGGGGGATTTGTAATAAATTAAATATTAGGCCCTCCATTCTATCAGTTAAATTTCCTTTCCTAAATCCAATCCCCAGTAACATTACTTTAGCGCTTTAAAAACCCATAGCAACAGAACTTCCCATAAAACAGCAAACGTTGCATTTCTACACGTGTATACGTCTCGATAAAAGCGTGGGTTCGCATCGCCAGCCCCAAATTCCGCTGACATTTCAAAACAACAGCCACATGTACCTCGCTTCTAGCGCGTAAGGTTGAAAAGTGATATTACACTTCGCTCCGAGCTGTCGTCTGAGATGGACAGATGTTACTATCGCTCTAATAAAACTATTCGACACGACTGCTTCAAAATTCTAATTCCTTTCAGGCTGAGTCTAGCTCCAGCCATGTAAATTTGAGCTAGTTTTCCTTTTCAGGTTGCCTTTTAAGAATGATATTTAATGATTATATTACATAGAGCCGAAAGCGATTCTTCACGTGCTAATCAACCTCAACGGACTTCGAATCCATTGCCTTGGACTATGTGTGTGCGCGTGACATACCGACCTTGAGAGAAGCGCAATAGGAGTTCGCCACTTGAAAATGAAATGACCTAGTTTTGATTTCCCTTTTCGAAACGAGGAAAGGAAAATGACATCGAAAGATTTAAATAAAAAATTGGCTGATCATCGTGACTCTGACCAACCTGAAGAAAAACAAGGGGATAATTCTAGAGTTTACGACAAACAATTATTGGAAAACAGTGCTATATCTTCACCAAATCAATTAAGTAATCTTCCGAAATTTAATCCTAGTGGAATGGTCAAAATTAATAACTGGTTGAAATTCTTCGAGAAAAAGACAATTGAATTGACGGAAGAAGAAAAACTACAAATATTTCCAGATTGTCTATCGGACGAGGCTTTGGAATTTTACATCGAAAACCTAATAGAATCACAAAAGTGGGATGAAGTTAAAATAAAAATCAGTGACTATTTCTCAGAAGAAAAACCGTTTTCATTCGAAGATTTCAGCAGGTTGAGCCTTTCTGGAAATCAAAATATAAATGATTATTTTAAAAAGAAAATGAATATAGGTAAAGCATTAAAACTTGAAGAAGAAATTATAATGCAAGGTCTGACAGACGGATTGCCGACAAGATACAGGGATTTATTTTTAATAAGTAACGTTTGTACAACTGCTGAGTGGATTTCCCTTGCGAGGAAAATGATCAACAGCTACGAAAATAAGAGGAAAGAACACCATAATAGAGACTTGCATAACCGACAGTCCGGTTTTCGCAGACCGTTCTATCGGCGAGATGACTATGACAGATTCCCACAACACGAGTGACCTAGATTCCGGCACCAACAACCGCGACCATGGCATAGATGGCCCCAGAATTTTCGAGAAGAGGAACGTCCTAGGACTCGGTTCCAGCCTCCACAACATGCAAAGAATTATAACAGCAACATGACAGAACAGCGACAATGACGGATGTTCATCGTAGACCTAGAAATCGGTACTGAACTGATTATCGGCCTGATAGATACAGGTAGCACCATTGACATTATTTCTCGAACTGTATATGATAAAATTAAATATTATGTGAACATTCTCCCACAAGACAATTCTCAAATCAGTACCCTTGCAGGTAAAATCAAAACTGATAAAATAATTTCTACAAAGTGCCGAATCGGTAAGTTGAATAGATTTGTGAATTTTTATGTTATTGAAACAAATTTAAAGTATGCAATTTTATCGTCGGAAATTATAAATCTATTTAAAATTAATTTGGGTTTTAAAAATTTTTGTGTTTATCAAGGAAAAAATAATATTTCATCTACTTTGTCTTTGGAAAATGTTACTAATAATTGCTATATATTTTTAACATATGATAATCCTGATGTGCCACATACTTGTTCTCATAATACTATAAATCTTGATACTAAATATAATAGAAATTGTGATACTCGTTTTTACAAAATTGAAAATGAAAATAATGTTGCTGATGATGAAAGTGTTCAATTGAACAAAATATTGAATGAGTATAATAATATTTTCGCGAAAAATAAATATGATGTTGGATGTATACGTCTTGAACCACAAAGAGTAATTTTGAATTCTGAACTACCAATTTCCCTTCGTCCATACAGGGCGTCGCCAAAAGATAATGCCGAAATTAAGAAGCAAATAGACGAGCTTTTAGCTACAGGTTTAATAAAAACATCTCATTCACCCACCCTATGCTTCCCCAATTACGTTGGCTTACAAGAAAGATGAAAATTCAAAATCCAGAATGTGTATCGATTACCGAAAACTAAATAGTATTACAAAAACGGACTCGGAACCAATTCCCCGAATCGACGCAGTTTAGATCAACTAACCAATGCTAAGATTTTCTCCACCCTTGATCTCGCGAGTGGCTACTGGCATATTAAACTAAATGAAAAAGATACAGAAAAATTAGCTTTCACCTCAAACTTTAGCTTTTATGAATGGAAAAGATTACCTTTTGGCTGGAAAAACGCTCCTGCCATATACCAAAGAACACTCAGACAAATTTTAAATAAATACCAAATTAAATTTGCGCTCAACTATTTTGACGATATAATTATATTTTCAGACTCTTTCGAAGAACACTTAGAGCATTTAAAAACTATTTTCTCGATTTGTGAAAAAGAAAACATAAAATTGAAATTTTCAAAATGCCAATTTGCCCAAACGAAAATAAAATTTTTGGGATATGAAGTGGAAAAGGGATGTTATCACCCGAGTAACGCTAATATAGAAATTATTAAGAAACTTCAACCTCCCAGGAATGTTAAAGACTTACAAAGATTTTTAGGTAGCGTAAATGTTTATAATGAATTCATTCCCAACTATGCTAAATTACGAGTACCATTGAATAAATTATTGAAGAAAGACACTAAATTTGAATGGACGGATGATTGCCAAAAAGCTTTTCAGGATTTAAAAGACGCTCTAATATCTAAACCTGTTTTATCTATTTATAACCCAAATTACCCATGTCATATTTTCGTGGATGCGTCTGGACAAGCGGTAAGCGCAATTTTAAAACAACAACACCCTGATGGAAGTTTGCATCCCATAGCCTATCATTCTCGAAAACTTAGAACCTATGAACAAAATTATGCCATTACCGAGCTGGAATGCTTGTCAATTATTGATGCTGTTGATAAATATTATTGTTATTTACATGGGACTCATTTTACTGTTCATACGGATCATGCTGCACTTGTCTCGTTAAAAAGTATTAAACACCCAACTGGACGATTATTCCGATAGTCACTTAAACTCTCCATGTACGATTTTGACATTAAATATAAAAAAGGTTCTACAAATTATGAAGCCGATATGTTAACTAGAAACCCAATTTCTCACCATGTAACTTTACGTGAACGTGACCCATTGTTGACATTGCAAGAAATCGAGCATCATCAAAATTTAGATAATGTAAACGGTAAGAAGTTTTAAAAAGTTAATAATGTATGGACAATTAAAAAACAAGGTTTAATGAAAATTGTTGTGCCCTTCTCTTTACGTTTACAATTATTAGAAAAAGCCCATGTTAATTATGGACATTTAGGAGTTTCGGCAATGTTAAATCTGATATCCCCTCAACATTATTGGATTGGAATAACTAAAGATGTGAGTAACTATGTGAAACATTGTGAAGTATGTCAATTAAATAAGAAGTCTAGACAAAAAAGATTTGGTCTCTTACAAATGTTACCCCCTACCAGTGAACTCTTTGAAATTCTTGCCATAGACACTGTTGGTGGTTTAAACTATTATGGGTCTACAAAGAAATATTTACACATAGTTATAGATCATGTAAGAAGGTATATATGGACCTTTGCTTCTAAAAATGAAAATACAGATACTTATATTAATTGTTTAACACAAATTTTTCAACACCAAGTACCTAAGAAAATTTTAAGTGATAGAAATAGTGCTTTTACTTCCTCCAAATTTAAGCATTTTTTGAGAAACAATAATATTACACAATTGCTAACTACTTCGCATAGACCACAAACAAACGGAAAAAATGAAAGTGTAAATCAGACCCTGATTACTAGGCTTAAATGTAAATTAAATTCACACCCTGGTAAAGTCTCCTGGTCAAAATTATTACGTGAAATAACGAATGAATATAACGACACACCCCATATCGTCACAAAATTTCCCCCTTCTTATTTAATGCATGGAAAACCACCCTACAAAAATTTACTTGATGATCAAGACCCGTACCCACCAATTGAAGAAGCTAGGAAGATTGCTAAACAGAGAACTATAAGAAATCATGAAGTAAATAAAGAAAGATATGACACTCGTTTTGAGGAATCTAAATTTAAGGTAGGTGATATAGTAATGTACGAAGAGTTTCGTTACCCAAATACTCCTAAACTTACTCCCCCTTATTTTGGTCCATATAAAATTTTGAAACAAATTTCTAGAGTAAATTTTGAAATTAACAGACCCAATTCCCTCACTAAGAAAACCTCGGAAATTGTACACTGTACCAGATTAAGACCTTTCAACCCTGCAGATAATTTTCGATTAGCAACGAGAAAAAGTAAAATTCCTATTTTAATAAAAGTAAACCCCAAAACGCCCAAGATCCCAAGTAAAAATTAATTAATAGTGTTAGAAAAAAAAAACCCTATCTGTGATGATTAAGACTACCCAACTGTGAATGAAATAGCTACCTGACTATGACTCCGATAATCCTACGATATTTTGATGACCTAATGAAGACTGTGACGCATGATGAAGATAACCTAACTTTGATGGATTTAGATACCTACCTTAATTTCGTAGTTAATCATATTTAGAGAATTTTTGATGTTAGTTTGCCTTCCACAAATTACCATCTGAATTATTTTAAAAGAATATTTATTAAAAAGAAAATGTTTATGTGCTAAGTTAAAGAAAAATTTTGTCAATGTTAGGGCTAACATGACATGTCACAGGTTACCCCTAATTTTGCCAAGTATGTTGATGATCTGAGTTGTTATTTTTGTTGACACCGGAGAACCCTTTTGCCAGCACAAGGGGTAGTTCCTCCCGCAGAGGGATGAGCCTCTTGCTGTCTTTGCATCACAGCACCCTCGTGATCACTAACAATCTTTCACGTTGGACATCACAGAAGATAGCTCATTTCACCTCCAGGTTTGTCACTTATGTCATGATTGGTACCAATGATAGAATTTGCGTATTTTGAATTGAAACTAGTGACGATGTTAAAGCACATAATGTTTTTGAAAATTACCTAATATGAAAATGATGCCCATTTACTTAATTAAGGATTTATAACAAGTTGTTTTGAATTGTTTAATTTATGATCTTATGTATTGTTAAAAAACTTGACAGGTATCTAAATCTATGCTGTAATTGAAGTGAAACTTTCAGAATAATATAAGAAATCAATTTTGTAAAAATATTGTCTAAAGTAATGTTGTTTTGAACTTGAACTTATTGAAATATCTTCTGAATTATATATTGTGCATTATTTTAAAATTTATGTAAGTATTCGAGATTAGGAATATGAAAAATGGAGATCGATGAATGATAATTGATGTAAACGAGGAAGTTTTGAAATCATGTGAAATCATGTGTAAAATGAAACACTGAATATAAACCACATACAATAAGGACTTATTTGATAAACAATGTATAACGACTTGAATTTAAACTGAGCTTAAGGACTCAAAGAATTATACGTTATTTTAGGACTCATTATTGAATAAAGAACTTTGATTTAATTAAAAAGTTATTTAGATTATATTAGCCAATAATATTTCAGTTATTTGAATTTCATTGCACATTGTATAATAATTATAAACTTATTGCATACTATGTTAATTCCATATATTTTGAATGTTCATTATAAATTTCATTGTATATTCCTTTACTTTCATATATTTTGTGTAATGGTGCAACGAAGTCATAAGAGTGAGTTTAGTATTATAGTAAAGATTCAGGAGATTTAACTTTGGATTTGTTTCGGTGAAGTTAATTTATGACGGGTTATGGACAAAGCTCTTGACTCCCTTGATGTGTTCCTAACCTTGATGTGTTCTAATTCTCACCCACCTTGCTGTTTATCGTGACTTCTTTCCACCAATGTTGCATTCAGAGACATGTAATTGTATAATGTAGTTAATTTTGATTATATTTGATTGTAATTGTACTCACTTTATTATATAAGAGTTCATCTGTATTATGTTGTGAAAATGTCACCTTTCAACGTGACGATTTTCCCTTTTTCGGGGGGGGGGGATTTGTAATAAATTAAATATTAGGCCCTCCATTCTATCAGTTAAATTTCCTTTCCTAAATCCAATCCCCAGTAACATTACTTTAGCGCTTTAAAAACCCATAGCAACAGAACTTCCCATAAAACAGCAAACGTTGCATTTCTACACGTGTATACGTCTCGATAAAAGCGTGGGTTCGCATCGCCAGCCCCAAATTCCGCTGACATTTCAAAACAACAGCCACATGTACCTCGCTTCTAGCGCGTAAGGTTGAAAAGTGATATTACACTTCGCTCCGAGCTGTCGTCTGAGATGGACAGATGTTACTATCGCTCTAATAAAACTATTCGACACGACTGCTTCAAAATTCTAATTCCTTTCAGGCTGAGTCTAGCTCCAGCCATGTAAATTTGAGCTAGTTTTCCTTTTCAGGTTGCCTTTTAAGAATGATATTTAATGATTATATTACATAGAGCCGAAAGCGATTCTTCACGTGCTAATCAACCTCAACGGACTTCGAATCCATTGCCTTGGACTATGTGTGTGCGCGTGACATACCGACCTTGAGAGAAGCGCAATAGGAGTTCGCCACTTGAAAATGAAATGACCTAGTTTTGATTTCCCTTTTCGAAACGAGGAAAGGAAAATGACATCGAAAGATTTAAATAAAAAATTGGCTGATCATCGTGACTCTGACCAACCTGAAGAAAAACAAGGGGATAATTCTAGAGTTTACGACAAACAATTATTGGAAAACAGTGCTATATCTTCACCAAATCAATTAAGTAATCTTCCGAAATTTAATCCTAGTGGAATGGTCAAAATTAATAACTGGTTGAAATTCTTCGAGAAAAAGACAATTGAATTGACGGAAGAAGAAAAACTACAAATATTTCCAGATTGTCTATCGGACGAGGCTTTGGAATTTTACATCGAAAACCTAATAGAATCACAAAAGTGGGATGAAGTTAAAATAAAAATCAGTGACTATTTCTCAGAAGAAAAACCGTTTTCATTCGAAGATTTCAGCAGGTTGAGCCTTTCTGGAAATCAAAATATAAATGATTATTTTAAAAAGAAAATGAATATAGGTAAAGCATTAAAACTTGAAGAAGAAATTATAATGCAAGGTCTGACAGACGGATTGCCGACAAGATACAGGGATTTATTTTTAATAAGTAACGTTTGTACAACTGCTGAGTGGATTTCCCTTGCGAGGAAAATGATCAACAGCTACGAAAATAAGAGGAAAGAACACCATAATAGAGACTTGCATAACCGACAGTCCGGTTTTCGCAGACCGTTCTATCGGCGAGATGACTATGACAGATTCCCACAACACGAGTGACCTAGATTCCGGCACCAACAACCGCGACCATGGCATAGATGGCCCCAGAATTTTCGAGAAGAGGAACGTCCTAGGACTCGGTTCCAGCCTCCACAACATGCAAAGAATTATAACAGCAACATGACAGAACAGCGACAATGACGGATGTTCATCGTAGACCTAGAAATCGGTACTGAACTGATTATCGGCCTGATAGATACAGGTAGCACCATTAACATTATTTCTCGAACTGTATATGATAAAATTAAATATTATGTGAACATTCTCCCACAAGACAATTCTCAAATCAGTACCCTTGCAGGTAAAATCAAAACTGATAAAATAATTTCTACAAAGTGCCGAATCGGTAAGTTGAATAGATTTGTGAATTTTTATGTTATTGAAACAAATTTAAAGTATGCAATTTTATCGTCGGAAATTATAAATCTATTTAAAATTAATTTGGATTTTAAAAATTTTTGTGTTTATCAAGGAAAAAATAATATTTCATCTACTTTGTCTTTGGAAAATGTTACTAATAATTGCTATATATTTTTAACATATGATAATCCTGATGTGCCACATACTTGTTCTCATAATACTATAAATCTTGATACTAAATATAATAGAAATTGTGATACTCGTTTTTACAAAATTGAAAATGAAAATAATGTTGCTGATGATGAAAGTGTTCAATTGAACAAAATATTGAATGAGTATAATAATATTTTCGCGAAAAATAAATATGATGTTGGATGTATACGTCTTGAACCACAAAGAGTAATTTTGAATTCTGAACTACCAATTTCCCTTCGTCCATACAGGGCGTCGCCAAAAGATAATGCCGAAATTAAGAAGCAAATAGACGAGCTTTTAGCTACAGGTTTAATAAAAACATCTCATTCACCCACCCTATGCTTCCCCAATTACGTTGGCTTACAAGAAAGATGAAAATTCAAAATCCAGAATGTGTATCGATTACCGAAAACTAAATAGTATTACAAAAACGGACTCGGAACCAATTCCCCGAATCGACGCAGTTTAGATCAACTAACCAATGCTAAGATTTTCTCCACCCTTGATCTCGCGAGTGGCTACTGGCATATTAAACTAAATGAAAAAGATACAGAAAAATTAGCTTTCACCTCAAACTTTAGCTTATATGAATGGAAAAGATTACCTTTTGGCTGGAAAAACGCTCCTGCCATATACCAAAGAACACTCAGACAAATTTTAAATAAATACCAAATTAAATTTGCGCTCAACTATTTTGACGATATAATTATATTTTCAGACTCTTTCGAAGAACACTTAGAGCATTTAAAAACTATTTTCTCGATTTGTGAAAAAGAAAACATAAAATTGAAATTTTCAAAATGCCAATTTGCCCAAACGAAAATAAAATTTTTGGGATATGAAGTGGAAAAGGGATGTTATCACCCGAGTAACGCTAATATAGAAATTATTAAGAAACTTCAACCTCCCAGGAATGTTAAAGACTTACAAAGATTTTTAGGTAGCGTAAATGTTTATAATGAATTCATTCCCAACTATGCTAAATTACGAGTACCATTGAATAAATTATTGAAGAAAGACACTAAATTTGAATGGACGGATGATTGCCAAAAAGCTTTTCAGGATTTAAAAGACGCTCTAATATCTAAACCTGTTTTATCTATTTATAACCCAAATTACCCATGTCATATTTTCGTGGATGCGTCTGGACAAGCGGTAAGCGCAATTTTAAAACAACAACACCCTGATGGAAGTTTGCATCCCATAGCCTATCATTCTCGAAAACTTAGAACCTATGAACAAAATTATGCCATTACCGAGCTGGAATGCTTGTCAATTATTGATGCTGTTGATAAATATTATTGTTATTTACATGGGACTCATTTTACTGTTCATACGGATCATGCTGCACTTGTCTCGTTAAAAAGTATTAAACACCCAACTGGACGATTATTCCGATAGTCACTTAAACTCTCCATGTACGATTTTGACATTAAATATAAAAAAGGTTCTACAAATTATGAAGCCGATATGTTAACTAGAAACCCAATTTCTCACCATGTAACTTTACGTGAACGTGACCCATTGTTGACATTGCAAGAAATCGAGCATCATCAAAATTTAGATAATGTAAACGGTAAGAAGTTTTAAAAAGTTAATAATGTATGGACAATTAAAAAACAAGGTTTAATGAAAATTGTTGTGCCCTTCTCTTTACGTTTAAAATTATTAGAAAAAGCCCATGTTAATTATGGACATTTAGGAGTTTCGGCAATGTTAAATCTGATATCCCCTCAATATTATTGGATTGGAATAACTAAAGATGTGAGTAACTATGTGAAACATTGTGAAGTATGTCAATTAAATAAGAAGTCTAGACAAAAAAGATTTGGTCTCTTACAAATGTTACCCCCTACCAGTGAACTCTTTGAAATTCTTGCCATAGACACTGTTGGTGGTTTAAACTATTATGGGTCTACAAAGAAATATTTACACATAGTTATAGATCATGTAAGAAGGTATATATGGACCTTTGCTTCTAAAAATGAAAATACAGATACTTATATTAATTGTTTAACACAAATTTTTCAACACCAAGTACCTAAGAAAATTTTAAGTGATAGAAATAGTGCTTTTACTTCCTCCAAATTTAAGCATTTTTTGAGAAACAATAATATTACACAATTGCTAACTACTTCGCATAGACCACAAACAAACGGAAAAAATGAAAGTGTAAATCAGACCCTGATTACTAGGCTTAAATGTAAATTAAATTCACACCCTGGTAAAGTCTCCTGGTCAAAATTATTACGTGAAATAACGAATGAATATAACGACACACCCCATATCGTCACAAAATTTCCCCCTTCTTATTTAATGCATGGAAAACCACCCTACAAAAATTTACTTGATGATCAAGACCCGTACCCACCAATTGAAGAAGCTAGGAAGATTGCTAAACAGAGAACTATAAGAAATCATGAAGTAAATAAAGAAAGATATGACACTCGTTTTGAGGAATCTAAATTTAAGGTAGGTGATATAGTAATGTACGAAGAGTTTCGTTACCCAAATACTCCTAAACTTACTCCCCCTTATTTTGGTCCATATAAAATTTTGAAACAAATTTCTAGAGTAAATTTTGAAATTAACAGACCCAATTCCCTCACTAAGAAAACCTCGGAAATTGTACACTGTACCAGATTAAGACCTTTCAACCCTGCAGATAATTTTCGATTAGCAACGAGAAAAAGTAAAATTCCTATTTTAATAAAAGTAAACCCCAAAACGCCCAAGATCCCAAGTAAAAATTAATTAATAGTGTTAGAAAAAAAAAACCCTATCTGTGATGATTAAGACTACCCAACTGTGAATGAAATAGCTACCTGACTATGACTCCGATAATCCTACGATATTTTGATGACCTAATGAAGACTGTGACGCATGATGAAGATAACCTAACTTTGATGGATTTAGATACCTACCTTAATTTCGTAGTTAATCATATTTAGAGAATTTTTGATGTTAGTTTGCCTTCCACAAATTACCATCTGAATTATTTTAAAAGAATATTTATTAAAAAGAAAATGTTTATGTGCTAAGTTAAAGAAAAATTTTGTCAATGTTAGGGCTAACATGACATGTCACAGGTTACCCCTAATTTTGCCAAGTATGTTGATGATCTGAGTTGTTATTTTTGTTGACACCGGAGAACCCTTTTGCCAGCACAAGGGGTAGTTCCTCCCGCAGAGGGATGAGCCTCTTGCTGTCTTTGCATCACAGCACCCTCGTGATCACTAACAATCTTTCACGTTGGACATCACAGAAGATAGCCCATTTCACCTCCAGGTTTGTCACTTATGTCATGATTGGTACCAATGATAGAATTTGCGTATTTTGAATTGAAACTAGTGACGATGTTAAAGCACATAATGTTTTTGAAAATTACCTAATATGAAAATGATGCCCATTTACTTAATTAAGGATTTATAACAAGTTGTTTTGAATTGTTTAATTTATGATCTTATGTATTGTTAAAAAACTTGACAGGTATCTAAATCTATGCTGTAATTGAAGTTAAACTTTCAGAATAATATAAGAAATCAATTTTGTAAAAATATTGTCTAAAGTAATGTTGTTTTGAACTTGAACTTATTGAAATATCTTCTGAATTATATATTGTGCATTATTTTAAAATTTATGTAAGTATTCGAGATTAGGAATATGAAAAATGGAGATCGATGAATGATAATTGATGTAAACGAGGAAGTTTTGAAATCATGTGAAATCATGTGTAAAATGAAACACTGAATATAAACCACATACAATAAGGACTTATTTGATAAACAATGTATAACGACTTGAATTTAAACTGAGCTTAAGGACTCAAAGAATTATACGTTATTTTAGGACTCATTATTGAATAAAGAACTTTGATTTAATTAAAAAGTTATTTAGATTATATTAGCCAATAATATTTCAGTTATTTGAATTTCATTGCACATTGTATAATAATTATAAACTTATTGCATACTATGTTAATTCCATATATTTTGAATGTTCATTATAAATTTCATTGTATATTCCTTTACTTTCATATATTTTGTGTAATGGTGCAACGAAGTCATAAGAGTGAGTTTAGTATTATAGTAAAGATTCAGGAGATTTAACTTTGGATTTGTTTCGGTGAAGTTAATTTATGACGGGTTATGGACAAAGCTCTTGACTCCCTTGATGTGTTCCTAACCTTGATGTGTTCTAATTCTCACCCACCTTGCTGTTTATCGTGACTTCTTTCCACCAATGTTGCATTCAGAGACATGTAATTGTATAATGTAGTTAATTTTGATTATATTTGATTGTAATTGTACTCACTTTATTATATAAGAGTTCATCTGTATTATGTTGTGAAAATGTCACCTTTCAACGTGACGATTTTCCCTTTTTGGGGGGGGGGGGGATTTGTAATAAATTAAATATTAGGCCCTCCATTCTATCAGTTAAATTTCCTTTCCTAAATCCAATCCCCAGTAACATTACTTTAGCGCTTTAAAAACCCATAGCAACAGAACTTCCCATAAAACAGCAAACGTTGCATTTCTACACGTGTATACGTCTCGATAAAAGCGTGGGTTCGCATCGCCAGCCCCAAATTCCGCTGACATTTCAAAACAACAGCCACATGTACCTCGCTTCTAGCGCGTAAGGTTGAAAAGTGATATTACACTTCGCTCCGAGCTGTCGTCTGAGATGGACAGATGTTACTATCGCTCTAATAAAACTATTCGACACGACTGCTTCAAAATTCTAATTCCTTTCAGGCTGAGTCTAGCTCCAGCCATGTAAATTTGAGCTAGTTTTCCTTTTCAGGTTGCCTTTTAAGAATGATATTTAATGATTATATTACATAGAGCCGAAAGCGATTCTTCACGTGCTAATCAACCTCAACGGACTTCGAATCCATTGCCTTGGACTATGTGTGTGCGCGTGACATACCGACCTTGAGAGAAGCGCAATAGGAGTTCGCCACTTGAAAATGAAATGACCTAGTTTTGATTTCCCTTTTCGAAACGAGGAAAGGAAAATGACATCGAAAGATTTCAGGTTGCCTTTTAAGAACGATATGTAATGATTATATTACATATATATATATATATATATATATATATATATATATATATATATATATATATATATCAGGCGTTGGGTTTGCCTGCTCTAACATCTTTAAAATGCAGTCATCATCCAATTACGCTGGTGGCGAGTGGAATATAAATAGTCCATAATTTGAATTATTCACTTTATTTCCATTTCATATTAACCAAGGCTCCAAACTGGCGCGTTCAGCTCTCGCCATTTTTATACTTAGGGACTCCACGAACGCCATCATACCCGATTTTATCCCGCGCTCTGACGGCATTTGAGGTCAAAACAGCGCTTCTACTCTCATGGCACATGTGCAGAGCCCAATCTAGAATTTTCTAGAAGCATTCTTCCCGCCAAACCAGTATATTATCTAAAAATAAACTCTCTGCATGGAACTTCATTCCACCGCGAATCGAAGGTCAATTACTGAAACGGGGGAAAACGCTTTCCCTCGACGCGTCTTGGCATCTAATACTAGCGGCTTTAGCGCCAGGAAAATAAATTAATCCCGAAGCCCCCTTTAAATTTAAATTTATTCTTTCCCGAATTAATTCCTTATATATATATATATGTGTGTGTGAGAAAGAAAAGCTGGGTGTCTAGGGGTTTTAGGGATTGTCATCAACTTCTAAATCATTACTCGACTCAAAAATCACGATTCCCATCAGACGAACACTTGCATTTGGACAATACGGTACATTAAACATAAAACAATTAGAACTAAACATAGAACAGAGTTATATTTTCATAACAGAAATTACTTCTTCGTACTATATCGTTAGAAAACAAAAGTCACACCAGAGCCGTGAGCTGGGAAGACAAGTCTTAATAGTATGAATGTCAATTCTCTTCTGAGTGGTTCACGGAGAGTGTACAGATGGCGCTGGCTGGAAGGCAGAAGCGTCAGCGGCGGGTGTCAGAAGCGGGTGCCAGAAGTGAGTGCCAAAGGGCGTTCCACATATATATATATCCCTCAAACTAGAGACCAGACCACACGTTTTATATGGAGAAAACTAAAAATCTTAGCAAGCTTTATTACTTATAGAACCTAATTCAAGACTCTAAACGGGCTCATTTAACCTTCTAAGCGTCTGTAACTTTTTTTTCTGTCTCTATCTCTTAGGTCTTAAAAGTGTTTCTGAGTATTATTCCACCGTCTAATTTAGTTTTTAAGTTTTACCGTCTGACACACTTTTAAACAAGAAATTGAGGAGGGAATATTTCTGTTTGCAACCACTCTAATAGTTGAATGTTTGTGACGGTAAAAATGTCTTGAACGTGTAGAGGTTTAAAGATGATAAATAATTAATATTTTTACGGTGTAAAGGCCTTATATATATATATATATATATATATATATATATATATATATATGTAAATTAATATTTTGACGATAATTATCTAATTGAAAGGTACAAATTATAAGCAAGAAGAAAATAATTTGTAATTGCTGAAGCTTTTTTTTTAAGTATTTGCTTTTCTAAATTTGGCAACAAAAAAAAAGTTTATTTATTTTTATTTTCCTTTATAAATACACTAGCTGTTTGTCCATTGCTGTATTGGTATTTTATATTACACCTCTTCTAACCCCCCCCCCCACTGCCGATGGAGCTGATATTGGGCTCAAATGTCACCGTAACTGGCAGCAATCAGCTTAACAATTCCAAAAAATATGAATTCGACACTACTCTCCACCATTTCGAAAATTTTATTTTTCCCACTTTCTTCTCTTTTTCATCCCCCCCCCTCTCGCCCTATGACGATGGGCGTTGAACTTGCACTATAGAGTGTCTCTATTCATCTCAGCGACCCCGAAAGCTATAAATTTAGGAGTATTTATAGTCGATTTAGTCTATTTCGATTATTTTTACATGTCGGACCTTCCCACCCCCATCCCTAAGGGTGCTAGGGGTGTCTTACCCCTACAATTATTTTTCCAAAATTGTAAGTCATATGTGTAACAAGTTTGGTTAGAATTGCTTCAGACGTTCCAGAATTATGCTGGAGCATATATACATCCATTTTTATATACACTGAAGAGCCAAAAAAACTGGTACAGACGTGCGTATGCAAATAACGAAGATATGCAACCAATCAGCGTAACGCGATGCGGTCGGCAGCGCCTATATAAGATAACAGGTGTCTGTTAGATTGATTCCTGCTGCTAAAATGGTAGGTTATCACGATTTATGTGACTTTGAACGTGGTGTTATAGTCGGCGCAAGACATAAGAGACCTAACACCTCCGAGGTAGCGATGCAATTTGAATTTTCACGCACAACCATTTCAGGAGTGTACCGTTAATATCAGGTGTTCGGTAAAATATCAAATCTGCGACAGAGGTGCGGCCGGAAAAAGACCTTGAAACAACTGCACCGTCGACGACTGACGATAATCTTTAAAAGAGATAGACCTGCAACACTTCCTCAAATTGCTGCGGATTTCAATGCTGGGGCATCATCAAGTGTCATCGGGTGAACTGTTCAATGGATCGTCATTGAAATGGGCTTTCGTAGCTTCAGGTTCATTCGTGTACCGTTGTTGAATGCACGGCAGAAAGCTTTACGCCTTGCCTGGGCCCACCAACACCTCCATTGGACTGTTGATGACTGGAAACACGTTGCCTGGTGTGCCGAGTCTCGTTTCCAATTGTATCGGGTGGATGAACGTGTACGGGTATGGAGACAACCTCATGAATCCGTGGACCGTACATGTCAACCTGGGACTGTTCAAACTGATGAAACCTCTGTGGTGATATGGGGTTTATGCAGTTGGCGTGATATGGGACCCCTGGTGGTCCCATATCACGCCAACAGTCAGATGAGGTTTAGATCTGACTCTGACAGCTGACGGGTGCATAAGAATCCTGTCCGATCATCTACACCCATTCATGTCCATTTTGCATTCCGGCGGACAATTCCAGCAGGACAATGCGACACTCCCAAATTCGATAGTAGCTACCGAGTGGTTCCAGGATCACTCTTCTGACTTTAGACACTTCCATTGTCCCCTTAAACCCCCAGACATTAACATTATTGAGCCTATCTGGGATGACTTGCACCATGCTGTTTAGAAGAGATCTCCACCGCCTCGCACTCCTATTGATTTGTGGACTGCCCTGCCGGATCCATGGTGTGAATTGCTTCCAGGATACCATCAGATATTAGTCGAAACCATGCCACGTCGTGTTCCTGCACTTCTGCGTGCTTGTGGGGGCCCTACACGGTATTAGACAGGAGTACCAGTTTATTTTTAGGCTCTTCAGTGTATACAGGATTCCATCCTATATCCGTTACACTTCCCTTAACTTCTAAACGGTGACAGCTTAGGCCATAAAGCAGGTGTCTAGATATAGTAAAAAGGCTATGCGCTACTCGATGTAATGTCATCTATCGGCACATTTTGGAATTAGCGTTTTTTTCCCAAAAACGGTAGGAAATGCGGGGAAAAAGTCAGTTACAAAGCTCTTCAGCATCATAGATTTGGTAAGAAAAGACACCTTGCGCACATTATTACTTAAAACAGAATGTAGAAAATGAACATTTGTTTGGTCATGATTTCGAAAAATGTTACGTCATAAACAGTGGAAGAAAGAAACTGAGACAGTTCCCTATCTTCAGGATCATATACGAGTATTTATGTTGCTGAAAATTCGCTCCATTAGCCACTATACACATTTGCTCTCCGGGCTGGATTTCTCGCAGCACATTGTGCAACATGACAGGTGTTACAGAGGCACAAGCACCAGTAATGCGTCGTCGAAGATCCTTCGATGTTGGCGGAGGAGTCGCATATAACTGCCCATTTATGTATCCCCATAAGAAGTCCAATGGGGTCAAGTCGGGTGAGGTCTACGAAACCACCATACCCGATGACTTGATTCTCGAATGTCTCCATTAGGTACTGCTTAACGTTTGATGTCTTATGCGGAGGAGCGCAGTAGTGTTGGAACCATACATTTCTTAGTCGGTGCAACGGCATATTCTCAACAAAGTCGTTTCATGACGACATAGAGTTGAAAATCACGACCAAACGAATGCTAATTTTTTACATTCTGTTTCAGTATTAATGTGTCTTTTCTTACTAAATCGATGATGCTGAACAACATTGTAATTGACTTTTTTCCCGTATCTCGTACCGTTTTTGAGATAAAAACGCTAATTCCAAAATTTGCCGATAGATGACGTTGTAAGTTGTCTCATCGAGTAGCGCATAGTCTTTTTACTATAACTAGACACCAACTTTATGTCCTAAGCTGTCACCATTTAGAAGTTAAGGGAGTTGTAACGGATATAGGTGGGAACTCTATATAAATTGATTGATGTAATTTCCAAAATCTTACTGGAAGCTCGAATTTTTGTTTTATACTAAGTTCCTCAAACTTGTACAAAAAAAACTATTGCAAACAAGCTACAGATTACACCTTATTAAAATTTGAGTTTGTTAAATATAAGCCCAGAAAAATATTTTGATATGTACTTATAAAACTTACGTAACATAAGAGTATTTTCTTTTATTTCATACAAAGTCCTCTTCAAGTTGTATATAAAAAACACTGTCCTCACTACAACACAAGCTACAGTTTCATAGCTTATTAATCCTCATACTAAAGCCGAAGCACGTTGCAGTATAACGGCCCCTAAAAATCGGGTCATTGATAACGGTTCTCAAAGAGGAATGGCTCCCGAAAAGATAGCCGATGTTGGTTAATTTGAGTCATTCAACCTAAAATGCTGTCGAAATCGTTTGAAGTCCATCTCATACGTTCCTGAAACACATCTTGAAGTTTCAGAGTATTGTGGCCTTTTAAAACTGAAGTTGAAAAGAGGAGATCGTTATTTTCTTCTAGATAAAGATTTTTCAGTCACTGAATAGATAGAGATCTTCCGGTTTTCTCCGTCACGTTCTATATAGATTCTTCGAAAAGTATTCCCATCTGCAGAAAAAAGCGTTAAAATTTATCTTTGAGGGCAACGTTTTGAACCGAGGATAAAAATTCCAGTAAAGGCCGCTAACAATCAAACGTTTCAAGTTATTTTTATTCAGAAACTACCATTTTTTTAAGAGTCTCCTATTCTACAGTATATAGCAGTCTACAGTTTAGCAAAAGAACATGTACGATATGACATCACGCATAAGTAATGAGCGTCACTAAACGTTGGTTTTAACGTTGAAACAAAGAAAATCGGCAGAGCCATGGATAACTAGGGAACGTAAAAGGCGTGTGCTGTTAGGCGCACGGATTTAAATTGGGTGGGGTTCTTAATTAATGTTTGATGGAGCTGAGTAATTATTAGAATTTTAATAAAGATGTTTAGGTTGCTCAATTGGAGTGTTTTTATGCCTGTTGTGTTAACATCTTGCTGTTTGAAGGATTTATTAATGATAAATGTCCTCACCACCGGACTACCGACTGCCAAGTGAGAAATGATTCTCAGGACGTTTGGAATAATGTGTTAAGTAAATATATATATATATATATATATATATATATATATATATATATATATATATTTACTTAACTACTTATTTACTATAATGTGTTAAGTATATATATATATATATATATATATATACTATGGCTTATTCTTATGAAAATACCCATTAGAAATTAGTAGATTGCTCTTCCGTGGATTATAAACCCCGAGATTGTTTGGATGCAGACCGTTCAGGCGCGCATGCGTATAGTAGTCAGCAATCGGCCCGAAAGCGCAAAACATGTTCCATAGGTTTCATTCGTGTAAACATGTGGACGCCACATCAAAAGGTACAGTTCGTGCTTTGGTTAACGGAATTTAAAGCTGCGTTTACATGGACAACAATAATACCCGGGATTTACCCGCTAATAGGGAAAACCTTCGATGCCCGTTTACATGGGACCACATTTTCACCCTGCTTTTACCCGTCTTACCGGAAGTAAAGGCCGTCACATGATTCGGCGGGAGTGATCCTCATACACCATCATTCCTTGTAAATCACGTTATGGGTTCGATCCCAGCCGGTGTCATACTTTTCCAAATTCACTGTATTGCTATTTTTAGCTTTCCATCTTCGAACTCCGCATTTATCTCGTTACGAAGTGTATGGTTCTGGGGAAGGCCTTTTTTTCCCAATTGCTGTTCTTTTGACCTCGTATTCTTAAATTTTAAAAATAACAACAACAAAAAAATCATAAAACTTTAAAAATCCAAAAAGATTAAAAAACTTACAAAAATATTTTTTGTATTCTTATGATATCTGCTTTTCTGGGCCTCTTAATATTATTACTTTTTTGTTTTCCGTGGATTATTAGTCTTATTTAATTTTTCTTCTAAATTTTCTTAACTTGTAAGTCTATATTTTTTCTGTTAAAATTAACTTTTTTGTTTTAATTTAACTTTACTATTAATTATTTTTTTTTTACCCGCGTTATTCTTACCTTAATATTTTAATTCATTACTTAAAATTTTAACTACTGAGCACTCCCACCTTGATTACATATATCTTGCTTACAGGAGATAAAGTCGACACGACCAATGCACTCCTCTTCTAAAACACAATTACGTCTGCGTCTATTTGTTATTTAAATGCAGCATATGTCAGTCGCTGTTGATAATTATAGAACGTTTACGATTGTTTACTGTTGTTTTTAAAAATAAATTTAGAAAATAGATAGGAAAAAAGGAACATAAGAACTAGAAGATTGATGCGGATATTAGATATAATCGTACGATCTATGGCTTCATCGCTAAATTTAGTTTTTCCACAACAAAGAATGTGGGCAAAATTACGAAGCTCTGTTTGGTGGGAAGAAATTATTTTAAATTCCTGAAGTAATAAAGACTGGAAAGAAAATTCTCCAATCGATAGGTGCATTTTTTTTAAATTATAAGATTAATTGTAAGATACTTATTGTTTTAATAAATCCTTTTATAAAATCAAAATGTAATTTTGATTTCAATTTTGTTTCAGTAATTTTTAGTCATGTATAAATAAAAAAATCATAAATAGATATAAATAAATTTTTATCTGTGAATTCTAAAATAATTAATTTATAAATAAATTTTAATGTTACGTTTAATTAATGATTATACTTATTAAATTTATTAATTTTACCATAACACTTTAAATGAAAATGCTACTGAAATTTTATTGAAATGAAATTTTATTTCTTATTTTACATACCAGATGGCAGTACCATTCTATTTATAATGTAATTGGGGATGGTTCAGATCAAGAAATAAATGAAATCCTCCGGAAAAAAATAGGCACTTTTCTACTGTTTTCTTGAAAATTATGCGATCGTTAAGGGGTTCCAGATCCTTCCATCGATCATTTAGCTGCATTTTCATGGATTCACACAAGTTCAAATCCGCCATGTTATTTACTCCCAGCTTCGAAATGCATCATGGGTAATTAGCGGGTTTTATCCTGGGTCGAAGCAGGGTCGAAAATCCACCCTGCATTTTTCCCTATCGTAGGGAAAAAGTAAGAAACGACCCTGCTTTTACCCGGGTTTTTGGCACATGTAAACGGCACTTAAATGAGTGACTCGTGTTCAACGACGTGTGCGAACAGAATAGAATGCCGTTCCTCCGACTCCAAAATCCATCCGACAATGATATAGAACTTTAAAGGACACGGGAACTTTTGTATTTCAAAAATTAAATTTTGTATAAAATTAAATTTTTAAGCTGTTTTTGTAAATTTTTTAAAGTTTGCAATTAAAATAATAATCTGAGGGTTCTAAAAATTTACAACACGAGGAAGATCATAAAAATTCCTTTAAAATGAAATCTTTTTTGAATCTTTACCTGATTTTTGGTGAATTTTTAAAAATTAATTTTTAGAATTTATTAAATACTGATCACCTGGTTTCTTTTCTTTTTGTGATATTTAAAACTAATTTTGCGTCACATGCGCGACAAATAGACAAAAAAATATTTTTTTCTTTCTAATGCGGCAGACGATCGGACATTATCCAAAAAAATATTAAAATACAGTAAAAGATATTTTCCTCAAACTGTACAATATTAACTGCACTATACTCTTTAGTATGTTCTATTAGATTTAATTTGAAAATTTTTTCCTACATTATTTTGTCTTTAAAAATATCCCTTATGATTTTTTTATAAATATATATTTTTTTGTTTTTTTTACACCAGTTGCTTGCATTAATCGTTCTATTAATATAAATACATATACACACACACACACACACACACACATATATATATATATATATATATATATGGCATTAATTGCATACACTGACCGTTGAATTTAATTTGAATGTACTCCGTAGCGAAGTACGGGCGTTTAGCTAGTAAAAATATATATAATATATATAATCAGCTAGTCTATATATATAAAACAGTTCCGTAACTGACTCATTCATTCACTGACTGACTGACTGACTGACTGACATACAACGCACAGACCAAACCGCTGGACCTAAAGGGCTGAAATTTTGCATGGCGATTCTTCTAATAGTGTAGGGGTGCACTAAGAAAGAGTTTTCAAAAATTCTTCTTATATTTTTTTTAATTAAATTTTAAAGCTTTTTTTAAACTTTTTTTACGTTTGCATTTAAAATAATACATTGAGGGTTATAAAATTTATATCACGAGAAAGATCATAAAAAGTCCTTCAAAATGAAATTTTTTTCTAATTTTTACCTCCATTTCCTGATTTTTGGTGAATTTTTAAAGATTAATTTTTAGAATTTAATTTATTAAATGCTGATCACGTGAATTCTTTTTCTGGTACTTTCAATAAATTTATCGTCACGTGCGTAACAACTAAATAGACAAAAAAAAATATTTTTTTCTCTTTCTAATGCCGCAGACGATTGGATATTATACAAAAAAAATAAATATCCCTTACGATTTTTTTATAAATATACAAATATATATTTTTTTTACATGAATTGTATATATTGATCGTCGTATTTATTATAAATATGTATATATATATATATATATATATATATATATATATATATATATATATATATATATATATATATATATTAGCATTAATTGCATACGTTGACCGTTGTATTTAATTTTAATGTAAACCGTTGCGAAGTGCGGGTTTTCAGCTAGTAAATATATATAGTAAATATGTTTACAGGCGGCCCTTGACTTTCGCACAATTCGTTATTTCGTCCACTTTTAAAAATTCAACTTTTAAATATTTTTGGAAGACGGGCCAACATCAACATATTTTTGGAAGCACTATAATATATGGTACGCAATAAACAATATTGGAGACTCGTGTGCTAAAATAAGAGTCGACAATGAAAGGTTCCTGGAAACAATTTTGCCAACAAATTAGCAGTGATTTTGGAAATTTTGAAGAAACACCGAAAAATATCACAGATAAATTAGTTAGCTTAATTTATGAACTAAACTTGGACGTCAACAATGAAGAAGTTAATTAGTTGACTGAATCTCACTCACTACATCTGTCAAATGAATCATTAACTGAGCAACAATGAAATAAATACACAAAAAAAATCGAGGAAGATGAAGATGAAAAATACGTCAACATTTTGACAATTAACAATATGAATGAAGCCTTCATGCATCTTGAAATTTTTTTTTACTATCATGGAGGAATGTGATCCCAATGGAGAACGTATATCTAAATTACTTAGTGTGATTTAGAAAGACACAGTATGTTATAGCAATCTTTATTAAGAAAAGAAAAAAAAGGGTGGTATTCAACTAACTCTTGACAAGTTTATAAAGAAAACACCGGAAATCACTTAAACACGCCTCGTTGACTTTATTATATATACATATTCATAAATAAATACTTTAAAACACAGTTTTTTGTGCAATTTGTTTACTCTCTACTTTCTAACATTCAACATTCGCATACACTTTGAGGAAACAATTATGCGCGAAAATCGAGGGCCGCATGTAATATGGTATATATAATAAAATATTCATTTTATTTTAATGTTACCATTGGATCATAAGACTCACTCTAATTTTAAGTCGATTTTAACGTAGGATTAAGTTCCTCCATAACGGGTGTTCATTCATTCATTCATTCACTCACTCACTCACTCACACGCACGCACACACACACACACGTATATAAATAACACATACTTACATATTTACATACCAAAGAGGTAAGCTATGATAGCTAATCCTACGTTAAATAACCCGCGGTAGTGTAATCAAAAGAGACTACCTGATTTGTTTTAAAATTTAAAAGATACCTCTCATTCAGAAAATTATGGTACTTCTAAAATTATTTAGGTTAAATCTAGTTTGCCTTAAAATCCTGCCAGTTAAAACTAATTGCTCCTAAAATCATTCCATTTAAAATTATTTTGTCATAAATTACATTTGATTAAAACCCGTTTATCCTAGAAACATTTGTTTTAAAACTTTCATAAAATTTTACTTTAAAACGTTAATAAACTTTAATAACATTCTGGTTGAAAGTAATTTATCTTAAAATCATTCAGATTGAAATTAGTTTATTCTAAAATCAGTCAGGTTGAAAGAAATTTATCTTAAAATTAGTCAGGTAAAAAAACATTTTGTCCTTAAATCTTACCGGTTGAAAATCTTTAAACATTTCAACCCCAAGGCTCTTCCACATGGAGGACTTTTTCTAACCAATATTAGTTCATGCGGCAGAAAAGGCTGATCAATATAACTAGCTCAAGATGCTCGATATTGTGGAGTAAATTCGATGAATTTTTATCTGTATACCAAATTAAGTCAGTAGAATTTAATTTCTTAAATTTTATACTTCATGGACAAATCTGATATTTTAAAGTGTGTTAAATTTTTGCGTTTGTTCTACTTGCAATTCCTAAGGCGACGGAGATACATTATGTAGTTTAGTTTTTGAGATTGAGGGGACACAAATCTAAAATTTGTTAACAGGATAATATGTAAATAAGCGTGTGTCATTTTATCTTTTCTCTGGAAATAATTGCGTTTTCTTGGATACTGAAATATCTTACAAATCGATGCAAATATTTTTGTACCCAAGTTTTGTAATTTCTCCCAACTAGATCAACCCTAAAGTATAAAAATCTTTTGGCAATTTATGTATATATATATATATATATATATATATATCGGGTGCGTCATAAATTCGTGCAAAGTTCAAAAATTCGTAATAAAAGAAGTAATCCTCGGAAAATTTTTCTATTTGAGCCAATAGGATCAGAGGGACGTTGGATTTATTTTCTACGTAAAAAAAAGTTTCCAAAAGTAACTGAAAGAGGGCGCTCACAGGTCATATTGAGACGTATTACACAAATCAGGCAAATACGAACGGAAAACCAAACAGATCACCATAACATGAGACTGTGCATTTATTTTAAAGTAACAAATGTTCAACATTACCACCAGCACAAGGTAATAAGCAAGTGGGGCGTATTACTACGCCCATTCAAGCGAAGTGTAGGGTGTCGCCATCGGTGGAAGCGACTGTCTGTCGAATGGCATTTTTCAGTTCCACTAAAGTGGTTGGGGAGCCCCGGTACACACGAGACTTTAAGTATCCCCACAACCAATGTAGCCCACGTGGCAAAGTTTTGTCTTGCATCTGTATCTACCTGTAATAACTGGTGAAGTGCCTGGATTTTGTACGAATACAGATTCAGCATTCCGTGACAATACGTCGAATCGACGGTTCCGGTATCCCCGTTCTTCTCCCAGCTTCACAAGCACTGTTACTTCCCGTTGATGTCTTGACTGCAAAATCTTCCATGACAATTTGTGCAACATGGACGCGGTCCGCGCTCAAGGATGTTCTGCCACTTCGTAGACGATCCTCCAAATTCCCCGTTTCCTTAAAACGTCGTACTAAATTCAGTATCCCATTCAATGAAATAGGGATTTTTTTGGGCCTTCATTCATCTCTCTGTGCAAAATTTTCGCAATTCAATATTTGTGGATTCACCATTCTTGTAGAAAAGTTCAACCACCAACGCTCGATCTGGTAAAGAAAGCATGCTGCCGGGTTCGAATGACTGATCCATTTCTATGCAGGTATTTTACTGATAGATTTGCATAAAACGTCTCAGTATGACGTGTGAGCACCCTCTTTCGGTTACTTTTGGAACCTCTTTTTTTACGTGGAAAATAAAATCCAATGTCCCTCTGATCCTATTGGACCAAACAGAAAAATTTTCCGAGCATTTCTTCTTTTATTACGAATTCTTGAACTTTGCACGAGTACATGACTCACACGGTATATATACATATATATATATATATATATATATATATATATATATATATATATGTATATATCTGCACAAAATTCTCGTTTTGCACAGTTTTGAAATAACCCGTTCCAAGAAAAAGAACGGAATATTTTTTATCCTCCTTATTTTTTCCTTAACACTGTGTAAAAATCTAGAAAGAATTGAAAATACTGAGTTCAATGTTAAGAGAGAGTGTATCAGAGAATGTAAATAACTCCACGTTAGTTGCTAGTAATATGCAAAAGTTAGTTACCACGTTAGTTGTTAGTAATTTACAAAAATTGGTAAAATATATTTCTCAAAAAATTAAAGAAAATGCCATAAAACGAAACAAAAGGGAAGCATGGAATACATAAATATTTTTTTTGATTAATTCTTGATGATGAATAAACAATTGCAATTATTTCTTTTCCAATTTATTCTCTCAATTAAAGAAATCATAGCTTCCTGAGAGGCAGATGATCCAACCGAATAGTTAATCAAAATTCTTTAACAGTATAACAACATATAACAGTCTTTAGAATGTGCAGGGAGTATACATTTTTGCAAGAAATCCCCTTTTACTGGCATAAAATTGCAAAAACATTCTCTCCGTTCTTCTTACAAATAATTGCATTCAAAAATATTTAGATCTCTGTGGCTAAACTCAATTCATGTAATCAATAATTCACCATTTAAGTCATTCAACCACTTTTAAAAAGATTTTTAAAACTGCCAATGATTGTTAAATGAAAACGTTGTTAAATATTCATAACAATAATTCAGAAGAAATTTTTTCACCACCTCATTTTCAGTAACTTGGATAAAAATAACACAAAAATAGTTGAACCTTTATATCTTTTTTATAATTATCTTGCCTCTGCTACAAAGTTACCTATTTCTTATCAGTACGATTAATTATTTATAATCAATTTTCTAATGATTATTATCAGTGATAATAAAAACTCAAGCCATTTTCAGGAATGCGGAATCATATTTCCGAAAATTACGGTTGAGCTACTATATATATTCCCATATAACTTCGAAGCGAATGTCATGAAAAATCCGTATCACACACACACAAGAAACAAATGACAATATCAAAATATATTTATTCTTGTTTTCATAACATTCATAATACATTCAAGGCAAAGTGTATCTACAGATCTGTCAAATTGTGACTTGTCATTATCTCTGTAATTAAAAAAAAATATCACATAACCGAATTCTTTGCTCGTCATATATGCTGGTAATGACTTAAGAGAGTGAAGTTTACAGTCTGAAAGGCTGAAGTCTGCGAAGGATCATTTACTAGATGAAAGTGATGACACGGACTTTGGATAAAATTCATCCTCGGTTTTTTGCATCAAGAGATAATGCTTCAATGTTTTCGGTATGCCAAGAAGCCACACACCATGCGGTAGATTCTTTGACATCGCCATAGACTCCCTCACCCGGCACCGACTTAGATGCTTGAGCGATCGGGGTACTGAGGGATCTGCGCCTCCAGAGAATACCTTAAGAAACTCTGTACAAAACACTTCGATTTCTCTTTCTTTAGTTTCTCCCGCAATGGTCAGACTGAGGAACATGTAAAAAAATTAACAATTTTAAATAATACTGAGTTGAATAAAAAAAATCCATTTACCGCTCTTGACAAAAAAAAAATTTGCTTTGTAATATATATTTAATAAACATAATGGAATGTTTTAGGTATTATTGTCTTTCGTATAAAATGTCAACATAAAACTATATTATTGGACATTAGAGTAAACGACTTTTATTTAAATTTCAGATTTTGAAAACCACGTTTTTTGAATAGGAGTGCGCTTACCCTTGTCTCATTCGCATGGAAAGTTTAACCATTTGCATACCTCTTACCAGGCTACATTCCTGCCTTGTTTCGAGATTGTAACTCGATTTCTTGTGGGTTAAATTCGATGCGCGGGGAAAAAAATTTGTTGTACTAAGGGGTGATCTTGGGGGGGGGGAGGGGCTGAAGTTTGGTCTGGTTGTGATGGGGAGGGGACGAAGTGTTTATTTTATTTTTCTTATGTTTAGAGGAGTCGTGCATCTAAAATGGATGAGAACCACTGCTTTAGACAATGGCGTTCAAACTATTAGAACTTAATAAAGTTTAGAAAAAAAAGGAAGACAAAAAAGAAAAATTAATTTTGTCTCATAGCCAGTGTTTCGAAGACTTCCGTTGATCTAAATGTATTATTCGTTTGAGGATCATAAAATGGGAATAAGTTTAAGTGTTCTACAGGTTTTTTTCCCCTAAGTTCGCGAAAGAGGGTTAACATAATGTATTTCAAATACTTATTCCATGAAATCATATAAGATATATTTTTTAGAGTTTTGGAGTTTTTTAAGAAGTGGACGGAAAATATCTTTAAACAGAGAAACATAACGACACAACACTTTCATTCCGAAATATTAGTTCCTTAGATATAATAAGGCATAAAAAATTAATGAAATTATTTTTAAAGAAATTTTGGCCTTCGTTGCTCGGGTAGATATATAGATATAAAATTTTTTATGCATTCTATCACAAAAATACTGGGTTGCAACCCCCGCTCTTTATTTTCATCTGGCCAGACAGAATGCGCTTAGCGCGTTTCTACTACAATGATATACAAACAATAATAAAGAATGAAACTTTTGGCCTAGGTTTGATGCGGAATCCCACCTTACTTTGATTAAATAAAGGGAATAAATCAACTTCCACATTACCTCTTTGGTAATGTGGAAAAAACTGGGTTTCAAAGGAAAAATAAAAAGTAAAGGCAAACGTAAATTATAAAACTTATTTCTAATTAAACGGTGGATCAAACAAATGTAATTAAATTTAACGAAACAGTATATAACAAATATAATTAAACAGTAAACTAATTCAAAGCAAACGAGCGAATCACGCAACACTCTGTTAGGAATTTTCAATAAAATCAGATGTTTAATCAGACGAAGGTCAGCAGGCTCAAATTTTCTTACTTTCTTATTTCTTTTATATCATTTCAGTAGAAACGCGGTAAGCGTTTCTGTCTGGCCACATGAACATGAAGAGCGGGGAATGCAGCCCAGTATTTTTTAATGGAATGCATGAAAAAATTTATATCTATATATATCAACCCGGGCAAAGCCTGGAAATAATGCTAGTATATATATATATATATATATATATATATATATATATATAACGTATATATAAACTTAAAAACAGAATGTGTGAGCTATAAATACACTAACCTTGAAACCTCCGAAACTGGGATTAAGGGTTCCGGTATCGTCTTGAACAGAAGTTTCAGGCTCTGTATGTGGCTTTGGCTTTTAGAGTACGGCATTCTCTTATGCTTTCGTAACATGGCAATCAGTGTCATAAGGACGTAGTATAGACGCCTCTGTTTCTCATAGGTTCCGTAAGCTAAGTTGAACGTTTCTTAATTCCACTTCACGTCCTCGAAATATAAAGGGAGAAGTTTCTTCCTAAAAGAAAAACACGCTATTAATCACAGATCGAACCCTAAATGTCCTTTGGTACAGGTGACTGCACAAATATCCATGGGTAAAGTCCTCTGGCTAAAAAATATCTTTTTTAGGGTAAGTTCATTTCCCAGTTTTGACAATATCATTAAAAAGGGCAATTTTGAATTTATTCTTTTGTCCAACACATTTATGAATTTGAAGAACACGTTTTATTTATTTGTTTAACCATAATGTCTTCGTAGAAAATGACTGCAATGCTGAATGGGGATGTTTTTTGACTTTCATAACTTTTATTAAAACCTTATTTCAATTCTCTGTGTAACGTTCATGGAGTTACTACCGATATATGAAAGGACCAACAGATAGCAAGATGAATTTTTCCCTTATAGTTTAATTGAGAAATTCCCTATTGTTGTATTGACAAAAAACTGTAACTTTGAAATGGAGGACATTGTTCAACGGTGATTCTTTTTCATTTCCAGTGAATCCTACCCCTCTTAACTTTCCAAAAAAATCTTCATATGCTAATTTCACGTGAACAGCCTTTTGGCGAAATATCATTATTAGTAACGTTTGAAAACACTGTCACAAAATGCGCTACGTAACGCGATAAGTAACAATTCTTTTAATTCATCTATCTTTTTCAGATAACCAGTTCAATGGAAGAACTATTCGAAATGTATACAAATGCCAAAATTATGTTTTGGGCTTAATATCATTATTAGTAATGCATAAAAACACAGGCATGTAATGTGCAACACTAGAAACTTACATTAACTCATTTTTGTGAGATTATCACTCAAATGGATGAAATAATTTAGAAATTTATGCTAACTATTTATACAGCTTTTCGATGCAGTATCATTATTAGTAACGTTTTAGAAGACAGACATATAACGCGTAACGATTTAAACTTAAATCACATGCTTTTCTATTGATTGATCAATACAGAGAAACATATATTTTTAATTTATCCGAACGTTTCTATTTTATACACATTTACCAAAGAAACATGGAAAAGGCCTTAAATTAGTGAGTTGACTCCTAAAGAAACGTGAAAGAAAATCTAAAAGATAAAAAAAATAATAATTCTCCGAAATACAGCTAAAGTAGCTTTTCCATGCCTCGCTATTTCAGTAGACTCTATTACGTTTACATTCATTACAATAGCAATCAAAAGTAATTGTATAAAATATTTAATAGGAAATTAGTTTAATGTTTGAAAACATGACACCATTTTATTTCACCACTTATTCATAATTTATAGGAGCAGTAAAAAAATAATACATTTGGCTTTAGTACTTATTATTTTAATATAATACGATAAAAACTATCTATGTTTCATCTTCATATATTTTTCAAAGATTTAAAATATACGATAAATCACGATTTTCTTTAAATAGAATAAATGACCCCTACAAGTTTGCAGAATAACACAAGATGGAAATATTCCATAAATATTTCAGTTAAAAATTATTATGTACATTCATGACATTAGAGTGACTAACAAAAGTTACCAAAATATTTTATTTATATCCCCTTGTTTAGAGTTATTCCCTAGAAGTGCAAATGTGCTCAGTGTCAGGTTTGATGACATTGACTAGATTTTATAATATTGACTAACAGAGAGGAATTTAATGCTGTATATTATTTGCTTCAAAATGTTATTCTAGAATATCTTACATGTGAAAAAAATTAGAAAATTTAAAAATACTTAAAAATATAAAATAATTTTGATCGGCACAAATTTATATGTATTCTTTGATATCGTTTAGAAAATAGATTTATAGCTAAATAAAATTTTCTTTGTGTGTAATAAAATGTTCATGCAGAAAATACAAAAAAATACAATTTTGATTTCCTGTCATAGTAAATATATTATTTCATTATGATCGAAACGTAGATATAATTTTTTTTTTCATGCTGACTTTCCTCTTTAGTATTTTGTCAAATCATTGTATAATCCAGCAATCATAACGGTATTTAAGAAAGAAAAGGAAAAAATGCACACTCACGTGAGAACTGTAAAACGAGAGACTAAATGAGCTTGCATAACATCAGCATTTATTTTAAACCGGGCACCATATCGAAAAAGTCTTTGAGTTTCCTCCAAATCCCGGAGCAGGTGCGGATGCGGAAATACGTCTACAGAAAATGATTGTTCGTATGGAAGCTCCGGTAAAACTTGCAAATCAGAGTTCATCCTTAAAGCTGACAACATTCTTAGCTTGCGTAATGTATACTCCTCAAGCATGTCTCTCACTACATCATTCGCTGTGCACGGAAAAATTTCAAACACACTGAATATCACTTCAAAGTAAATGTCAAAAAGATCTTCATGGTGCAGAAAGGGACTGAAATCTTCAACAGACCGAAGAATGAGGTTTGCCTGGTTTTGCATCTGTTCACCACGGTGTCCCCTGCACGAGTTCTAAAATATTCTATCAAAATCTTACTAAACTTTCTTTTGCTAATTGACGTATACTGCGGATCACAAGAAATCCAAGGTTCTGAGCGCTCCTCTTCAATGTTTGCGGTCATATCTTGAGAAGACATTTTCACCACTTTGGCTACCGACGACTTACGCTCGCACTAACGTACTGAACACTGGGCACTCCACTCGACACTGACAACCCTGTACTAGATCAAATGACCCTAATGTCGAGGGGCGGGGTTGTCAGATTGTAGCCATCATCCAGGAAAGGCTTCACTGGATCAGGATTGGCCCCTTGCATCTCATTGTTAGGGTTGCCGGATTTTGTTCATTATCGATAAAAAAAATGAAAATGAATGGGAATTTTTGAAAGCCATAGAACTAAGAACACAGGTTTTTACACAAAATTTAGCCCCTGGACCACAACATACGATGATTTAAATTTACTTTTTTATGGGAATTTTGCTAAACTAAAAATCATATCAAATTCTTATTCCTTATGTGAAGAAATTTAAATTGTTTGCTTCTGCATGATCGTCATTGGGAGTAATTTAAACATATCCCGATTGAGGAAACATTAGGAATATAATTTGTTTAATGCTGATTTGTAATATCCTAGATATTAATTTCTGATCTCCAATATAGTTACGTTCCTTGTATAGAAAATATTTTACCTTAACTTATAAAAAAGCATCGGAATAGCTTTGGCACTCGTGGTAGACATAATCGGTTTAAGAACAGCTGATAACTTTTATTCGCTCTATAGTGAACATGGATTCACATTCATTGGCTTTCGTTAGACAATGTTAGCACATTGGTAATTTTAAACGGAGATTAAAAAAAGAAGGATAAGATGTAGTTCTCTTGACTAAAGCTATGTGAGTCCACCCCTACTCTGGAATATATTCGAGGATTGTTTTGACGAAAGATCCTTTCTTATTCAGACATTTTCATTCTAGAAAAAATCAAAAAGATAATTATTAACTCTAAAACTAGAATTTTTTTCTCTTTAAATGCATTCAAAGAAACTCACATTTCATGCACTCCACAATTATGTATTTTCTACTCACTGTGCAGAATGTAATGGAATTTTGGAGCTACAATTATAAGCAACTGTAAAATATTTCATCTTCATTACTTCTGACTTTCGTCTACATTTGGCAGAAAATTAGGTTCTACAATCAGCGAAATAACAGGGAGCAATATTACTGAATAACAATATTACAGAATTATAAAAATCCTTTGCAGATCTTAAGAATTGTCAATGTACATTGTCTAAAACTTCTTTCGTGTGCTCTTTTCTTTCTTCTATTTAAATAATGATAGGTTTTATTTCACGTAGGAAATATTAAACAGTCAAAAGTTTTACGAGGTGTAACATATAGAAAATTGAGATTGTTTTTCTTGCTTCATATGAACATGCTTTAATCAACTTACTTTATAACTGCTAATATTCTTATTGTGTAATTTCTTTGTGTTTACTTCATTACGATAAATATTTCAAAGACATGTTACTTATTTACTCTCTCTCTCTCTCTTTCTGTACATATTTAATTAAATTGAACCTTTCACCTCGCAAAAACTCATGTGATATTTAGTAGAGTGTGAACATAATTAATAGCAAGGAATACATAATTTAGTCTTACTTCTGTCTTATAATACTAATCAATACTAATTTTTAAATCGGTACTCATGCATTTATTTAATTTTTATATTTTTAAAATACATGTTTAGGCTCGAAAACTATTCCTTCCTACTCTTGTAAAATTTGTAGACACGAATAATTTTATAGATGTTTCTAAAAAGCATTACATTGTCTGTTCAGTGTAATGGTTTTCAATATGTTCAAGCTATTAATATGACGAATTTAGGAATACTTTTCAATCCCATGGGAGCTATTATATATTCGTTTTTAGATGAATTCTTATAATGCATTTCTTTTGTGAAAACGCGAAGAGGCTTAAATTTCGAGATTTCAGATTATAAAATCGAAAGCGGTTATTCCTAATCCACACAGGATTTGTATTCAAATGCATGTACTCACTTATAGTTTATAAAATATCTTTCATAACTTAATTCTCTATGCCTGTAAATAATGAAAATTATTTATTTATTTACTTATCGGACGGCATTTCGTCGTTAGATAAAGCATTCATTACTATACTCTTTATGCACTGTTTTCAAATAACCCGTTCCAAGAAAAAGAACCGATTACTTTTTTATCCTGTTTATTTTTTCTTTAACACTGTGTAAAAATCTAGAAAGAATTGAAAATATTGAGTTCAGTGTTAAGAGAGAGTGTATCAGAGAACGTAAATGATCACCACGTTACTTGGTAGTAGTGAGTTGGAGTTGTTAGTAATTTACAAAAAATGGTAAAATATATTTCTCAAAGAAGATTTAAGAAAATGTCATTAAATGAAACAAAAGAGAAGCACGGAATAAAGAAATTGTTTTCGTTTAGTTCTTGATGAGGAATAAATAATTGTAATTAATTTTTTTGCCAATTTATTCTGTCAATTTGGAATCCATATCTGTTCTGCTGTTTGTCAAGTATGAAATAGCGGGAATCTTCAGTACAGATATTGGTAGCAGTCAAACATTAACTTTTCCTTAGTTTGATTTTAGACCCTAGGGATTTCAAAACAAATGCTATTCACAACAGTAAGGAGGTTATTCCTAAACCTCTGGGTGGTCTTGGCCATATTGTGTATGATAGTTTAAGGCCGTCTGAGTAAATACCTTTCCCCCTTTTCAAAGACCAGGTGTATGTAAATTTTATTGTGTTCTCTTTCTTATCACGGTCTGCCATGGGGATCATACAACAATTGTTAGGGTTTGAGTAAATAAAATGTTTGTAAACAACTGTTCATTTCCTCCCATCAATCTTTCAGTGAGTTATTGTTAATCTATTTTTTTCCTAGAACAACCCTTTGTGGCCAACACTTCCATACTGCCATATTTTCTGACAGTTAATGGCTTTCCCTATTCTTCTACAGGTTGTAGCATATAGTGATCATTGTACAATGCTGGGAGTGAAACTGCGACAAGATATCCAGGATGCCAGCCATATGAATACAATCTATCATTTTACATAGAATTTTTAGTAACGTAAAAACAGCATGCGTACACATTATTTTATTTCTAAATTGTAGTCAGTATCTCATTCCAGAGATTAATTATCTATCGAGATGGCATCTTCCTTTCGAAAATTTTTAACGCTATATAAATCTAGGTAATATTTAATCTTACACAGCACAAAAAAATATAGAAAATCTTTAATAAAATGATGGTACAGAATTCAAACCTTTTTTTTTGTTTGTTTCCTTCGTGAACAGATAACACAGGCCTGCAACCAAAAAAGTGTTTAGAAGCCAATAGCTGATACTGATAGATTTTTGGACGCTGATTTCAGGAAAAATAGTAAAAAAATTCCATGACATACCATTTTTTCAAAAAATTGAAAACCGATAAAATTGAAAATTTTGATTTTCGTAGCCACCAATCAATTGTGTTAATTAAAGAAGGGGATGAACATGTAGTGTCAAAAGTGGTTATTACTGGAGAAAATTAGAGATTTTTCTGTCTCTGGTGCGAAAAGAAAACGGAAAAAAGAAACAATCTAAAGAATCTGCCGATCTCTTAGGTTCCAGGCTAAAGCAAAAGAATTTATTGGCTTCTGGTACCTCTTTCTCATGGTTAAGAAAAAGAAAACAGATTTCGCTCCATACTTTTCTCGAGATAGTGGCTTGATTTATCGTAGCACTCTCCCTGGATTAATGGAGGATTTTAATATACAGTATGACGTGAACGAGTGGAGACTCTTTAATGACTCCTCAAAAAGAAGCCTCAAAGCAGTCCTCCTGCCTACTGGCAGCAAGTATGCTTCAGTGCCATTAGGACATTCTGTGTACCTGAAAGAATCTTACGAGAATTTAGCTTTGATTCTCACCAATTTGAAATATAAAGAACATGGATGGATGATATGCGGCGATCTAAAAGTAATTTCCATGCTTCTTAGACAACAAGTAGGAAACACTAAGTACCCTTTCTTCTAGTATGAATGGGTCAGTCGGGATAAAAAAAAATCATTGGATCAAAAAGGAGTGGCCGCAAAGGAAAGAATTAACATCTGGAAACAAAAATGTAGTAAAGGAAAGTTTGGTTGATCCCAGGAAACTCCTGTTGCCTCCACTTCACATCAACCTTGGCATGATGAAACAATTTGTTAAAGCTCTATCAAAAGAAGGAGAGTGCTTTAATTTCCTAGGCAACAATTTTCCAGGACTGTCGGAAGCAAAAATAAAGGAAGGTGTTTTTGTAGGTTCAGATATTTGGTAACTTTTTAAAGACGAAGTGTGTGAAAGTAAAATGCTTAAGAGGGAAAAAGAGGCCTGGACAGCTTTCAAGGAAGTCGTCACAAAATTCCTCGGGAACTTTAAGGACCCCAACTATAAATCTATCGTGAAAAACATGTTAATGAAATTCAAAGACTTGGATTGTTCAATGAGTTTGAAAGTACATTTTTTAAGTTCGCATTTGGACTACTTTCCCTTTTTGCAGTTAGTGATCTTGGTGCAATTAGTGAAGAACAGGGTTAAAGATTTCACCAAGATATCAAAGCTTAGATACCGAGGTAGATGGAAAGTCAATATGATGGAGACTACTGTTGTATGCTACACAGAGAAGTCCCATGTACTGACTACAACAGACTAAGTGCTAAAACGAGCTTTCAGGTAAAAGGAAAAGAAAGCATTAAGGATATATGAATCCGGGATGTATTAAACAATGGTAACCATGAAATGTTCTAATTAATATAATTTCTAATTAATATATATTTAGCAGATCATTTCCAATTGTTTGATATATTAATTCATTCGTAAATAAAACACTTAAAAATATTTTGAAAAGACCTTCTTCTCCCCAGAATATGTACAGTAGGCCTTCTTGTCCATATATTCAAACCCATTTTGTAAAAAATGATTACGTGATTGAGAAAAATGGATGTCATATTTGAAATCAGCACACAAAATTATATAAAATTCAATAAATACAATGCAAACACTTTTCTATGACTCAAATTTTGCAGGCCTGTGTAATCAATTTATCTTAACTCCTTAGAAGCAGCCACTATTAAATAGCTCTGCTAAGCCAGTTATAAATAGTTAAATGGTAGTCATTTAAAGGCATCTGGCTAGAATTTCCCCTCTAGCACTTTGCAGAAAAGTTCAGGTTATCTGAAGATACCAACCCTTCTGAAGAACGACACTCTAATGAGAGTTCATTCGACTTCCTGCAGACAGTCTTCCCTCCATGAGATTTCAAACATTCCGTTGCCATCATACGATTGCGTGAAGATCGTCACGGAAGAAAAAATACCTAGAATTCTTAGAAAAGAGGTTTTAAATTAATAAATTGCTGATTTCCACACCACGCTAGGCGTACAGCAAAGGCGCCTTATCCTCCTTTTGCGATATTTGCAAGGCGAGGATTCCCCAGTAGGGATATGTTTCCTTGTTTAATTCAGTCAAAAGATGGAAAAAACCCATAGACTTCGAAGACAGATAAAGGCAACAGTTAGGATTAATTGTGAAACCTATGCAAAACTAGTAGACAAATAATATTCTAAAAAATGGCGCGTGCCCGAATCATAGAAGCATGGCGTGACGAATCACCCTTCCACACTGAAGACAAATGTTGACTGAAGCACTTGGTCACTCCATGTACCCAAGATCGGGAGGCAGGGGGGGCAGCGTTGATTAAAGAAATCATAGCTTCCTGAGAGGCAGATGTTCCAACCGAATGGTTAATAAAAATCCTTTGACAGTATAACTACATGTAACAGTCTTTATAATGTGCAGGGAGTATACATTTTTGCAAGAAATCCCCTTTTACTGGCATGATATTGCTAAAACATTCTCTCCGTTCTTCTTACAAGTAATTGCATTCAAAAATATTTAGATCTCTGTTGCTAAACTCAATTCATGTAATCCATAATTCACCATTTAAGTCATTCAAACCACTTTTAAAAAGATTTTTAAAACTGCCAATGATTGTTAAATGTAAACGTTGTTAAATATTCATAACAATAATTCAGTAGAAATTTTTTCACCACCTCATTTTCAGTAACTTGTATAAAAATAACACAATTTTAAAAATAGTTGAACCTTTATATCTTTTTTATAATTATCTTGCCACTGCTACAAAGTTACCTATTTCTTATCAGTACGATTAATTATTTATAATAAATTTTCTAATGATTATTATCAGTGATAATAAAAACTCAAGCCATTTTCAGGAATGCGGAATCATATTTCCGAAAATTACGGTTGAGCTACTATATATATTCCCATATAACTTCGAAGCGAATGTCATGAAAAATCCGTATCACACACACACAAGAAAGAAATGATAATATCAAAAAATATATTTTCTTATTTTCATATCATTCATAATACATTCAAGGCAAAGTGTATCTACAGATCTGTCAAATTGTAACTTGTCCTTATCTCTGTAATTAAAAAAATATCACACAACCGAATTCTTTGCTGGTCATATATGCTGGTAATTACTTAACAGAGTGAAGTTTACAGTCTGAAAGGCTGAAGTCTGTGAAGGATCATTTAGTAGATGAAAGTGATGACACGTACTTTGGATAAAATTCATCCTCGGTTTTTTGCATCAAGATATAATGCTTCAATGTTATCGGTATGCCAAGAAGCCACACACCATGCGTTAGATACTTTGACATCGCCATAGACTCCCTCACCCGGCACCGACTTAGATGCTTGAGCGATCGGGGTCCTGAGGGATCTGCGCCTCCAGAGAATACCTTAAGAAACTCTGTACAAAACACTTCGATTTCTCTTTCTTTAGTTTCTCCCGCAATGGTCAGACTGAGGAACCTGTAAAAAAATTAACAATTTTAAATAATACTGAGTTGAATAAAAAAAATCCATTTACCACTCTTGACAAAAAAAAAATTGCTTTGTAATATATATTTAATAAACATAATGGAATGTTTTAGGTATTATTTTCTTTCGTATAAAATGTCAACATAAAACTATATTATTGGACATTAGAGTAAACGACTGTTATTTAAATTTCAGATTTTGAAAACCACGTTTTTTGAACAGGAGTGGGCTTACCCTTGTCTCATTCGCGTGGAAAGTTTAACCATTTGCATACCTCTTACCAGGCTACATTCCTGCCAAGTTTCGAGATTGTAACTCGATTTCTTGTGGATCAAATTCGATGCGCGGGGAAAAAAATGGGTTGTACTAAGGGGTGATCTTGGGGGGGGGGGGGGCTGGCTGAAGTTTGGTCTGGTTGTGATGGGGAGGGGGCGAAGTGTTTATTTTATTTTTCTTACGTTTAGAGGAGTCGTGCATCTAAAATGGATGAGAACCACTGCTTTAGACAATGGCGTTCAAACTATTAGAACTTAATAAAGTTTGGAAAAAAAAGGAAGACAAAAAAGAAAAATTAATTTTGTCTCATAGCCAGTGTTTCGAAGACTTCCGTTGATCTAAATAGATTATTCGTTTGAGGATCATAAAATGGGAATAAATTTAAGTGTTCTACAGGTTTTTTCCCCTAAGTTCGCGAAAGAGGGTTAACATAATGTATTTCAAATACTTATTCCATGAAATCATATAAGATATATTTTTTAGAGTTTTGGAGTTTTTTAAGAAGTGGACGGAAAATATCTTTAAACAGAGAAACATAACGACACAACACTTTCATTCCGAAATATTAGTTCCTTAGATATAATAAGGCATAAAAAATTAATGAAATTATTTTTAAAGAAATTTTGGCCTTCGTTGCTCGGGTAGATATATAGATATAAAAATTTTTATACATTCTATCACAAAAATACTGGGTTGCAACCCCCGCTCTTTATTTTCATCTGGCCAGACAGAATGCGCTTAGCGCGTTTCTTCTACAATGATATACAAACAATAAGAAAGAATGAAACTTTTGGCCTAGGTTTGATGCGGAATCCCACCTTACTTTGATTAAATAAAGGGAATAAATCAACTTCCACATTACCTCTTTGGTGATGTGGAAAAAACTGGGTTTCAAAGGAAAAATAAAAAGTAAAGGCAAACGTAAATTATAAAACTTATTTCTAATTAAACGGTGGATCAAACAAATGTAATTAAATTTAACGAAACAGTATATAACAAATATAATTAAACAGTAAACTAATTCAAAGCAAACGAGCGAATCACGCAACACTCTGTTATGAATTCTCAATAAAATCAGATGTTTAATCAGACGAAGGTCAGCAGGCTCAAATTTTCTTACTTTCTTATTTCTTTTATATCATTTCAGTAGAAACGCGGTAAGCGCATTCTGTCTGGCCACATGAACATGAAGAGCGGGGAATGCAGCCCAGTATTTTTTAATGGAATGCATGAAAAAATTTATATCTATATATATCAACCCGGGCAAAGCCTGGAAATAATGCTAGTGTATATATATATATATATATATAAGGTATATATAAACTTAAAAACAGAATGTGTGAGCTATAAATACAGTAACCTTAAAACCTCCGAAACTGTGATTAAGGGTTCCGGTATCGTCTTGAACAGAAGTTTCAGGCTCTGTATGTGGCTTCGGCTTTTGGAGTACGGCATTCTCTTATGCTTTCGTAACATGGCAATCAGTGTCATAAGGACGTAGTACAGTCGCCTCTGTTTCTCATAGGTTCCGTAAGCTAAGTTGAACGTTTCGTAATTCCACTTCACGTCCTCGAAGTATAAAGGGAGAAGTTTCTTCCTAAAAGAAAAACACGCTATTAATCACAGATCGAACCCTAAATGTCCTTTGGTACAGGGGACTGCACAAATATCCATGGGTAAAGTCCTCTGGCTAAAAAATATCTTTTTTAGGGTAAGTTCATTTCCCAGTTTTGACAATATCATTAAAAATGGCAATTTTGAATTTATTCTTTTGTCCCACACATTTATGAATTTGAAGAACACGTTTTATTTATTTGTTTAACTATAATGTCTTCGTAGAAAATGACTGCAATGCTGAATGGGGATGTTTTTTGACTTTCATAACTTTTATTAAAACCTTATTTCAATTCTCTGTGTAACGTTCACGGAGTTACTACCGATATATGAAAGGACCAACAGATAGCAAGATGAATTTTTCCCTTATAGTTTAATTGAGAAATTCCCTATTGTTGTATTGACAAAAAACTGTAACTTTGAAATGGAGGACATTGTTCAATGGTGATTCTTTTTCATTTCCAGTGAATCCTACCCCTCTTAACTTTCCAAAAAAATCTTCGTATGCTAATTACACGTGAACAGCCTTTTGGCGAAATATCATTATTAGTAACGTTTGAAAACACTGTCACAAAATGCGCTACGTAACGCGATAAGTAACAATTCTTTTAATTCATCTATCTTTTTCAGATAACAAGTTCAATGGAAGAACTATTCGAAATGTATACAAATGCCAAAATTATGTTTTGGGCTTAATATCATTATTAGTAATGTATAAAAACACAGGCATGTAATGTGCAACACTAGAAACTTACATTAACTAATTTTTGTGAGATTATCACTCAAATGGATGAAATAATTTAAAATTTATACTAACTATTTATACAGCTTTTCGATGCAGTATCATTATTAGTAACGTTTTAGAAGACAGACATATAACGCGTAACGATTTAAACTTAAATCACATGCTTTTGTATTGATTGATCAATACAGAGAAACATATATTTTTAATTTATCCGAACGTTTCTATTTTATACACATTTACCAAAGAAACATGGAAAAGGCCTTAAATTAGTGAGTTGACTCCTAAAGAAACGTGAAAGAAAATCTAAAAGATAAAAAAATTATAATTCTCCGAAATACAGCTAAAGTAGCTTTTCCATGCCTCGCTATATCAGTAGACTCTATTACGTTTACATTCATTACAATAGCAATCAAAAGTAATTGTATAAAATATTTAATAGGAAATTAGTTTAATGTTTGAAAACATGACACCAGTTTATTTCACCACTTATTCATAATTTATAGGAGCAGTAAAAAAATAATACATTTGGCTTTAGTACTTATTATTTTAATATAATACGATAAAAACTATCTATGTTTCATCTTCATATATTTTTCAAAGATTTAAAATATACGATAAATCACGATTTTCTTTAAATAGAATAAATGACCCCTACAAGTTTGCAGAATAACACAAGATGGAAATATTCCATAAATATTTCAGTTAAAAATTATTATGTACATTCATGACATTAGAGTGACTAACAAAAGTTACCAAAATATTTTATTTATATCCCCTTGTTTAGAGTTATCCCCTAGAAGTGCAAATGTGCTCAGTGTCAGGTTTGATGACATTGACTAAATTTTATAATATTGACTAACAGAGAGGAATTTAATGCTGTATATTATTTGCTTCAAAATGTTATTCTAGAATATCTTACATGTGAAAAAAATTAGAAAATTTAAAAATACTTAAAAATATAAAATAATTTTGATCGGCACAAATTTATATGTATTCTTTGATATCGTTTAGAAAATAGATTTATAGCTAAATAAAATTTTCTTTGTGTGTAATAAAATGTTCTTGCAGAAAATACAAAAAAATACAATTTTGATTTCTTGTCATAGTAAATATATTATTTCATTATGATCGAAACGTAGATATAATTTTTTTTTTCCGTGCTGACTTTCCTCTTTAGTATTTTGTCAAATCATTGTATAATCCAGCAATCATAACGGTATTTAAGAAAGAAAAGGAAAAAATGCACACTCACGTGAGAACTGTAAAACGAGAGACTAAATGAGCTTGCATAACATCAGCATTTATTTTAAACCGGGCACCATATCGAAAAAGTCTTTGAGTGGCCTCCAAATCCCGGAGCAGGTGCGGATGCGGAAATACGTCTACAGAAAATGATTGTTCGTAAGGAAGCTCCGGTAAAACTTGCAAATCAGAGTTCATCCTTAAAGCTGACAACATTCTTAGCTTGCGTAATGTATACTCCTCAAGCATGTCTCTCACTACATCATTCGCTGTGCACGAAAAATTTCAAACACACTGAATATCACTTCAAAGTAAATGTCAAAAAGATCTTCATGGTGCAGAAAGGGACTGAAATCTTCAACAGACCGAAGAATGAGGTCTGCCTGGTCTTTGCATCTGTTCACCACGGTGTCCCCTGCACGAGTTCTAAAATATTCTATCAAAATCTTACTAAACTTTCTTTTGCTAATTGACGTATACTGCGGATCACAAGAAATCCAAGGTTCTGAGCGCTCCTCTTCAATGTTTGCGGTCATATCTTGAGAAGACATTTTCACCACTTTGGCTACCGACGACTTACGCTCGCACTAACGTACTGAACACTGGGCACTCCACTCGACACTGACAACCCTGTACTAGATCAAATGACCCTAATGTCGAGGGGCGGGGTTTTCAGATTGTAGACATCATCCAGGAAAGGCTTCACTGGATCAGGATTGGCCCCTTGCATCTCATTGTTAGGGTTGCCGGATTTTGTTCATTATCGATAAAAAAAATGAAAATGAATGGGAATTTTTGAACGCCATAGAACTAAGAACACAGGTTTTTACACAAAATTTAGCCCCTGGACCACAACATACGATGATTTAAATTTACTTTTTTATGGGAATTTTGCTAAACTAAAAATCATATCAAATTCTTATTCCTTATGTGAAGAAATTTAAATTGTTTGCTTCTGCATGATCGTCATTGGGAGTATTTTAAACATATCCCGATTGAGGAAACATTAGGAATATAAATTGTTTAATGCTGATTTGTAATATCCTAGATCTTAATTTCTGATCTCCAATATAGTTACGTTCCTTGTATAGAAAATATTTTACCTTAACTTATAAAAAAGCATCGGAATAGCTTTGGCACTCGTGGTAGACATAATCGGTTTAAGAACAGCTGATAAATTTTATTCGCTCTATAGTGAACATGGATTCACATTCATTGGCTTTCGTTAGACAATGTTAGCACATTGGTAATTTTAAACGGAGATTAAAAAAAGAAGGATAAGATGTAGTTCTCTTGACTAAAGCTATGTGAGTCCACCCCTACTCTGGAATATATTCGAGGATTGTTTTGACGAAAGATCCTTTCTTATTCAGACATTTTCATTCTAGAAAAAATCAAAAAGATAATTATTAACTCTAAAACTAGAATTTTTTTCTCTTTAAATGCATTCAAAGAAACTCAAATTTCATGCACTCCACAATTATGTATTTTCTACTCACTGTGCAGAATGTAATGGAGTTTTGGAGCTACAATTATAAGCAACTGTAAAATATTTCATCTTCATTACTTCTGACTTTCGTCTACATTTGGCAGAAAATTAGGTTCTACAATCAGCGAAATAACAGGGAGCAATATTACTGAATAACAATATTACAGAATTATAAAAATCCTTTGCAGATCTTAAGAATTGTCAATGTACATTGTCTAAAACTTCTTTCGTGTGCTCTTTTCATTCTTCTATTTAAATAATGACAGGTTTTATTTCACGTAGGAAATATTAAACAGTCAAATGGATTACGAGGTGTAACATATAGAAAATTGAGATTGTTTTTCTTGCTTTTTATGAACATGCTTTAATCAATTTACTTTATAACTGCTAATTTTCTTATTGTGTACTTTATTTTTGTATTCTTCTTTACGATAAATATTTCAAAGAAATGTTACTCACTCTCTCTCCATATATTTAATTAAATTGAACCTTTTAGCTCGCAAAATTTTTGTTGGTACATTTCAGTGATTTTTGGAAATGATGTAAAAACTTAAGTTCAGAACAAAGTGTCACAGTAGTATATAGCATAAATGAAATTGAAATATGTTTAGTAGAATAGATTGTAAGTTCTTTCGTGTAAGCACTAAATTTAAATAAAAATTTATAAAAGATTCCCTGTATTTTTAAATTTTATGAGATGTTTACCAAAATTATGTGTTTTCAGATTTTATATCACATTTAAACTAAAACTATATTTATTTAATCAGAACTGATTATTTTTGGACAACAAAATGCTCCGAACGGAGTTCTTAAATAATAACATTAAGACTTAAAGGAACCTTAAAGAAAATGTATTGATTTTTATAATATACCAATTGTCTGTAATTCTCCATAAGAAGTAATATTACTATTTCACAGGGAAGTAAAGAATTTCTATGTCATGATACTTGATTATTAGAAGCAAATAAGAGGTCTAGTAAAAATCTTACGGGTCTTAAATATGATGCTTTTTCTCATACATAAAAACTGTGAGAATAGAAAATCCGAAACAGAGTGATAATGCAGAAACAAATGGAGAAAAAATTAGAAAGAAGGATATATAAAGCAATTATCGATGCCAGCGTTGCTCATCACAGTAACGACCTTAATCTCCTATTCCATGACATCTTAAGGCTGCTGTGTACTAAACCGACTGGATCCGCTCACCTCAATGTTAACCTATGGAGAAAAAGTGTCTACTATTGACATCTACATAAATGTTGATAATCCATTAAAAATGGTATTTTCAGATAGCCTGAACTTTTCGGCACCTTGCAACAGGATTCCTTTTATAAACTTCTTCCACCAAAGGAATTTGTGAGTGTGTAAAACACACCATACCAGTTATTTCCCCGAATAATTTTAATTTAAAAATATTATTTAATTTTTTTAAATGAAAAAATTATCCGAGGTGTAAAATTTCGTTCTTTATTACAAAGTACAATTAAAAAATCTATAAATCCTAGTCGGCAATCCTTCGACAAATTGTATCCTCAGGTTAACATTGCCGTGAGCGAATCTAATAGGTTTTAGTACCTAGCAGCCTTAACACATTAAAGGTATCAATACACTTTTGAAACGGCATTTTTGATCAAAATAGCGAATTTTTTCACTTATACAATAATATCATAGTCTAATCTTTTATCTTTTTAATTCTGTTTGAATTATGTTTCTACCTTTACTACGAGCCAAGTAAACGCAATTTTAATCAGCGTTGTTAAAGAATTTTACAACTGGAAGTAGTTTTTTTCTCAAAATGAATCTTTTCATCCTTTCTCTTTCACGTAAATCCTGCTACAGTAAAAAGTTATGCATGAAATGCATTAAAATTATGAATACTTGCTCTTCTTATGTTTATAAAGGGAATTGACTGCGATCATCATTGTATATTAATTAGCGTTTTTTTGTTTACAATGGTGTTGACGGAGAACCCTCTCCTTTGACGAGACTTCTACCGTATTAGGAATGGATTACGCGGTGGGCGAATCAAGACAAGATTTTAAGTTCCAAATTAATTATTATATAAATATTTCTACTGGAACGCACCACACATTACGATACATTGCTTATATAATACAAATTCACAAAGATAGATAAAAATCACGTGTACGCCAATTTCCACGTGGCGAGCTCTACTACACACGTCCTTTCACCTAGAAAGCAGGCGATAGACTTCCCTCTCGAACCACTTCTTTTCATCCCGTCCACTTCCCGTCAAACGGGTTCACCCCCTTCTACTGCTTGACCACTACCCAAGCAGGCTCAACGTAGCTTGTGTCAGACATGCGTGTTTCAGACACGTGCTTTCACAGTATTTCGGCAGACCTAACAATTGCCAAAGCGGCACCGATTCTCTGCTCGAGTTCCTCTACATTTAAAGGAAACGGGGTACATAAACAAGGTCTTTAACATGTTAGCATAAGTACTTATTAGTAAAAGCACTCGGTACAGAAATAACTGATTTTTCAAGGCAGCTTGTGTTAGACATGCGTGTTTTAGACACGTGCTTTCTCACTGTTCCGGCAGATCTAACAGTTGCCAAAGCGACACCGATTCTCTCCTTGAGTTCCTCTACGTTTAAGAAATCGGGGTACATAAACCAGGTCTGTAACATATATCCTGAGGCAAAAATTAGCAAGGTGTAAGGTCTGAGAAACGTGGCGTGGCGGCCATTTTAAAAAAAAATTTAAAATGTTATATAAAATATTAAAATAAAAATTTGACATGTTTCCACACACGATATCAAAATATTAGATCATTATTAGGTCAATATGAGGTAAAATTATGTCATATTTTCTGAAATACCATGTATAATACTGGAGACAATAGCATCATTCTAAATGCCATTAAAATGGGGAGAGGAGCGCCAAATGGGGAAATTGGATATAAACTAAAAGAGACAGAAAAACAAGAAAGTGGCACAATTTAACTCTCAAAAACGGATATCATTATATCATTTACATTCCAATTTCTCCGGCAGAAAAAGTAAGAAAATGATGAAAATACCATATAGAAAAAGATAAATTGAGAAACAAAACCCACTGAATAAAGAATAATCTAGATGTATGCTTGCAATACCCAGAAACCATGCCTAGTCCCATTTCCCAGACAAAGAAAAGCAATGAAAGGGAGGGAAAGGAAACGCCAAAATAAAAATCATACATAAAGCAGTAAAACAAACAAGAAACCAGTGTCGGAGATAACGCCATTCCAAGTTTCCACAACCGAATCACTGCGAAATGGTGGAGGAAAAATAGCAAAGAAAAAGGAAGAAAACTCCAAAGGTAGAGAATTAAACTTAAAAACACTAAATATTTTTCTGATCTTAACACTGTGTCTCAGAATACAATTCTAGGCTTTGGGTTTCGAGGCTTTGGGGAAAAAGTTTTATACAGCTGCTAAGAAATGACTAATTTCCATTTTAACGGTTTAACATAGTTTCGGGAATTCATAAAATATTTGGAGTAGTTCTTGTTAAACGGAATTCCATAATCTTATAAAAGCGGTCTTTGCATTAAACGTGAAGGCTGCAGAATAGTTGGGAAAGACGCCGAGATTAAAGAGGCTGAAATAGCCAAGATTAGACCCAGGAGGCATTTGAAACACAGCTCATTAATGCGCTCTAAGACATGGTCATCCAAGATAGGAGTGAATGAGGAATGCCAGGATTTATGACAGGATCCGAAGTCGTTTATTAGTAGAAGTTGGGAATAGTTAAGATTCTAGTGTAGGGGAAACAAAAAAGTGTAGTTAAAGTAATTGATAGACTTATCAACATTGCAGGATTAGGTACGAACCTTAATTGATGAATTGATGGATTATGTACCGGTACTTTCTGCGACCCCGTATATTGTATTAATTTAGTAAGGTTGGTTGAGGGATGAGTTTAGAGCGCTAATGGGTTTCAAGGTAGCCTAGTGGTAGCGTCCCGGATTTCGATGTTGAGGGTGCTCGGATCGAATTCCGACAAGCTCTACTAAATACTTCCGTGTTTAGGCCGGATATGGGCAGCTTAAATCCATAGACCGGAAAGTTCCTCTACGAGGTCAGAGAGGGTAGGAAATGGTAGGATACCCCCCCCCGAGATGCCGCCCCGGGGGATGCTTAGGTTGCATCTGGCTAAAACGGTATCGACCATTGTGACGCCATTCTAAACTGGAACCCCACTCCTTAGCCCAACGCCTGTATGGACCTGGCCTAAAATATTTATGGCCAGCGGGCTTTAGAAACGACAGCAGCAACAACTTAAAAGAGAAATTCTTTTTGTTGCACCCCTCAACCTGCTAGCCGATATAGACCTGGTCTGGTATACTTTCGACCAGGGGTATTAAAAACAAAATCAACAGATCTCTACGGTCATTTTTTACTACACGAGGGCTAATTAAACTGGGGACTATTGCTTTAAGCCGATTCTGAACGGTTACAAAGAACCATGCCAATAGTCGGACGCACAGACTTTACCGAATGCCAGACCCTAGCCATTCCACCATCGCCAGGCTAATATAATAAGGAAAGCGGTAAAGGTTGATTCTTAAGGGAGCACAGGACCTTAAAGCTTGACGTTAATTCTAACCACAAAAACTCAAATAATCTCTCTATTCTAAAAAAAAAGTAATTCCCGCTGCCGCTGTCAAAAGCTTGTCACGCTATCTCCTCCGAAACCGGTGGGGGTATAGGGTCGAGAGCGATACCAATGGATGCAGAAAAAGGGGGGGGACAAAGGGAGACATGTCTCATCTTCGTCCAGTTTTTTTTTTTTGTTATGTTTTGTGGGAAAATATTGACCTTTTCATCTTCAGATTACGAAAACTCGCCAAAAAAAGATCGTAGAATTTTGATCTTTTTACAATCTAAGACTACAGACATTTCTCTTTCAAACTAGACCTCTTTTGTTTAAAAATACTTTAAAACAGACTAATATTTTCATCAAAAAATGAAACACAGTTTTTCAAGAAATATTGATTTTTTCATCTTCAGATTACGATAACACGCCAAAAAATGATCGTAAAATTTTGATCTATTTACAATCTAAGACTATAGACATTTCTCTTTCAAACTAGACCTCATTTGTTTAAAAAATACTTTAAAACAGACTAATATTTTCATCAAAAAATGAAACACAGTTTTTCAATAAAAATCGTCCCCTATGTGGATGTAATATCGGTGCTCCTCCATTTTTTATCTTACAAAGAAAATATTTCCATCATCTGGAAGCTGAAAGTTTCTTATTCATATAAAACTCATTTCAAGTCTATATCTTAAATTATCGATTTTTAATTGAATTTTAAAGCTAATAAAACAACAGTGATGAAACGCCCTTCGCATTAAGAGAGACAACAGTAAATGGAGCGAAGCTGTTACATTGCCGGAGAATCACCCCTATGTATCTCACTATTAGCCACAACAGATGAGCGAGCGTTTGGAGCCCATGGGCGAATTCCTAGTACAGTTGGGTATCTGTTTAACGACGATCTCTATTCAAAGACGATATTTCATAGTTCCGGCCCCTGCTACGTTATGGGAAATGTTATTTTTCTCAAATTGTCTTTCAGGGCGATCTCTACTTAAGGACGATTTTTCACGGGCCCTTGAAAGTCGTTAAACAGAAAGCCAACTGTATTAGAAAAATAAATTTTTCTTTCTTTATTCATATCAAATTCACATCTTTAAATATGGTCATGTATAAAAATGGAAATTATAAATCTATAAATAATTTTCAAATTTGCAGTTTAGAATTTTATATGATTCACTGTTGATTAAAATTCATAAAGTGCTCTGCGCTTCATAAAATTGAGACATATGCTTGCAGAAATTAATCAATGGTCAGAATACACTTGTAATATATTTACCTTTAAAGTAAAACAAAAAAAACTTGTAATGAATATTATTTAAATCAAAAACTGAGCTTAAAATTGGAAAACTTCAAAAATTATCACACTTATTTGCATAATTTTCCCATATAGAAAAAAGTATTCCAGAATTGCACATTTTATGGTTTTAAAATATAGAGTACCATGAAATGTACATATGAGTGTAGTTTTATCAGTTTCCTATTGATAGTTCAAAAGTAATACTGCACACGAACTCAAAATTAGCAGTTAATCATATGAAATTCTAAACTGCTAATTTGAAAATTATAAATAGACTAGCCGGGCGAGGCCCGGCTATGCTCGGGCCATCCGTCCACCAGACACACGGCTTTGAATTGATTGATTGAGAAGGAGAATTTTCATAAAAGGCACTATTAATTTGCAGTCCCCCCCCCCACAAAACCACAAAAAGAAAAATTTCTTATTCGTATTAACACACACCACCACCAGGTATGATATGAGCATACCTGCATTACAAAAAGATAAATTTTCATGTGAAAATAAATCGGATGGCTACTTTAGCCTATATTCCTGCAATAAAAAAATTCAAATTTCCTGAAATTTGTGTTATTACATAATAATGTAATAACACAAATAATGCATTGTACATTATTGGTGTACATCATTGTACATCATTGTACATTGAAATTATATGAGTGTCTGTATTAGGCAGAATTGCACATGTCTATGTTGCGAGATATTCTGTATTCGGTTTAGACAAAAGATAAGCACAGTTGAAATATAAAACAGGCTTCTGGAGCATATGGTATTGTGGAAAAAACAAATAAACTTCTCAATAAACACCAAAATTTCCTAAATATAAATATTTATATAAAGAAAATGTGAATATGCACTTTTCAAATGTTTTATCGTGTATGATTACACGATAAAATATCAACAAAATATCGTGTATGATTACACGATATTTTGTTGATACAAAATAAATAAATGGTGAACTTCATACAAAAATATCTTAGAATATTTATCTAAAACTAAAAACTAAACTAATCAGCAAAGAAAGAAATGCATGAAATATGAACAGTTTTGGAAAAAAATCTTTAAAATTAAAATTAAAATTAAAGAATTATTTGTTGTTTGCACAGCTCAAACATGATTCTATATATCTAAAATAAAAACTGAAAACCACGTATAAACATGACTGAAGATAGATATAGAACTATGAAATGAGAACAAAAAGAATCTTATGTCACATGTTCACGTTTAATGATTCAACAACTTCTCAAGAAAGGATATACGGGCCAACGGGCCTAATCTCAGGCCTTTCGAAAATAATTCGCTATCGAGAAACGTCAGAAATGACGTCACGATGAGGGCGTTCTCGCAAGCTAGAAGAAAATCGGTAGTTTCAGGCCATTTCTCGGCAGCTAAACTCACTTCGTATTTCTCACTTAGCGGGTAAAACTTTCCACCAAACTTGAATCGGTGAGAATATACTTCGCTTTCGAGTTTAAGATGGCCGCCGATTTCGTGTTGATTGTGTTAAAATGAAAGTACGTTCAGCACTTTAGGTCCAGCAGTTTGGTCTGTGTGTCATCTGTCAGTTAGTCACGGAACTGTTTTATATCTATGTATATAAAAGAGCTCGTCTGTTTGTTTGTCCGCTATAGAATCATAGACTGTTTTCCCGAATGGGACAAAAATTCGGCTCAATTAATGTTTAGGACCTGTTGCCTCCTAGTTGAGACAACGTAAGAATAACTTACTAATTTAACTAAAGAAAAACTAATAATACAACTTATCAACATCAAACCATTTTATTTTTCAACTTAAGTGCATTCTAAAGAGAAATTATGTATATAACTGTTGCCACACAATTAATTTTAACAATAATTACAAAAGTAACATTTAAAAAATTATAAAAACATTTTAGAGTCAATTTTAAATCAATTATTTACATTTTATGCCGTTACAGACCCGAGAAAGGCAACGCAGCAAAAACGAAATAGGTACTCAATTAGTTTTTTTAATTAATTTTTTTAATGATTTTTGTCAATTTATTGGCCAACAATGTGCGAAAGCAAAATAAAATTGAGGTAGCAGTTTCCATTCTTCATTATACATAAACGTCAATTCCAGTGTCACTCACGTTAGCGTAATATATCACGAGATAAATGAAAAATATACCTATGCCGTGACGTCAAACTTTATCTCTTTTGAAGTTTGACGTTACCGCATGGGTATATTTTTCATTTCTCAGTGATTCATTTTTTAGTGAGAATCACGCTGTGTTTATGTTTTGTTCGGTGGAGTATGCATTTAGAATTGAGATATTTCTAAAACTATTAAAGTAACAGATTAATTGTACGCAGAAAAACTATCATTTTTTAAAGCTCTTTCCAAATATGTAACATGTATGTACTTTCATGAAAAAAAAATACATCGATTTCGACATTTTCAAATATGGCCGAATTTGAGCCGGTACACTCGGAAGTGTGACCTCGACAGAACCCAACCTTGCTTTATTAATATAGATTTATAATTTTCATTTATATATATATATATATATATATATATATATATATATATATATATGTTACTGTAAAAGCCCGAAGTCTGGTAAAGGCTAGGTTTTACCGGTAAAACCTAGGATTTACCAAAGTGGCTTGGTAAAAGTCCGAAGTATGCTTTAATATGATTCCATTTCGGCCTTTTACCAAGCCTTTGCGGTAAAACCTAAGAGTTACCACTGCCTTACGGTAAAAGCCCGAAACGAGGGTTTACTTATGATAGGATTTTCCATTCGCAGATATATTGTATACAGTATGTCCCAAAAATGTTAAAATACACTTTAATTTTTTAATTGATAATATAAATTGTAAAAGTGATCAAAATAAGGTATGATTTAAGATTATGTCGATGGAACTGTCTTACAATTATTTTTCAAATAGTTACAAGAAATAAAAATTAAAAAATGCAATATTTATACCATTTCACAAATAAGTTCCCATTTGAAAAAGCTGAACTAATGCACAATTCTCTCGATAACTACTGAATAGATTTCAATAATTTTTTAAAATAATTTTGGCAATAGTTAAAAAAATTGAATTGATAATTCAGAAAAAAAATAACAATAAAAATTATGAAATTTAAAAAATAAGAAAAATGTAGTGTGTTTTTCTTTAATGCATCTTACTATTTGATACAACAAGGTTGACTGTTATAGCATTTTGAATTACAAAGTATATCAGCCGATTTTCACAAACTCTTCTTCGTAGTACACTTCTTTGAACAGTTGCGTTTTCTGAGTCCTTGTCCCCCAACTAAAGACAGTTTTTTTTTGCTACTTCACGGACACTTATTTCTTCTGTACTAACTTCTTCGGTGTTTAAAAAATTTTCTTTGCGAGAGGTAAACTTGTTTCTTGCGTACAACCATTTAAATTTACCAAACATAGTACCAAGAACATAAAACTCGTCATCTTTAATATCAGTAATAACGGCTATTACTGATTTTGGATCCATTTTTCATCTATCAATATCAGGTACTTTTATTCGAACATTTTGTCCGAGAGTAGGTTTCGGAAAGTTTTTAGTAGAAGCAATCTTCATCTTCTTTGCCTGCTTCTCAAGTCCTTCCTTAGCTGTCTCTAGAAACACTTTCACATTTTGAACTTTGTTGATAATCACACCCGTTGTGTCAGAGCATATATCTGGTTCTTTTTTTTTCAATTTGAACTTCAGTATCTACTTCCACGTTATGCATGATTCTTTATCACATGTATTATTATTATCTTGCGATTCTAAATCAACAGTTGATTCGAGATAAGTGCCTTCATCTTCTGTATTAACCATGCATTTATTATTAATATTTATAATTTTTCCTAAGTCCTCTTCAGGGGCAATGTTACTAATCAAATTAAGTGGCAAAACTGAGTTAGCAAGCTCCAGTTTCATAGGACAACCAAACATAGCTTCGTAAGGCGAATCTTTGATTCCCTCGTGATATGCTTTGTTTTTCATCGCTTGAACAAATTTTAATCTTTCCGACCACTTTTCTGTCTTATTTGCTTCCATGTTGACAACATGTTCTCAACGTCTTGGTTCTCCCCTTCGTCAGAACCTTGCGATTGACTGTGTCTCACTCCACATTTCACGTAAACTGTTTATGATTTCGTTGCAAAATTCCCTCCCATTGTCGGATTGGAGAATGTTCTGGGCTCCAAAAGTTGCGAAAACATCCAGAAAGTGATATACTACTTCATCAGCTCTTTTATTGTGTAAACTTTGTAAGATGATCTTGATACACTAAAATGAAATTTCACATCACGATCAGGATTGGACTGCATGTCTATTAAATCGACTTGGCATTGAGAATTGGTTTGATTACAGTCCCCCTTTTCACAGTTTTTTTGTTTTTTCTGACATGGTTCACATAGACTCAAATACCTGACGATAGATTCAACTGTTACATTCTTTTACTTGTGATTCAGTTCCTTAATCATACGGGTTCTTCCACCATGGCCAACTGCGATATATGCAGGATTTCTGCTTTTTCTGCAGGTAGTGGTGCTATAAGTTTGTCCTCTCCTCCAATATTTATAATATCATAGCGTTTCAACCTTATGTAATGAACTGTTTGTATTTTCTTCACAGATTTTGCTTCTTCATTTATTAAAGAAGAGTATTTCTCATTTGTTAATAAAAGCTGTTATCGTGCTTATTTTTCACAGATTCAGGCAAAATGCCGTAAAACTTTTTTCTGGATAACATCACTCATTTCCTTTCAGCAAAATAAAAAATGCAAAATATGTTAAAATGGAAACAAACTGTTTCTATTTTACATCATAGCCGCTTACACTTGTTTGAATTCGCTCGAAGCTAGACTGCAAATGGTGCAAATAAGGAGGGACAGGAACAGAAAAGTGTCACGACGGAATTTGCACGCGCAGGCTTATTCAAGGTCGATTTAAATCCCTTGTTTCGGGTTTTTACCGGGAGGCGTTGGTAACTCCTAGTTTCTACCGCACAAGCTTGGTAAAAGACCAAAATGGAATCATATTAAAGCATACTTCGGACTTTTATCAAGCCACTTTGGTAAAAGCTAGGTTTTGCCGGTAAAACCTAGGATTTACCAGACTTCGAGTTTTCACATTAACATATATATATATATATATATATATATATATATATATATATATATATATATATATATATATATATATATATTGTAGCGAACTGAGGTTCGTAGTGTCAACCAGAAGATGATTTAAACACACCAGGTATACATCACTCATTACATAAACAAAACAAATGCAATTTATTAATCAAATTGATGATGATGAGATATGTACACTGCACAGATGTAAGATGAACTTCGTAACGTAGGTAATCACACTCGATTTTATCGGCGTGGGGCGGAGTAAGAACACAGAAGTCCGCTAGGCTAGCAGAACTGGCTCTGCTTCAATGATGAAGAAACGGCACTTCTCCTGACGGGAAAGGGCTCCCCAATAATATCAACGGCGGTGATCACTGCACGCACCCGGTAGCGATGAAATTATTAAATTAAGGAGAAAGGACTCCTCACTGGAAAATAAGGTAGCAAAGGCTCCTTCCACGAAGACTGGTCTCCGACAAATTAGTGGAGTATGTTTACTCCTGCAGGAACTAGATCGTCGCTGCAAAACAGTCACAAGGGACTCTGAACCGATAAGGGCGGCAAACCCGGCTGCTCTTAGAACTGGATCCGCTACGTGTCAGGAACTAAAAAGACGCAAGCCTCGACTGAGGGGTCCATTCTCTTTTTATAGAAGACCTCCACCGGATATTGCATCACTCTCCAGAAAGTCGAACGATCTAGAACAAGTGAGCAACGGAAATGGGTTTCCTGGGGCGATAATGAAATATTTTCCCCGGGTCTAAAGCGGCCGCCTTTTTAGTTTGTCCTCCAAGCCACTTCAAAGAGTCTCAAAAGGGCCGCTTCGGTAAAATGCGAAAGGCACGAGTCCTTTTGTTTAGGCACGCGACGCCTCCAGGATGCTGCTTAGCAATTGATAGTTCATGAATGAAAGCACCTGGGGGGTCTCCTGTCATTTATAATAAATACCAGCGGCGTCACCCGGTGGCGATGACTAAATCAAGAAAAATGACCACGTCCCCTAAGGTCCTGTGGAACAAGTCTATCGGATGAACAAAAGGAAAATTGCTGTCAGCATATTGCCACCCAAGCCGTCGGAAATCCTTTGAAGTGTCTCAGGCCGAGATAGAAGAATTTCTTTTGTTAACGGAGAGGTTGAAATGCAATACTCTACATAACCCCCCTGCCGTTAAAGTTTTCAATGTGGTTGCATATTGAAAACCAACGTTTCGTGTGGGTGGTTCCCAATTCTGCTATCTAATGTACCAGTTCCAACAGTTTTTTTTTCTACTACACAAAAAAAAAATACACAATTCTAACAAGTACGTACACATGCACTAACTGGATTACTAAATACAAACACAAATAAATTCATGGTACTAACAATTAATTCTCTAGGTTACTACATTTACAAATCTAGGTAATTCGCGGACGTTTAAGGAATGTATCTGCTTAAAGCGTCAGCGTTTGTATTCTGTCTTCCCGGCTTGTGTTCTACCTGAAAACAAAATTGCTGCAACATAAGTTGCCACCGAAAAAGACGGCCATTTGAACTGGCATTCTTCTTGAGCCATACCAATGGGTTATGGTCGGTCACGATTTTGAATTCGCTTCCGTCCAGATAGTAGTGAAGTTTTTTTAACGCGAATATGATCGCCAAGCACTCTTTCTCTGTGGTGCTGTATTTCCTTTCGGGCTCAGAGAACTTCCTACTCAGGTACAGGATAGGATGTTCCTTATCACCTATTTGTTGGGCCAACACTACCCCGGCTCCCAGATCGGATGCGTCCGTTTGGACAATAAATGGAACAGTAAAATCAGGAGCTCGTAGCACAGGTGTTTTTATAAGAGCGTCTTTCAGAGTGGTGAACGCTGCCTCGCAAGCTTCGTCCCACACAACCGCCGCGCGTTTCTCCCGTCCCTTTAACGCATCGGTTAAGGGGGCCGCTATCATAGAATAATTTGGAATATAGTGCGCGTAATACCCAGTGAGACCCAGAAATGCCCGAATACTCGTCTTTGTCTCTGGCCGGGGAAATTCCCTAATGCATTTTACCTTTAATTCGGCGGGATTTCGATAACCTCCGCCGACCATGTGCCCCAAGTATTTTACATGGTTTTGGGCGAACCGACATTTCGATGATTTGATTGTGAGCTGCGCTTGCGCTACACGACTTAACACGATATCTAAATGCTTCAGATGCTCGTCCCAGGTCTTAGAAAATATCGCGATGTCGTCGATATATGGAACGGCATACTCCTCACACCCATTTAGGACGTCAGCCATGAGCTTACTGAAAAAGAAAGGTGCGTTTTTAAGCCCGAAAGGCATCCGCAAAGGCCTGAATGTCCCGAATGAGGTGACAAAAGCCGCAATGCGTTGGGCCCTTTCTGTCAAGGGGATTTGCCAATACCCCTTTGCAAGATCGAGTATTGTTATGAAATCAGATCCTGCAACTTGTTCAACCCTTTCCTCTATGTTGGGGAGGGGGTAATATTCGGTGCGAATTATTTCGTTCAACCTACGATAATCAATACAGGGTCTCGGTTCACGACCATCGGTTTCTACCAAAATGATAGGCGAGGTATAATCAGACTCACCTACTTGTATCACTCCTAATTTTAACATTTTGTCAATCTCCAACTTCAAGATTTCGTTCTGTCGGTGTGACGTTTTGTATGGTCTAGACCTAACGACCTTATCCGAGATCAGCTCTATGTCATGCGTAACTTTCTCGGTTTTTCCTGGGTTATTAGAAAAAATATTTGCATGGCGACACAATAATTTCTTTAATTCCCTTTTTTGAGTGAGATTTAGACGAGCGTCAAGTTCGCTCTCGCGCACAATCTCCTCGTAATCGAAATCGGTAGCACCGGTTTCAAAAACGTGGATTGCGAAATCATCCTCAGTACCAATTTCGACTTTACCTTCATAAACCCAATTTATAGTTTCGGGACGCCTGATATAGGGCTTCAGCATATTAATATGGTAAATGCTGGATTTCTGTCTAGGTCCGGGAGTTTGCACTCGATAATTCGTCTCGGATATGCGAGCTTCAATTTTCGCTGGGCCTATCCACTTCGGCGCCATTTTGCTAGGTCGAGATAAAGAGAAAATCAGAACTAAATCTCCAACCTCGAAATGCCTTTTAACTGCGCTCTTATCATACGCTTCCTTACGCTTAGATTGTTCTTCACCCATTTTCTGAGCAGCTAATTCTCGCGCTCTTTTTAATCTATTCACTAGGGTAAGGACGTGCTCTGTCACGGGCCTCTCTTCCTCACAACCTCCCATCCAACCTTCGTACAATAAAACTTCGGGTGTTCGTAGGTTTTTTCCATACAACAGTTCGGCCGGTGAGAATCCCGTACTATTATGCGTTATAGTCCGAATCGCGAGGAGCGAGGCTGGTAAATGACGTTCCCAACTCTCCCCGTTTTCCAAACACAGGACCTTTAACAGTCTCTTAAGTGTTCGGTGGAATCTCTCTACAGGGTTGCTTTGTGGATGCCCCACTGAACTATGCGTCACTTTGATGCCGAATTTCTCAAAAAATTCGCACGTTAACTCGCTCGTAAACGACGTGCCATTGTCGCATTGCACCTCTTTCGGGAACCCGGTTCTACTGAATACCTGCAACAAAGCATCCGTGACAGATAATGACCTTAGGTTTTTCACGGGAATTGCTTCCGGGAACTTTGAAGCTAAACATATAGCGGTGATTAGGTACTTATTTCCATTCTCAGATTCGGGCAGAGGTCCGCAAGCGTCGATGTTTATTTTGACAAATGGCTCGCTAATTATAGGCGTTAATCGCATGGGGAATCTCTTAGTATCTTGAGCATTTCCTATGCGCTGACATGCGTCGCACGACCTCACGTATTCCTCCATTTCTTGGTAACATCGGGGCCAAAAAAACGATTTGGCTAGCCTCTGTTTCGATTTCGTCGCACCTAAATGAGCGTTTGTTGACTCATGGCATACTGCCAACAGTTTTTCCCTGAATACCTGTGGGACAACTAAAAGACTTGATGTATCCCCAAAGTCCCTCTGTTGTTTACACAATAACCCGTTTATCACTACATAACCCTTCTCGCCGGTTTGACTTGGACTTTCGACTTTTTTTAACAATGCGGCCAATTCTACACATTCCCGCTGTGCGTCTGCGAATTTCTCTGGGGAAACATTTAATAGACTCAACGCTGGGTCTTCGCGGTCGAGGGGGGGTAAAACTAACAATTTCGCCTGTTCCTCCCTTTCCAGTTGTGTCAAAACGATTGACTCCCCATCTGAGGGACTATTGTCCGAACGCTCTCGAAGAGAATCGTTTGACTGAAGTGTCTGTGTACAGCTCTCTTGACATTTGGAACGCGAGCGCGTTATTGCATTGATTTTCATGCTCTTAGAGTTTTGTTGACCCTGTCTTAGAAGAGCTGCCGTTTGATTTCCCAGTATGTATCTTTGTTGATTTGACCTGTCGCTAATGACACAGGCCTTTGTTGTTATATTTCCATACTGGGAGTTCAGAATTACGCGCGCTAGGGGCACGTTAATGGCACGAGTGTCTAACGGCTGAGTGAGCCAGACTGTTTCGCCGAGGTAGTCGTCGGGCGAAATAAATCTTTTACAAACCAGATCAATCGTACTACCCGTATCTCTAAGTATCTCACATACCTGGCCGTTCACAGTCCCTATACTCACATATGGTTTTAAGGGATCTGTGATTTCCAAATCGGCACCTATGGAGTTAACCTCTTCTTTTTTTGTTAATAACGGACACTGGGGCCTAATATGCCCGACCTCGTGGCAAAAATAGCACTTAATGTCTGTCACACGCCTTTTGTCGAACTCTTTATGGTTCCATTCTTTACGGCGGTTTTCTTTTGGGCGAGGGGAGCTCACCTTATCTAAATTTCGTTCGGGTTCGTGTTGTTCGGGGGGTTTTTCAACTTTCTCTCCCGTTTTTACAGCCCCAAACATTTTCCGTTGGTCGGGCGCGCGTCCCTCGAATTTCTTCGGTTGGTTGGGGGGCTTACCTGTTTTTCTGATAAGCTCAAACTGATCCGCGTCTTTGACCAAGGTTTCAGGGGACGTGTAATTCTCCCAATCCCTTATATTTTGCTCCCGGATTTCACTTCCCATTTTCCGTTTTAATTGGTCGACCAGAAAGAGATCTTTTAACGACTCAAAAGTTGTAACACCGAGACCCTCTATCCAACCTTCGAAATACGTCTTTATTTCGAAAAGATAATCTTTCCATAGGGTTCCTGGCTTACGCTGGTGTCTAACAAACTTCTGACGAAAAGCTTCAGGACTGAGCCTGAATCGCTCGAGAAGCACGCTCTTAACATGGGAATATTTTTGTGTGTCCTCGACTTTTTCCCGTAACACAATGGCCGCTACTGATAATGGTAACAGGCTAATTAAACTGCCTGACCATTCAGCTTCCGGTATTTTTAAATGCTGTGCCTGCCGTTCAAAAAGGCAAAGGTATAGACTTATATCAGTTTCTTCAGGGTCGAATTTTTGCATTATGTGCCTTAATGAGTGTCCCGCAGGTCTCGGAGGACTAACAGACGGGCTTTCTTGGGGGGCTTCCCTACTCAGTCTTAATTTGGCTAGCTCAAACTCTCGCTCTTGTTGAGCTAACCTATCCTCCCGTTCTTGTTGAGCTAATTCATCTTCCCGTTTTTTCCGGGCTCGTTGCTCGTTTTCTATACGGGTCTACATAATTTCAGCTAACAACCCTTCAGCCAATTTTACATTGTAATCTGCTGAACTTTCAATTTTTTTGATTATCTCAAGCTTCAGCATTCCCAAATCTACCTCACAACTCATTTCTATAGCGAGGTTAACTAAGTCCTCATTCTTTGCACGAACAAGAGAACCCATGTTTGACAGAATACAAAGCTATTTCAATACTACACAGAATAATACACACTATTATAAACCCTGAGGTAGTAATTACATTAAAACCTGAACACAAAATGCAACTACACAACACAATCAATTAACGTACACATACAATGTATTAACAAAAATGAACTAAATTACTTTTAAAATTCCGCTTGCGATGTTACTATTTTAAGGTTCATAAAAGATAACTCACTTTGCTTTTAACATATCACAACAATACACAATGCAAAATAGTTAAACACAATGTAGTTACACTATTTCTTTTTGAGCACAGTTACATTCCTTAATTTCTGAGAACTAATTTAACACACTACTATTTCAATAACAATTCTACTTTACACAATAACACTAGTTCTTATTTTACCTCAACTTAAAAAAAATTTTAACACCTTTTAAGTTCAGATCAAGCTATTAATTACGGTTCTTAAATTCAACAATTTAATTCTCCTACTTCTGAGAAAACAACCAAAATATTATTTACTAAACTACTGTTGGATACCAGCACAAAAGAGAAACAGAATGGTACTCACAATTTGATGTGAAGACTGGCATCTAGTTGGCACTGCAGCAAGTTTATCAGATGGCACAAGAACGTCAAACGTTCTACTCTAATTCACAGGATGCACACACCCGCAATAGCACTTTCACACAGTCTCAGTTCTGAAACACGCGCGAATGTCACTAAGGAAATTAACACTGCAGCAGTTTAGCAGATTTCACAAGAACGTCAGCCGCTCTACACTACTTCACAGGATACACACCAGCAATAGCACTTCCGCACAGTCACAGTTCTGAACACACGCGACTATCACTAAGGAAAACAAAATGTTCTTACTGTCGCTTTTTTTTTCGTCTAAACGCTGCCACCAAAATTATGAATGAATATATACCTTCTGTAGCGAACTGAGGTTCGTAGTGTCAACCAGAAGATGATTTAAACACACCAGGTATACATCACTCATTACATAAACAAAACAAATGCAATTTATTAATCAAATTGATGATGATGAGATATGTACACTGCACAGATGTAAGATGAACTTCGTAACGTAGGTAATCACACTCGATTTTATCGGCGTGGGGCGGAGTAAGAACACAGAAGTCCGCTAGGCTAGCAGAACTGGCTCTGCTTCAATGATGAAGAAACGGCACTTCTCCTGACGGGAAAGGGCTCCCCAATAATATCAACGGCGGTGATCACTGCACGCACCCGGTAGCGATGAAATTATTAAATTAAGGAGAAAGGACTCCTCACTGGAAAATAAGGTAGCAAAGGCTCCTTCCACGAAGACTGGTCTCCGACAAATTAGTGGAGTATGTTTACTCCTGCAGGAACTAGATCGTCGCTGCAAAACAGTCACAAGGGACTCTGAACCGATAAGGGCGGCAAACCCGGCTGCTCTTAGAACTGGATCCGCTACGTGTCAGGAACTAAAAAGACGCAAGCCTCGACTGAGGGGTCCATTCTCTTTTTATAGAAGACCTCCACCGGATATTGCATCACTCTCCAGAAAGTCGAACGATCTAGAACAAGTGAGCAACGGAAATGGGTTTCCTGGGGCGATAATGAAATATTTTCCCCGGGTCTAAAGCGGCCGCCTTTTTAGTTTGTCCTCCAAGCCACTTCAAAGAGTCTCAAAAGGGCCGCTTCGGTAAAATGCGAAAGGCACGAGTCCTTTTGTTTAGGCACGCGACGCCTCCAGGATGCTGCTTAACAATTGATAGTTCATGAATGAAAGCACCTGGGGGGTCTCCTGTCATTTATAATAAATACCAGCGGCGTCACCCGGTGGCGATGACTAAATCAAGAAAAATGACCACGTCCCCTAAGGTCCTGTGGAACAAGTCTATCGGATGAACAAAAGGAAAATTGCTGTCAGCATATTGCCACCCAAGCCGTCGGAAATCCTTTGAAGTGTCTCAGGCCGAGATAGAAGAATTTCTTTTGTTAACGGAGAGGTTGAAATGCAATACTCTACAATATATAATATATTTAACTGTATGTACTTTATATGTATAAAGAACGAAACTTTCTTTTTCAAATATTGTTTGAGTTTTTAAGATTAGAATTAGACTAGATTTATAAACTTTGTCGTTGAGCTTAAAGGTCCTGTGTCCCCTTAAGGAACAACAAAATAATTTTAGATAAAATTTTTAGATTAGGTTTAATCATAATTATACTAGTAAACTTACCTAATGAATTTAATTAAACTCTGATTAATTATTAATTGTAATTTTTAAAAAATCAGTAAAGCATATATTTGAAGTGATAACAAAGCACTTTATTGCTACAAAAATTCGGTTAGAGATTTTTAATACCCACCAACGTATTAATGGTTAAATTTATTAACACGTCACTCAGTTTTATCATATCTTCCAGTACTGAAAACTAAAGGAAAATTATTTTTTTCTTTTATACTATCTTTAATTTCGCCTCATATTCTTGAAAAAAATTATTTTGCTTGTGCTTCTGTTGGCCGGGTAATACTGCTTATTTCTGAATTTGACCTCGTATATTCACAAATATGTATACAAATTTCTTCAAAGTCTGAAAGGCACCAAGTGTACCTATTACGGGAAGAGTAAAGGACTTGGGGCCAGGTCCGCCACCTTGGATTTCTTTGGCTTCGCGGACTAATTTCAGTCCTTCATGTTAATTCTTAATTTCTTAGGCTTCAATAGGTCTAAAATGCTGAGCTAGGGTCACTTTCTTATTCCTAACAGCTACTGATCTTAAATATCTGGATGGTGAACGTTGAACAGTCGTAAAAATCCTTTGCCTATTTAGATAGCCAGTTTATTGTCTGCTTTTGTGTCCAGGAAAACAGAAACTTTGTATATTCCCCTCCGACTGAATTGTGCACGAAAAGCTTAGTCAACTAATTGGATGGTCTTAACCAAAGGGAAGCACGTTATCTCAAGAAAAAACATCTCTCTATCTCTCTCCCACAGCGTGGGAAGGAAATATTGTTATCTCTTAAAGTTTGCCCTTGCTTAGCTGTACTCTAATTCGTCAGTCTTACCCAATGACTGCCGTTTATGACATCTATCAGACTTCGGTCCAGTTGGCAACATTTGGGGCTGCTTTCTTGGCAAAGTTTTCGCGTTTCTTTTTTCGGGACACAAAGACGTTGGCGCGGTAGTTTATTGTGGCTCACTCCTCTCTCCGCACTCCTTTGGCGGGTTTCTGGATATAGCAACCCTTGTTTCTCCTCGCGCCTGTCCAGGTTTGGAAAAGTAGCTGGTTGTGGGGTATGAATCGAAGTGCCTTGGTCCACTTGGACTTTATCTTGAGTAAGCAAGTTAATTGTCATCAAGGTATGTGTGCTCAGTAATTAAAATTTTAAGTTAGGGAAGTATTAAGTTAAGAATCAGAACAAATAAGAAAATTAATCCTTAAAGGAGGAGGGAAATTTAAGTATTTAAGAAAAATTAAATTAATGGCTCGAATAAAATTTAAATAATTAATAAAAATAAGTAATTAAATAAATAATGTCTAGGGAAACGAAAATAAAAAAGGCCCTCTTCAGGGTCGTACAACTACGTATTGAGAGGATTGCGAAGCTTCGAAAATGAGGCTAATGTAGCAGGAGGGAAAATTTGCAAAAGAACGGGATGCACGGACGGGGGTCGAACCCCTGACCTGCGAGTCCCGAAACGCGAGCGATAGCAGTGTGCTACGAAAGAACGTAGAAAGTTTAAAAAAGTAAGTTACACAGATTTGAGATTTTCTTTGTAGCTGTTGGTTCGTATTTTCTTCTGAAGGCCCCCGAAACCGGAGCACGGCTTTCGGCCGACTGTTAGTGAGGGGAGCTCATTTTTTCCCCTATTCTGGGGGAGATTATTCATATTTTTCAGCTTAAGGGGACAGTGGACCTTCAAACCTAACTTTTTTATTTTGAATGGATTTGCTTGAAATTTTAATATGTGATTAGTACCATAGATATGTAAAAGTGGTTAAAATTTAAAGTTGAAATATTAATAAATTATGAATTATTAATTATATCAAAATTTGGCCTAATTTAAAATGTTCCATGGGCATTTCTTTTGAGTTTATTATGGAAATTTTTATTTACAGGATACCTTATAGAGCTAAAAATGAAACTTATTGCTTATTTTAAGCATTTATTAAAAATATAAAGAGAAAAAAATAATAATAGTGAAAACACCCTATTTATTACGCAAAATACCTCTAAATCATCTTTTCAAGTACAAAATTTAGATATTCTGAGCTACTAAGCATATTTTTTTTCAATAAGATTTATTTGATATACAGTTGAGTATATAAAACTTAAATTTCAAAGCAATACCATAATTAGAAAAGCACCTGGAGTAGTTTGAATATTCGTATGACTTGAAAATTTTCATTTTGAGGAAAACACATTTAAAATTATTGCTACTAGTAACCACATAATATCTAAATTAAATACCAATGCCTATAACTAGGAAAGTAATCACAGAAATTAAAAATTCTTTATTCAGCACATTCCTACTTGTCCGTAGTTTCACAATTCAATAAAATAAAAGAAATCGAATTTTTGGACAAATTTAACAATTCTGAAAGTCCACTGTCCCCATAAGCTCGTATTTGATTATTATTCTCCCAGCTTTAGACCTGAATGGTCGTGCTAAGCCTTAGTTCCTCATGTATTGATCTAGACGATAATTATTTGCACATAGTTGCATTTTTAATCGGGAGTAAATTTTGTTAGAACTTAACTATGTTGATTTAAAATAAAATTTAAGACTATCTTCAACAAGCATATTGCGTCGTCTCTGTTTCTTAGGCCTTGTTTCTTCTACCAAGATGTGGTTGCCGGCAGTGATTTAGCTTAGGCGTTTCTTGTTGCACAACGCTAAGAGAGTCTTCTTCAATTCGGCACAAGCGGTCATCAATTTATATGTGCTAATACCGCTGTAAGATCACTCCTTTTTTATATTTTTTTATCAACGTCATCATCATTGAACATTCATTTCCACAAGAAGCACAACGTTAGGAGGGTCTTCTTCAATTCGGCACAAGCGGTCATCAATTTATATGTGCTAATACCGCTGTACGATCACTCCTTTTCTTGTGTTTTTTGATCAACGTCATCATCATTGAACATTCATTTCCACAAGAAGCACAACTCTAGAAGAGTCTTCTACAATTCGGCACAAGCGGTCATCAATTTATATTTGCTAATACCGCTGTACGATCACTCTTTTTCTTATATTTTTTTATCAACGTCATCATCATTGAACATTCATTTCCACAAGAAGCACAACGCTAGGAGAATCTTCTACAATTCGGCACAAGCGGTCATCAATTTATATTTGCTAATACCGCTGTACGATCACTCTTTTTCTTATATTTTTTTATCAACGTCATCATCATTGAACATTCATTTCCACAAGAAGCACAACGCTAGGATAGTCTTCTTCAATTCGGCACAAACGGTCGTCAATTTATATTTGCTAATACCGCTGTACGATCACTCTTTTTCTTATATTTTTTTATCAACGTCATCATCATTGAACATTCATTTCCACAAGAAGCACAACGCTAGGAGAGTCTTCTTCAATTCGGCACAAGCGGTCGTCAATTTATATGTGCCAATACCGCTGTACGATCACTCCTTTTCTTATATTTTTTGATCAACGTCATCATTATTGAACATTCATTTCCACAAGAAGCACAAAGTTAGGAGGGTCTTCTTCAATTCGGCACAGGCGGTCATCACCTTATAGTTGGTACTACCACTCCATGATCGAACATTCATTTCCACGAGAAAAGTCGTTACCAAAAAAAATTTCGTTGACTAATCCCTACTACTTCAGACCTGATTCCAGGGAGTTTCCTCTACAAAACGATCCCGGCCTAACCCCCAAACTTTACTGAACTGAACTTTTTCTCCTCGACAAAATAAGTAGCACAGAACTATAACATTACCACTCTACAAATATCAAGGAAAGCAAGGGATCGTTCTAGGAACATTAGAAAACCCGAAAATGTGCAACGAGTCCGTAAGTCCATTAGTCACGAAGAAGTTACCGCCATTCCCCAAGAAATGACCAACAAAGTGATGGTAAACTTTCGGAACTTTAGAACACCCGAAACATTACACATGCTGTTGAATAAGACCATGTTTTTTTTTTAATTATTCAAAAATGCCAGATATTTCCAAATTGCTCCATGCGCAATCAATTTTTCTTGATTTCTTCCAAATTTCTCAGATTTGTTAACTGAATTTTTTGCCCGTTAACTATGCCTCTTTTTTTGAAACCACAAATATTTTTCTGATTTATAGACCAGGAAATTCGGCAAAAACATGCTAAAACTTTAAAAAATAACAGGAAGATTTAAAAAAATATTTATAAATTATTATATTTAATTTATATTAAGTATAATATTTAATCTATAGCTCCTTTATCTATATATAAATATATATATGTTCCGTGACTGACTGACAGATGACGCACAGACCAAACCGCTGGACCTAAAGGGCCGAAATTTTGCATGGATTTTGCATGGAGATTCATCTTATAGTGTACGGATGTACTAAGAAAGATTTGTGAAAAAATCTTAGATTTTTTAAATAAAATTTTTAAGCTATTTTTGTAACATTTTTTTAAGTTTTCATTTAAAATAATAATCTGAGGGTTATAAAATTTCAATCACGAGAAAGATCATAAAAATTCCTTTAAATAAAAAAATAATTCTTTCCATAAAAGTTCTTTTTTTTTTCACTGAAGACCCTTAGAATCCAGAATAAAGATTATTGGCAGAATAATTCCTGTTTTTCCTTTAAAAAAAATTCCAATTTGCCAGCATTTTTCAAAATGCTTTATACCCATTCCATGTCATTTAAATACCTTAAATATTTTTAATATAAGTTTACAGCAAATATACAAACATAATTAATTGTCCACTAATTTTTTGTTCTATGAATCTAACGCCATAAATAATAATTAACGTAGGATTACGTTCCTCCATAACGGTCCTCCGGAAAGGAAAATTTCAGACGCTAAAACTATCCGTTTGTACCTCGGGAGTTATAATTTTGGCAGCACGTCAAACCCAGTCTTTATCGTTTGGACAAGTGGTAAACAGTTCAACAGAAAAGTACCAAAATGAGTCAAAATTTTGACATACATATATGTATATATATACATACATACATATATATAGATACATATATACATAACTCATACATACATTATGTACATACAAAACAGGTAAGCAACGATAAGTAATCCTACGTAAATAACCGGCGGTAGTTTCGTTAGAGGAGACTACGTGAAATTTTCTTTTTAATCTTCCTGTCATTTTTCAAAGTTTTTGCTTTATTTCGTGCTCTATAAATTTGAAAACTATTTGTGGTTTCAAAAAATGAGGCATAGTTTTCGCATAGAAACACTTCAGTTAACAAACCTGAGAAATTTGGAAGAAATCAAAAGAAATTGAATGAGCATGGGGCATTTGGAATATATCTAGCATTTTTGAAGAATTTTTTTGAAAAACTGGTCTTATTCGTCCACAAAAACCTTATTTGTGAATTCTAAGGGTCATTAAAGTAGTAAAAAAGAATATTATTATTCTCATTTTGCACATAGAATAAAACATTGAAAATTTTATAAAACGAGGTTCAAAGTCACGTGTCCCCTTAAGTCTGCTGTGTACTAACCCTATGGGATTCGCTCTCCTCAATGTTAACCAATGAAGAGAATGTGTCCAAGGCTTGACGAATTGGATTTATATATATTTTTTAAAGAAATATACTCCGTAATAGACGAAGAAATTTTACACCTTGGGACACTTTTCGTTTTTTTTTTATACAAGCAAATAATATTTTAAAATTTTAATCATTCGGGGGAAAATATGGTATAGTGTGTTTCAAAAACTCATAAATTCCCTTGGGGGTACGAAAATTATAAAACTAATCCTGCTGCAAGGTTCAGAAAAGTGCAGGCTATTTGAAAATACCAATTTTATAGGATTATCAACATTAGCGCCCTTTACACGTACGTTCTTTCCCGCGTGAAACCACGATCCCGCGCGATTGAGTGCACGTGTGAAGGCGTCGGAGAGGAAGGGACGGCTGCCTTTAAGTTTACTGCAAGTTTTCCCGCACGCAATCCCGTACGCTCCAAGCACTCGCAAAAGAACGTACGTGTAAAGGGCACTATTTATGTAGCTGGCAGTAGTAGATACATTTTATCCATAGGTTAACACTGAGCTAATCCAATAGGGTTAGTACACAGGAGCCTTAAAGAAAACTGTTCCAGTCTGATCATCTCCGGACTTTCCTTCTTCGATTATATTAACTCATTTTTTTGTTTTTAATCATAAACTGTTCCCAATGTAATTCTACTAACAGCTGCTGTAGTGAATTGTAGCGCAAGATTTCTATAAATAGATCACTTCCTGTATAGCGCGCATGCGCATTGATTTTCAACATTTCGATTCCCGCGTTAAGTAAATTTTTGTCACTTCGAAAGGGTGCTTCTTACTAAGAGCACATTCTATTTTCATTAAATGTTATTCTTAATATTAATTCTGTTGACTTTCGTTTCTTTTGTCGTTTGATTTAGAAACTTTTAACCACTGAACCTCATGTTGACTACTTCCAAAAACTTAAGTAAATTAATAAATTTATTTAGATAATGGAAAAAAAATAACTGAAACAAAAATATAATAAGTTCTTATAATATATAGTACGTGGTAAATCAATACAAAACGATAAAATAAACGAGAATAAAAAAAAAACTGCCATTAAACGACCCGTAATAAAAATTGCTCAAAAAATGTAGCTTAAAGAAACAAGAAGTTACTTTCTGGAGTAACTCAAAAGAAAAATTCCCAAATATATCGAAAGCCCTGGAGCCCAAAAGAACTGTATAAAAATTCAATCTTTGTCCTCGTTTCTTACTTAATTTCTATTTTGACGCATTTCTCGGACATCCATCTTTTAAAAATACACGCCTGTAGCAAGGTGACAGCTGTTTCATTTCATGAAACAAGTCTCTCTTTCATTTTACAAGAAATTACATATTGGTGAGAGATCAAGGTTTATATATATATATATATATATATATTTTTCTCAGATACTTCAAAAATGATTTTTTATTTTTTGTATTAGTTGCTTCTTTCAATAGGAGTATTTTTTGGCAGCAGTCAAAATTTCGATTAGGAATTTGAAAAAATATATTTTTTTTAATTTTACGATCAAAACATTTCAAATCAAAAATAAGTAAGATTATTTAATCCAAATATTTTCGAATTAAGGAATTGGTACTTTTTTTTGTAGGTGAAGTGCATATCTTTCTTCAATTCCGTGAAGATAGATTCAGTGGTAATTAGCAATTAAAGGCCGTATTATGGGAAAGTCCTAACTAATGAACATGAAGTTTTGATAGTTGAAAATATTAAATATTTTGTTACTTATTTCGCTAATATTTTTGGCATCAGTTAAAACGACATCATAGTGTGAACATTAAATGCTTTCAACTGAATAGTATTTAAATAAAAAATTAATAACTGTCTACCTCCAAATACTTCATAATTAAAACATTACATATTTTTTAGACATCAAGCTATATATATATATATATATATATATATATATATATATATATATATATATATGTCAAAACATTAATTGAGAAATTACAGGGGGCTTTAGAATAGCAAAACTTAACATTAAATTCATTATCAAAACGCGTTGAAAAAAGGGTTTCTCCCCGTTTCGGGAAGTGACCTCGATTCGCGAAAGTTCCATCGAGAGAATCTATTTTGGATGTACAGGGTTAGTACTCGAAGAATGCTGACATAATCATAAGACGATTCTGGAAGTTTCCATGTGATGCTTTGGGTATGTGCGATGGGGGGAGCTCCGAGTAGAATATAGAATTAGTCACAGATTCAGCTGAGAATTCGTTGATAGCGGGTGGACTGCTCGGCGCCGAAGAGTTTTCAAAATGGCGATGTTAGTTTAAAGACTTTGAGCGTGGTTCTTTCAAGAAAGCAAAAAAATTAACTGACTTGGGTGATGAACTGGGTTTTGAGCAAAGTGCCTTCCACTCGCCAACCTGGTTACAGACATGATGACTGCAAGTAGATTTATTATAACGTGTGATAAATCAGCGCCCGTCATATATATATATATATATATATATATATATATGTGTGTGTGTGTGTGTGTGTGTGTGTGTGTGTGTGTGTGTGTGTGCACTAGTTATCAAAAATTAAGGAAAAATCACAAAAAGAGGGATAACACGTTCAAAACTAGGCCAATCTGTTTAAAATTTGAATATGCTGGTAAGTAAAATGTGATGAACAATACTACATTATGCAAAATAGTGGTTCTGCAGTCGGTGTACGTTATTCGCGAGGAGCATAAAAGTGCATGTCTCAGAGCAAGGCGAAAATTGTCGCTGCGAGACTGATATTAGACATCTGGTATAGCCAAATTGTAACAATGACCTCTAGGCATCATTTGACCGAAGAACTGCGATGGTGAGCTATTGGGAGACTAGAGGCAGGACAAAGTCAGACAGAAGTGGCCAGGTGGCTAAATGTCAGTCCGTCTGTGGTTCATAGTCTTTGACAACAATTTCTAACCATGGATTCGGCGTCCAGGAGGTTCTGCCAAGGACGGCCATACGCTACGACGAGTGCCGATGACCGATATTTGTCATTATGCGCACGAAGGAATAGAACCGCAACTCCGTCTAAACTTAGATCCTCACTCGCTGCAAGCTCCGGAAGGTTGGTATCAACGTCAACCCTGCGTAGAAGGCTTCACAAAGGTGGTCTTTTTGCGAGGCGACCAGCCATTTGCGTCCCGCTCACGTCACGCAATGGGCGGGAACGTTTGCAGTAGGCACGCCAACATGTCCACTGGACGCGTGATCAATGGAGGGCTGTTCTCTTTACGGATGAGCACAGGTTTAGCCTCCAAAGTGATTGTAGGCGTATTTTTATTTGGAGAGAACCTGGAATTCGTTTTCATCCATCACACATCCGTGAAAGAGATGCATACGTATCAGGCAGTGTCTGTGTTTGGGATGGTATCTCATTGAGTAGACGCACAGACCTCCGTGTCTTTCTCCGTGGAAATGTGAATGCTCACACCTATAGAGATGACATCCTTGATGCTTATGTCCGCCCTTATGCTGGGGAAATAGGTGATGATTTCGTGCTACAGAACGATATCGCGAGACCGCACAGGGCTCGTATCGTGGATGTTTATCTTGAACAGGAAACAATTCAGCGCATGGAGTTGCCAGCTCGATCACCGGACCTGAATCCTATCGAACATGTTTGAGACGATTTAGTAAGACGTATAGATGCTCTCAAACCTCCTCCTAGGACCCTAGCCACCATTTCAACTGCTTTGCAAGAGCACTGGCTCTCACTTCCTACCCAACTCATAGACCGCATAATTGACAACACCACACATCGCTATATGTGCTGTATTGCTTCTCGAGGGATCATACACCATATTAAAGGTACTTTTCCTATATCAAACTGACACATCCGATTTGTTCATTGTATACATATGCTAGTTTCTATAAGACCATAATTGTCTGGCGATTTCTTTTTATACTATTTTATACCTACCCATGCGTTGTATAATGTGTATAAGTTTCATTAAATTCTACGCGTAACTTTTTGAGTAATCGCTATTTTCGTGACTTTCACTTAATTTTTAATAACCAGTGTACTATCAACATTTATGCGACTCTGATGAGGATTTCGTCGCTCGAATATCTGTTGCTGTTGCACGTGTGCGTGAAATACCTGGCATCTTTGGAAATGTACGCCAATCTCTCCATCGACGCTGCCAAGTATATATTACTGATGGTGGACACAATTTTGAACACTTAGGCCGTCTGCACACGGAGCAACTCAAAAGAAACTGATAACTGACTCAAATCACAAACCAGTCTGTGATGAGTCGCAACGTATGTAATTGAATGGAGCCGCGCACACAACGTAACTGGTTACAAACCCGTCGGACAGGTTTGCAACCAGTTGCGTCGTGTGCGCGGCTCCATTCAATTACATAGGTTGCGACTCATCACAGACTGGTTTGTGATTTGAGTCAGTTATCAGTTTCTTTTGAGTTGCTTCGTGTGCAGACGGGCTTATTGTAAACATAGCACTTGTCAACGACGCTGCCAGTAAGCAATTATTCTTTCCTTTAATTTTCCTGTATTTGTGCCTTAACGCGTCACTTGCGCCCATACATTCCTATACAAGAAATGATTGTTACAGTTTCTTGTATCAACCCTTAAAGTTTGTACCTCGAATTTGGAATCACCCTGTATTGTGCTACGCATCAAATTTTTCTCCCTATTGAATTACAAACGGAAAATTGCACTTTAAGTCAAGATGAAAATCTTTTCCTAATTTATGTGAGAATTTATGTGAGAATTTATGTGTGTGTTCCTAATTTATGTGAGAAATATATGCAAATATTTCATTTTAATTATCTTCGTTTTTTACGCAAATTTTCTTATCATAGCACCACAATGTAGCTGAAAAAAATCAGCTTTATAATGGGACTTTAAGATTTATATCTTTAACTGATATTATGGAACTGATTTTCCCTTTATTTTCTATTCTTTAAGAAATCTAAGTTAATTTCCTGACAACTGACAGAAGCCTAGACGACGCCGTGCATGTATTTATAACCATAATACGGTATTACGACCAAACATTTCTTTTTATCGGCTACTGGATTCCGATTAATTCATCGTCGATTAATTCATCGTTAAGAGAAATCTGTTGAAAGATCAAAAATCCATTAAGGCTAGAGACTATTTTCAGCGCTACGAAAACGACATCGAATCGAAAATCACCGCGACAAATCGATGACTGCTTTTAATTAAGTAGAATGAATAAGGGCGAGCTATTTTCTTTTCGTAACTTGCAATGAAATAGAAGTTCTTGTATAGTAAAGCAGAGTGACGTGTTTCGAAATTTACCCCCTCTCATAACAAGTGCAGCGAATGTCTCGTGGTAGCCCAGTGGTATCGTGTCCGCTTTCGGTGTTGAGGGTGCTCGGATCGAATCCCGACAAGCGCCATTAAATACCTCCGTGTCTAGGTAGGATATGGGCACATTAAACAGGAAAGTCCCTGTGTGAGGTCAGAGAGGGTGGGACAGGGTACGATATAATCCAGATGCTGCCCCTGGTGTTGATCGGTCAAAATTCAGGTGGCACCTGTCTAAATTTCTAAATACTTCTGGATAGGGGCAGTGCAAACAACAACAACAATAACAATTGCAGCGAAATCTCTCTATTCTAAAAAAAAGTAACTGCCGGTGCCGCAGCCGCCGCCGCTGTCAAAAGCTTGTCACGGTATCTCCTCCGAAACCGCTGGGGGTATGGGGTCGAGATCGATACCAATCGATGCAGAATAATTTGGGGAAGAAAGTAAGACATGTCTCATATTCGTCGGACTTTAAGTTTTTTTTTATTTTATGTTTTGTGGGAAAATATTGACTTTTTTATGTTCAGATTACGATAACTCGCCAAAAAAGGATCGTAGAATTTTTTTTTTTACAATCTAAGACTACAGACATTTCTCCTTCAAACAAGACCTCATTTGTTTAAAAATAATTTAAAACAGACTGATATTTTTATTAAAATTGAAAACCCACTTTTTGGAAAAATTTATGCGTTTCGAGATATATAAATTCGATGCTCTCAGACTTATTATGTAACAAAGAAAATATTTATATCAGCTGGAAGATGAAAGCTTTCTTATTCATATAAACTTCCTTTCAAGTCTCTATCTTAAAATTTCGATTTTTAATTGAACTTTAAAGAAATACTTCAAAAAAATCTTCTCATTCGCTTCCTTTGCAGAAGGACATGAAAGAAGATCGAATTTTTCACCCATAGGCAGGCTTCATCCATTTCGCCGGGAGGGGGGGGGGAAGCTTCAACTGTAAACAAATGAATGACTCAATCGCTGTAAACAACTATTGAGTCATTCATTCACTTGATTCAGCAGAGGAGCGAGCGTAGCGAGCCTAGGGGCGAAGCCCCTAGTTTTACAAAAAAACCAAAATGAATTTTTTTTATAACCTACACGTTTGTTTCCCATTTCGTCTTGGTTGAATAAAATATCTGTTTCAGTAACTAAACACTGAAAGATCATTGTCCAGTACGGCTGTATTTATAAGAACCTGATAGAAATACACAAAGAAACAAGTTTTGTTAAAATCGATTCAGAAGTTATAAAATTATATCTATTTTTGACGTTTTATCTCCGATTATCTACCATTTGGCTACTTGTTAGGCTGTCATTCTTGGCGAAATATCGTTGAAAAGATGCCAACTACCGTAATAATCCATAAGTAATATTCCATAGTTTGTCGCATGTGATGAAAAAACACCCCCAAAACAACAAATTTTACATTAGTAGAAAATAGCAATTGTAATCGCCCTTTTAATTTATATTTTATAATTTGTTACCATTAAATTTACACGACGAGTGAATTTATTTCTTTTTTTTTTCATTGTAGCCCCGTGGTGGCTAAAAGAAGAATTTATTTACGTCAAAACTGTTTTATTCTTCAGTTAAAGGCCTAAAGCTCCTCATCTGAAAATAGGCTTAAAGAGTTTAGGTAAAATATTTCAAAGTGGTTTAAACCGAGTAAGATGATATGAGAAGGTTCGACATATTTTGAAAAAATAGTAAATAATTAACCAAAAATGACATGAAAAGCATTATGCGGAAATCTGACAAGTCTCTTTTCATAATAATGAGTAATTATTAACTCCTATTATTAGACTTATGAATAACCTTTTTTGTTATTCATAATTGAATAACACTAAAAGTTATTTTATAGTTCAATGAGAAAATTCGACATATTTTGAAAAAATAGTAAATAATTAACCAAAAATGACATGAAAAGCATTATGTGGAAATCTGACAAGTCTCTTTTCATAATAATGAGTAATTATTAACTCCTATTATTAGAATTATGAATAACTTTTTTTGTTATTCATAATTGAATAACACAAAAAGTTATTTTATAGTTCAAGTACATGAATATAATTTAGGTTGACAGAATTAAAAATAGAAAATAATCCATCATTTTGTGCTGTATAATAATTCTCAGATTTTTTTTTATCACTTATTACCCAATGGTTTACTGGTGGTCTAGTTTCTCCTAAAATTATGCTAAGTATTGATCAAGCAATATGACGGTCAACGTATACGCGATGTTTGGTCGAAGTACTGATTATCAGACTGGATTAGAATGTTTCGATCACCATCCTAATGGAAACGATATTGATCACAGTTTAGGATTTATCTCTCGTTGCCAATTTTCTTTTTAAGAAGAGCAATTAAAATGCAATTAGTTTTACCACAAAATGACGTATCAGAAGCAAGGACTGCTACTTATGAGATTCTTAATCATAGATTTTTTCATGTCATGAAAACTTTAAATTTATTTACAGATAAGCAATAAAAAATGTAAAAGTGAATACGTAACGCTAAATAAATCAGACTACGAAGTTATTTCCTTTCAAATTATTTGAAGATTTATAATTCCTATCAGCGTATAGAGCCTTATGAACTATAGCGACGAATAAATAGAAACCAAATGTTATGTCAAGGCAATTCCTTAACGGTATACATATTTCTTTAAATGTTATTACGTGTTTAATCTATAGAGTAATATTAACTGTTTAAGGGTTTTAGACGGACATTCCCATCTGTTACTTTCAGATTTAAAAATGTTTTTTTATGAACTGCAGGTAAAAACTATCGAAAATTTATTTTGTCACACGCTTTTGAACACCAATTAGTGGATGAAATAATCTATATATATAAAACAGTCCCGTAACTGACTGACTCACTTACTGACTGACTCACTGACATACATCGCACAGACCAAACCGCTGGACCTAAAGGGCTGAAATTTTGCATGGCGATTCTTCTTATGGTGTAGGGGTGCACTAAGAAAGAATTTTGAAAAAATCTTCTTAGATTTTTTAAAATTAAATTTTTAAGCTATTTTAGTAACTTTTTTTCAGTTTGCATTTAGAATAATAATTTGAGGGTTATAAAATTTATATCACGAGAAAGATCATAAAAATTCCTTTAAAATGAGATATTTTTCTAATCTTTAACTCCATTTTCTGATTTTTGGTGAATTCTTAAAGATTAATTTTTAGAATTTAATTTATTAAATGCTGGTCACGTGATTTATTTTTCTGGTACTTTAAATAAATGTATCGTCACGTGCAAAACAGCTAAATAGACAAAAAAAAATTATTTCTTGCTAATGCGGCAGACGATTGGACATTATCCAAAAAAATATTAAAATACCGTAAAAGATATTATGATTACTGTATTTTTATACCATGTTATGTAATTAATATTATGTTCCTCAAACTGTACTATATTCTTTAGTATGTCTTATTAGATTTAAATTGACTGTTTTCTTCTACATTATTTTTTCTATAAAAATATCCTCTACCATTTTTTTATAATTATAGTTTTTTGTTTTTTTTTACATCAATTGTATACATTGATCGTCGTATTTATTATAAACATATTTATACATTTTTTTGGCATTAATTCCATACATTGACCGTTGTATTTAATTTGAATGCACTCCGTAGCGAAGTACGGGTTTTTAGCTAGTCCTTCATAAACGAATTCCAAGTTGTATGTAAGTTAAAACCTTCGACATACAAATAAAATGAATCCCGATGCGTTCAAAAGTTATTTAATAAATGTCACCTGAATAGTTATGCCAGCTTTATAAATCGCTAAAATCTACATTGCTAAATATAATTCACTCTTTAGTTATGACTTTTTTTGTTAGAAAAATGAACCCTAAAAGGGCTACCTAAACTTTAGTTTATAAGATTTAGTTTACTTGTTTTACTTTCCGACATTCATGCTATCGTTTTAGACTGACGTAGAAATTTGTTACTTAACAGCTAATGATGATTTTACGGCAAATTTGACGTCAGACATCTGAGAAATTGGGTTTTTCATTTGTTTTCCCCATGGTTTATAATTTTTCCTTTTCAGTGTATTTTATGCAACTATATGTTAATTTTATCTTACTTGCTTGTACAAATACCGCTCGAGTTGGAGCCAAGGGTCCCAATTGCCTGCAATATTAAATTGAACTTTAGTAACAAAATGCTGATTTATAAATCTTTCTTAAGACGACAGTGGACCATGAAAAACTTTTTTTTTATTTATCAACCAATTGCTATGAAATTTTGCATACTTATACAGTGTGGTTTAGAGATGAAAATTCTAAATTAAAAAAAATCAGAATGTAATTAATTAAAATATTAATTAAAATCAGTTTGTTAATTACTCTATTTAAAAATGCTCCATGCGCATCAATTTTTGTCCCAGATAGTTAATTTTCTTTCTTAAGCTAGCTTTATATAGTTATAATAAAAGTTACTAGCAATATTTGATTTATAGTCATATATAAAAAAATTAGAAAAGAAATTGATAAAAATAGGTCATTTTAAGCAAAATTTTATCAAAAAAGTTTTTTTTTATTGTAAAAATTTTAAGTTATTTTAAAATAGCATAATGAATTTATTAATAAGTTTTATTATAACATTAATAAACAATCATTTTTTGAAGTTTTATGAAAATTCAAGAAATATTATGACGCATGGAACATTTTGAACTTACCGAAACGACATGAAAACTTGTTTTGAGAAAATAGCATTTAAAGTTTTAATTTAACGTAACATTTCCATTGTTTACGTTTAAAAAATACTTATAACTCGGTTAAAAATGATCGGATCAACATACTTTTTTAAAATTTAAAGCTGATGAGTTGCAGAATCATTTTCTGAAAGAAAAAAAATCCTGTTGGGGACATATTTTTGTCAATCTGAAGGTCCATCGCCGCCTTAAGATCCTTACTTACGTATGCTGGACCAGTTCGATCGTATGCAACGGATTCCAACATTAAAATTCTCGCTGTTGCTCAAAACATGACTCTTCGGCAAATCACTAACTCCACATGGTATTATGTAACGTTGACATCTATAGAGAGATAAATCCCCCCACTATTCAAAATTATCTTCAAAATCTTGCTATTAACTTCCATAAAGATTTACCAAAGGTTTTTATTAAAAATCTTGATTACGATCTTGTTGTCCCAGCTAAAAAGAAACGGCCCGGTGTCATTCTTCACGTAACTTTTAATTGTTTGCGCTGTTCTTTGTTCGCTCAGTCTCTTTTTTCCCACTTGTTTTACCTTTACTTGTACTATCGAAGTTTTTGGTTTACCCCAATTGATATTTTACTTCCTACTTCCATTTAATACTGATCACTGCAGTTTTATGCATTGCTATATCATCATACAGTGGAGGGCCCGGCCCATGTACTGTAGTTAGCACTACTCTTCCTGAAGCACCTGAAACAAAGGGGCCCCTGGCAGTATATATAGTCGGACCACCGGCTAGTGAGATTCGTATGTCAGAAGTCTCTGTATGAGGTTATTTTGGTTATACAAATGTTCAAAGTTCATAAGTTTAACGCTTCTGGAACGAATATGTTGAAAGTTAGTCTTTTTTATTGCTTTTAATATTTTTAACGTTTGTTAAGGTTCTGAATAAACTTTGTGATTTTACTTTAAATTTTGCTTATTTACGAACACACCCCATGCCAGACAAATGCAGACTCTGATAGATTGTCACTCTCCGTGACAGGTTTTTTTTTTTTTCTTCTTTTTTTTTCGGAGGCACTTGTCGTGAAGACATTCGCCTATAGTTCACCGCAATTTTGCTGGCCATTTTATTATAGGGGCACCATATAGACTGACCCGAATTGCCCCCTATGAAGGGACGACACGAACGGAGGCATTCTAGTGGCGCTTCGCCGGAATTCGATCCGAGCACCCTCAGCACCGAAAGTCAGCGCGCTGCACTACAAGGTGTCTTTAGTAATGAACGTACATTATTATATTTCTGCTCTAATCGTTTTGCAGGTACGATAAAGGCGAATTTAATCGGCGTAAAATTCTTGTAGTCTCAGAGACGCAAATGTTCACAACGATATACATAATATGCAAATGAGGTATGCCAAAAGTCTATATATGTCAAGAGGTTTGTAGTTTCTATTTCAATTCAGGAAATGCGGGTAACTGTATTGTCTTATTAAGGACAAGATTAAGGTAACCCTGAATAAATAGAAATAGAATAAAACTAGCCTTATTTTAGGCGGGAACCATAATTTTTTGCATATTTTTTTATAAAATTTCAAAATTTTATTATTAAGTTTAGACAAGCGAATGCAATTTGCTGTAAATTTCCTTTTTGCCTTTTATAAGCCCAAAATGAAATATCTTTTGGTTTTTTTTCTTCTTTCGAAAAGACCACTAATTCGGAACTGTTAATAATTGTTGCTCTTAAGTAAAAGAAACAATTAGCAAAAATATCAGGAATTTTGATCGTTCATAAAATAACCCAAAAATATGTTTTTATAAAAAGTTGCATTGTCTATCCAACAGAATGTACAAATAAAATAATGAGCTATAATTCCAACTGTTATAAGTAACATAAATGGACAAAAACACTGAAAGAATTACCTCCCAATAAACCTTTTCACTATAGTATTAAAGCTGCTGTGTACTAACCTCATTGGATAATTAACTTCAATGTTAATCATTGAGAAATTTTGTCCAAGGATTGACGACTTGGATTTAAAGATTTTTTTGTAATGTACTCCGTAATAGAGAAAGAAATTTTACATCTTGGGACATCTTTCATTTAAAAAAATGCAAATACTATTTTTTAATTCAAATTATTCGGAGAAAATATCTAGTCTAGTGTGTTTTAAATGCTCCTAAATTCCTTTGATGGACGAAATTCATAAAATGAATCCTGTTGCAAGGTACAGAAAAGTTCAGCTCTCTGAAAATACACTTCTTATTGAATTATCAGCATTTATGTAACTATAAATAGCAGACACATTTTCTCCATAGGTTAACATTGTGGTGGGCGAATCCAATAGGCTTAGTACACAGTACCTTGAACTTTTTATGTAAATAATGGGTGAAATAGACCGGGTGATAATTTTAAATTTGCCCCTCTTCTGATATATATTCTTCTGATATATATATAAGTCTGTCTAAGATATTAAAGTATGTGATTTTTATAAAAATGTTCTACATAACATACACGACAACAAACGGCAAAACATAGTTAAATTAAAGATTAAAATTGAAAAAAGTAATAAGTTTAAATTAAAAGCATCATTAAAAAAATTATAAGATTATTTTTCTAGTATCTGGCACTTGTGTAGTTTAATGATATTGTGAAGACATATTAATCAACCAGAATTATTAAAAAATTCTAAAGAATTCTGAAGTAAACATTAGAATTAGCTCTTCTGGTGTTTACTTCATAAGTCTGTTTAAAATATTCAAATATGTGAATTTTTTTAAAAATGTTCTACATAACATATATGACAACAAACTACAATACATCGTTAAATTAAAGTTTAAAATTGAAAAAAATAATAAGTTTAAATTAAAAGCATGATTAAAAAAATTATAAGATTATTTTTCTAGTATCTGTCACTTATGCAGCTTAATGTTATTGTGAGGACATATTAATCAACCAGAATTATTAAAAAATTCTAAAGAATCCTGAAGTGAACATCAGAATTAGTTCTTCTGGTGTTTACTTCATAAGTCTGTCTAAAGTATTGAAATATGTGAATTTTTTAAAAAGTGTTCAAAATATCACATATGACGACAAACTGCAATATATCACTAAATTACACTGCTGGCCACCAAAATTGCAACACCAAGAAATACAAGAGATATCACAACAAAATTTATTTTGTAGATAACATGTTGACCAAGTATCAAATAATTAAATTTATAGACTTCTGTGAAGTGTGGTACAAGCCAAAATCAGTAGCCAGAGTAGCCGCCATTGTTGGAGATCACCGCTGCCACACGCCTCGGCATTGATTCAAAGGGACTTTGGATGAGTTCTTGGGGTACAGCACACCAAGTAGCTTCCACACGTTGCCAAAGTTGATCTGCTGTGGCAGCTGGGGATGGAATCTGGGTCAATCGTAGAGCAACCATGGACCACATGTTTTCTATCGGAAAAAGATCCGGAGAGCGAGGCGGCCAGGGAAGCAATTCAATCTGGCGATTGACGAAGAACCGTTGGACAATGCCTGCCACGTGTGGTCGCGCATTATCCTGTTGAAATATGGCTGTGGGCAAGCCCTGAAGGTAAGGAAGGACAACTGGCTCCAACACCTCGGAGATGTAGCGCTGGCTGTTTAAAGTACCGGCAATGCGTACTAGAGGTGTGCGAGAGTGATATCCAATACCGCCCCATACCATAATACCCGGTGCAGGACCAGTGTGGCGGTGCATAACGCAGCTGTTCAGCATCCTCTCTTCACGGTGTCTCCAGACTCGAATGCGACCATCGTGGTGTTGCAGACAGAAGCGTGACTCATCAGTAAAGACAATTTCATTCCATTCTGCCGTCCACATCCTTCTGTCATCGCACCATTGGCGGCGGAGAAGTCTGTGGTTCTGCGTCAAGGGTAGACAAAGCAATGGACGTCTTGCGGACAGACCACTCTGCTGTAAACGGCGTCGAATGGTACGCGCAGACACTGGATGATGCGTTACAGACTGCATGTGTTGTGCTATGGTTCGTGATGTGACTGAGCGATCCGTCACTGCCATGCGCACAATTTGCCTGTCATCACGTGAAGTGGTGCGCTGAGGTGGATGCGATCGAACACGCCGGTCCGTCGTACCCTCCTGCATCCAACGATCACATATCTGCATTACAGTTGTTTGGTTTCGTCCAACACGACTACCGATTTCCCTGAAAGATAATCCACAATCTCGGTAGGCCACTATCCTTCCTCTGTCGAACTCGGATTCTTGATCAAAATATGATCGCTGTTTTCGACGAGGCATAATTGATCGTTTTTTTTTTTAAACCACAAGAAAAACACAATTGCCGAACTTGAAATCGTCGAAATCTCCAAGCCTTAAATAGCGCTTTGAAGTGGCGCCACAGGCGCGCGTGATGTGCGTCTGCGCTGAAATTCTAATCATTTGCATATCTCACCTCCACTAATGCATGTTGTAAATTTCATGTTATTTGCATGTTTCCTTCAGGGTGTTGCATTTACAGTGGCCAGCAGTGTAATTTCAAGATAAAAAGAACTTTTTATATACCATGTTTTTAGATTTTCTGTTGAATCATATAAACTTGACAATTCTATGTATTAACAAATACTTTTTAAAAATTTCTTTTATGAATTATCCCATCAACTTGAAAGAAAATGAAGTTAATTGGAAGATAACTTGCATTTAACTTTTCGTTCCCGTCCCGCCAATAGATGGCTGCACCAGTCTACAAAACAAAATTAACTGAAAAGAATTGAAAATTAATTTAATTCTGCTTAAAGATGGCTAAAAGTATTAAAATAATGCATTGTCATCGTGTTCTGAGCTATTCTAAAAGTTTCAAATGTCTAGCTAGTCGGGAAGTTAGTTAAAAATCGATTGCAAGAATTGTACGGGACAAACACACAAACAAACAAGAGAGCGAGTTAATAAAAGCATGGTAAAATAAATCTTTAAATTTAAAAAAATAAGTTTAAATCAAAAGCACTATTAAAAAATTGTATGATTCTTGTTTCAAATATCAGGCACCTATGCAGTTTAACGATATTTCGAGGAATATTAATACAGTAGAATTATTGAAAAATTCTGAAGCAAACATGAATTTTAGCTCTTCTGATGTTTACTTCATAAGTCTATCTAAAATATTAATTTATGTGAAATTTTTTTAATTGTTCTATATAACACATATGACAACAAACTGCAATACAACGCTAAAACAAATCTTTAAAATAAAAAAAATACTAAGTTTAAATCAAGAGCATGACTAAAAAAACTACAAGATATTTTTTCAAATATCAAACACCTATGTATTTTAATGATATTGTTATAACACATAAATCAACCAGAATTATTGCACATGCTGTGCATTCAATCATACGTCATAGGGGCCAATCTAAAATCATGCGTAAACTCCAGCTCGTTTAAACAATTTGACATCTTGTCAGTAACTATTGCATGATGCTTTTAGGAGTAAGCTGCGGGCACTGAATATCCTTTTAATGTTAATCGCTCATTGGTTGAACGCCGCAGAGTAAACACGGACCTCCATGATTACGCAATTGGACGTGACTAGGCAATATTTATATGCCTCAGCTGGCAACACCACAGCTCGGAAATTTATTCAACACAACAATGTTCCGGATATACACACGGGGACACGTTATTGGCCTGAGCATTTATTTAACTACTAACCGGGCTTCGTCCAGCTATCGAATCTCTTTACACTCGAATCACAGTTCACTTGAATTTAAATTTGTTTTTTCACTTTTAATTGCCAAAAAATCCCCCCAAAATCAGTACATCTTCAAATGATCTATTTATGATTTAAAGTTTTGAATTAAAAGTGTGGAAAATAGAAAAATAATTAATAATTACAAGATAAAAAGAAATTTTTTATATACCATGTTTTTTAAATTGTCTGTTGAATCATATAAACCTGACTATTCTATGTATTAATAAATACTTTTTAAATTTTTTTTAATGAATTATCCCATCAACTTGACAGAAAATGAAGTTAATTGGAAATTATCTTGCGTTTAACTTTTTGTTCTCGTCCCAGCCGACAGATGGCTGCACCAGTTTACAAAATAAAATTAACTGAAAATAATAAAAACGTGGTAAAAAATCTGCTTAAAGATGGCTAAAAGTATTAAAAAAATGCATTGTCATTGTGTTCTGAGCGATTCTAAAAGTTTCAAATGTCTAGCTAGTCGGGAAGTTAGTTAATAATCGATTGCAAGATTTGTACTGCATAAACACACAAATACACACACAAACAAGAAAGCAAGTTAATAAAAACATAGTAAAAAAATTAGACACACGATGTAACTTTTTTTCAATGATTCATTTTTTAGTGAGAATCACGCTGTGAATGAATCACGCCATGTTTACATCGTAAAATATGGCGGTTACGTTTTGTTCGGTGGAGTATGCATTTAGAATTGAAACATCTCTTAACCCTTTGACGGGCAACAACCTACAACGTTTTCACGGTGCAGACTTTTTTCTCGATTTTTTTTAACCTAAAAAATCTTGAAATTTTTTCCAATTAAAGGTTGTAAAATGATTTCACTTCTTTAAACTGATAACAGATGGCAGCACTAGTCATTTTTCTGCTCATTTAACTGGAATATATTGAATGCAAGTGAAAGAAGGAAGAGATTTAAGCGTTTGCAATGTGCAAACAGCGCCCCTCAAAGGGTTAAACCAGAGCTCAGCAACCTTTTATCTTCCACAGCACAGCAACGTTTTTTTTATAATTCCGCGGCACACCACAAGTAAAAGCTTGCAAATACATAAATTACAGTAATACATATATGTTTTTATTAGATAAAAAACACACTAAAATAGCTCTATGTATCTAGATAATTACAATTAAGTTTTATATAAATCATTTTGAATTGTACACCAACACAAGAACAAAAATATAAAGTTCTAGATTACAAGTAAAAATTTTCTCTTTAAACTTTTTTTTTCCAATGCGGAGGCACTTGTTGCGAAGACATTCGCCTATAATTCACCGCAGTTTTTGCTGGCCATTTTATCATGGGGGCGCCATATAGGCGGACCAGCATTGCCCCCTATGAAGGGACGACACAAACGGAGGCATTTTAGTGGCGCTTTGCCAGGATTTGATCCGAGCACCCTCAGTACCGAAAACCAGTGCACTCTACCACAAGGCCGCCACATCCCAACTCTCTAACTTCTAATTCTCTTTAAACTTTAATATTAAAATTTAATTTTTGGTCTTTACTTAAGCCTAATTAATCAAAGTTAATTTAAACATAATAACTAATTTATAATGAGATATTTGAGCTTCTTTTGATGAACATATACATTTTATATTTGGCTCTATATTAGTGCTACCCGAAGTTCATGGTCAAGACCCTTTAAACGCGATCGTTTGTCATTTTTAATTAGAACCAGCGTCGAAAAACTTTGTTTGCATAAGTATGTCGTAGAAAAAAAGGAGCAAAATTGCAATTGCCTTGTCAGAAATTTGAGGATATTCATCCTTAACTAAAATCCAGAAATCAGTCAATGACATTTAACTGAAGTTCAGTTTCAGCGTCCCGTCATTCAATTCTATAAATACCTCTCGAATGTGAAGGTGCATCTATTGAATTTTCGGCAACAGCTAGGAAAGGATTTCTTATTCAATTGCATTGCTCCGTATTAATTGTGAAAAAATAGTGATTAAATTTATCTAACAATAAACTTATATGTTGTTGAGCCAGATTCAGAATTAATTGTTGCTTTTTAATCATAGACTTCCCTTGGAACATTTCTAGAGATACTTTTTATAACTCTTTCTTCCAAATTTCGAGCTTATTTTTAAACTACATTAACTTGTCGGAACACGTCAGGTAATTTTCGCTTCGACCTTCCATTTTTTTATTCAGTCCATTCAGGTGTTCAAAGATATCAGCCATACACGCAAATTTGGCCATCCAGTGATTATCTTCAGAAAGTTGGTGTAGTTCGGTCACATTTTATTTTAACAAAAACTCATGACCCTCGTTGCGAAGTTCAAACAATCTAGCCAAAACTTTGCACCAACCGTGAAAATGCTGGCACAATTACTCCATGAAATATCATCGGTTTTGAAAAAAATCATCGAATACTCGGAAAATTTCCTCTCTGGAAGCTCGTTGCAAAATAAATAGTGTTCTTTTATGGTGCCCACATCAACAGCTATCAGTTGTGCTCGGTTTTTGGTGTCTGTTGAGTCATCAATCTGTAGTTTGAGGTTTAAAAGGTTCAGGTGCCTAAAAATATCAATCAAAATTACGATGGTTGCCACGTTTTCTTCAACGTCAAGGAGGAATCCTAAATGCTCACTTGCTACTCTTTGATCACTAGTTGAAAAAACTCTTTGATGTCCTCCAATACTGCAAAAAATCTTTCAAGCACAACCCTTTACTTAGCCATCTCACATTGATGTGGAGAAGCAAGTCATCAAATTCAGCATCAGTCTCTTGAAGAAATGATTTAAACTGACGGTTCTTAAGAGATGATTTTGCCCGTATAAAGTAAATTATTTGTATCAACGTGTGCAATTTGTTCTGAAGACTGGGATTCAGTCTGCAGCACAACTTTGATGAATAATACAGTGGTAGGATATCAAATTTTCATTGCATTTTGGATCACTGCTGAGTCGCTATTTTCTGAAAATGCACAATTTCGTCACGGTCTATACAAAACTGGTCTGCGGTCCACCATTTGGTGACCACTGATCTAGACGCTCCTACACAATTGTGCCAACGTTCGAGGATACATACAATGTATTGTAACTACATGTTTTTGTTTTGTGTATAATTTTGACCCAGAGAAATTACATATTGGCAAAAAGTTGTTTTTTTTTATCATCGATAAATTCACCGCGGCACACTAGTGTGTCGCGGCATGGCGGTTGCGGAGCACTGTCTTAAACTATTAAAGTAACAGAATAAGTGAACGCAGAAAAAAATTATCAGCTTTTAAAGCTCTTTCTTAATATGCAAAATTTATATACTTTCTTAAAAAAAAAAAAATACATCGATTTTAACTTTTAAAACATGGCGGATACGTTTTGTATCAGTGGAGTATGAATTTAGAATTGAAATATCTCTAAAACTATTAAAGTAACAGAATAAGTATATGCATAAAATATTATCAGTTTTTAAAGCTCTTTCCAAATATGTAACATTTATGTACTTTCATGACAAAAAACATTGATTTCGATATTTTCAAACATGACCGAGTTTCATAACGAATGCCATACCGGAAACGGTCTACCCAAATTGCCCCCCGACCGACAAAGTTTTTCTTTTATTTATATAGATTCATTTTCGATGATTCTGATTATTTCTTACCATGAAATATTTACCTCATATTTGTCTAATGCAGCGATTCTCAACCACTGTGCTTTAGTGTGTCAAGAATCTTGCGGCACTTTAGTATGCCGCGAGAATCTTGAAGTGTACCGCCACAATTCATCGCACAATTATAGACTTTTCCCAAAATATTGAAGAAAATACTGCTAAATTGCTCTTGCAAATTTAAATTTACTCTACAAATCGACGAAATAACTGATATTACACGAAAAACACACTTAATTTCATTAGTCCGATTCATTCACGAAAATGATACAATTAACTAATTTTTATGCTGTCGGGAATTATCTGATTTCCCAAAATGAAAACATATTTTAGATTAAATTAATTCGTGCTTCAAGAAATTGAAAATTCCGAGGCATTTATGCGATGGTATTTGCACAGACTGGATCTATAGAAGGATTTGTAGCACATTTAAGCCTTTAGCGGGCGCACCCGTGTACAAAGTGTAACAATTTCGTAATTTCTAATTTTTTTTTTTTTTGCATGTAAGGTTTGAATGTCCTAGGCAATTTCCATTTACATCTATACCCTGTCTAATGACGGTCTGATTTTCTGACCCTTGTATTCCTTTCCATACATTGTTGGTTGTGATTTAACCTGGGTAAACCAGCGATTATACTGGATTACAATACGACAAAAGAAGGAGTTGATGTGTAGTCGATCCAATGTGCAGCTATTACACGGTATCCCGCATATCACGAAGATGGACAATCTCATTGTTTTTTAGCTTTTTGGACATAATAGGAGTCCATTCGCAAGTTGACCTTCGATCCGATAAACCGGACAGTTTTGAAATAAGGCATTTGCATCTGCATTCTTTGGCCTTTAATTATAAATATATCTCAATATTATCAACATTTTATATCTTGTCACAAAATGCATAATTATTATTTTCAATTTGAAAACAAAAAGTTTATTACAAAAGGAATAATCAAGGTTGAAAGAGACGTTGCACTTTGTGCCATGTTCGCCTGCTGGTGTTCCAAAAGTTGGCGTGCCCGAAAGCATACTGCGCAACATTCTTTAACATACCAATTCTTTCAACCATGTCCCTTAACAATAGCAAACCACTTAACTCGTTAATAACATTTAACATACTGCCAAACTTCTGCTAAATCCCCCATTCTTTCAAATACTTCCTCCAACAATCTCATACTGAGCAACTTTCGTTAACATACCTATTCTTTCAACCATGTCCCTTAACAATAGCAAACGACTTAACCCGTTAACGACTGCATTCTTTGACCCATTTCCCTTAATAATCCCATCTTTTCAGATTTCCAATAAGATCTCCAATCTTTTAAAACATCCCCTCAACATTGCCATACCACTACACCCGTTAACGACCGCATTCCTTCAAACATTTCTCTCAACAATGCCATACTGAAAAACTTCCGTTAACAACCTTACTTTCAAACACGTCCTTCAACAAATCCATACTCCAAAATTTCCCTGAAAACCTCATTATTTCAAACACGTTCCTCAGAAATCCAATACTGCCAAACTTCCGTTAACAACTTCCTTCTTTCAAACACGTCGCTACAATCACATATCTAACATTCTCATACTAAACTTCCGTTAAACAACCACATTATGTTAAACGAATCCCTGTACAGTCCCATACCGCTAAAGACCTTAACGACCACTTTCTATGAAACACTTCCCTCAACAACTCCAAATTTCTGTTAACAAACCCATTTTTAACATGTCTTCTTCAACTATTACTTACAGATAGACATCTATTAACGTCATAAGTCACGACGTGCTATCACTAGACTACTTTGAATCCTCATGTAACGATACCATTACGGAATCTTTCTAAAACTAACTTCACAAAACCATACTTCGTTTAAAATCCAATAAAACTATATATAGGTTCCTGTTCAAATTATTAACTGTGCTAACGTTTCCATAAAACGGTCCCGTATTTCAAATCAAGTTCCTATTTTAGTCTCAAGATCCACAGTTTTGTTAAATATCCAGTATCCGCAAATTCCTTAACCTACCCGATCAGAAAATGTTATATCGATTGCTCTTCAAACATCTGAATATGACAGACATGTCCATAATGTTATAAACATGTACGATGAGCAGAAATATATACCAGAATTATGAAAAATCTACCCTTCAACTGGAGTACCATTTTTTCCAGTGTAAAGTACGCACATTCATCATCAGATAAATGGGGTAACTACGTTACATAGGCCACGCCTTCCAACGTAGGCTAGCATAGTAATGACCAGAGTAAAGGTGAAAAGAGATAGGTTGGATTTGGATCCGGGGAGTGGCTTGAGAAAAGGAAGTTTAATGTGGTAGATAAAGCGATGCTCTTGGGAGCAAAGTAAAAATAGTTAGGAAAAACTAAAAATAAAGCTCACTGCTTACCAAAGTAAGAGTAAGATCACAAAAATTAATGTAAAATGAAGTTTAAAATAATTAAGAACAGAGAACGGCTCTAGGCCGTCTTCTGTTAGCAGGTTCGGCAGTACGCACATTTGTTTTCCCATCCATATATGCCTGAAGTATGGGCGTGTCTAATGTGCCGGTGATCTAAAACTTCTGGTATATATTAATATACATGCATAACTAATCTATTGCATTTTGTTTATTTTTTTTTGCGAAAAAGTAGTTTCGAATAAATCGTTTCGATACTTATTTTCTTTTCTGTAAAAAAAAAGAGTGGCGTGATATATGTTTTGCTTCATTACTGAAAGAGGTATCATTCCAATAAAATAAAGTTCAAATCCCCCGACATTCTAAAATTACGATTCATCCTGATTCGTTCTGATTAAAACGTACAATGTTCCCTAGTTACATATTTTATGGACATCGATAACTACTAGTTGGTAACCGTCAAAACATGACGACTTGATAGTAAATAAATGTAAAATATAGAAATCATACTCAACACATCATTACCAAATGTTGAAGATCTTAATATTAAGAGATACACTTTAAAAAATGTCTATTGAACCCACTAAAAAGAAATGATGTTACTCAACAGCGCGAAATGAACAATTTCCGTCGGGTTCAATTCTATACCTCACAAACAAAATTAAAATTAAAAATGGCACAGAGAGAACTAGAGAGATTCCTAGTAATAAACAAATTAACGTGTTTATGCGTCCTTGTAATTGTTAAGTGTCTAAAGCCAGATTTAAACATGCCCCTAATCTTGCGCAGAAAGCAATTTTAATTTTAAATAATGGCTAATTACTAGAAATTGCGGTTACAAAAGGCAAATTTCACACCTCTGTAGATTAAAATCTTTCATTTAATTCCAAAATGAAGTAAATTGATGCAGAAGGTTTCTCTCTTGGACTGCTCAAAGAAACCCCTTAGCAACTTAAATATATAGATAAAATAAGTACAGTAAATCATTATGGAAATTCGTGAAAAAATTGTAGAATTATTTTTATCTTAAAAAATCTGCATAAAAAAGGGGCGTGTCTTATACGAAGCTGCATCCTATACGCCGGCAAATATGGTAATTACACACCCCAGTGGCGCACCCAGCATTTTATCTCGGGGGGAGGGGGCGAGTTGAACGGATAAAAGTATTTATAATGTAAACTGAATATTCATAATTCAATTTATTTCTTTGGGGGGGGAGGCCCCTTGGCTCATCCCCTGGGTGCGCCACTGACATACGCCAAATGTCACCGATCATTCACACTATTCATATTTTTTTCTCATGTTCTACACGCAAAAGTACCCGTCTGTTTGGAATACCGCTTAAATCACAATTACGTTCAACGACTGACAACCGATCGTTATATCCACGTCACCACGCTGCCAGAGAATCCCGTAAACAACGCACGATTTAATGTTTATCTCCCGTCGGCGTAAACGAAACAGAGTAAACGATGAGACTTCCGCTGATTACAGAATCGAGCGCATCACTCAATATTTACGCTCTTCAGTCGGCAACACGGAAAGCAGGAAATCATATTAATACCTCGCAATAATCGCTCGTATTCGCTTCGATGTATAAAAAAAAAATTATAAGCAAATCATTTTAAATAGCCGTAAATAATCAGAGCTCTTACGTCAAGTATTTAATTCATTTAAATTTTAAAAAAACATATTTAATTGAGATTTTACAATGCGGAGATTAAGGATTAATGGAGTTATTAAAGAATTTAAACAAAGATAATTATATTTATTCCTCGACTTACGACCGCTCACACGACCGAAATTTTTAAATTAAAAAAAAAATTCTCAAAAATACTGTCCCTCGAATGTACAGTACATACCTATATGTATCAAATCTTACTATTAACAGCTGAAGGTATACAAATGTATGTTAGTTAGTGAGCAGACACGGGGACGGGCTAATCTCGCGAACCGAGCATAGCAGGATATCGCGACTGGTACTGATATACGCGGACGGAAGAGATGCGTGCATTGATGCTATCCTTAACTTTCAAAACTTTAAACGTTTTTAATCATTAAATTAAAACCACCGAACTCAAAAGAAGCAGACAGCAGAAACAGCTGACATTCCGGGTGCGCCAGCTCCTTTCCGTTTCGCAAGTTTCCACTATTTTCATGCATGCAAAATTCAACTTTTCCGTCCTCCAATCGACAATTTTTTTATTTCCATGTGTTTTACAACTCTTCATCTTTAAGTATATACACATTTTTATAAAGTTAAAAATGTTTTTCATTGCAAACGAAGCTTTTTCCCCAAAGCGGTTTTCCGAATTTCCCGAAATGGACAATTTTGATGGACAAATATTTTGGTTTTCTGCACCGATTAATGTAAAATTTACCTTTTATCGCCATTTGCTAAATGTTCAGCTTCCAAAATATACCAAATACATTTAATAAAAAAATTTTTTCATTCTAAAAAAGCGTACTTGCAAAACTCACTTTTGAAATGTCCCTCGCTGATTGCCATAGTATCTTAATGTAACTGAATGTCTATTCGTAATTTTTCGTCACATTATTTTACTCACTAATAATTCCAGCAAGTTCGTGAAATTTGTTTCTAATTAATGAGCAACTGATGAGGATTCTTCCATGACAAATTTTGAATTCGTCAGAACTGTCTTTCTATTTTTTAAGCACTTTTTCCACCCATGAGATTTAATATTTAAATTAGGCCTTACCGCGATGCACCTCCCATTTTGCTCACCTGCTTGTGTGTTGCCGTAGCGTAGTGCCATCGCGCTGACCTGGCAAACCCTACGTTGTGGGGTCGGTCCCAGGTGATGTCGCATCTTCCAAATTTCCTTATCTTGATATATTTGGTTTTCCCCCGCGGAACTCTGCAATCATCTCCTTACGAATTGTTTAACCCTGCACAGGGCCTTTTATTTTCTTTTATTATGCAAACTTTCCGTCTTGTTTGCTGAGGGTCATTTTTTCCGTAACTTTATAATTAATTTCAACTTATTTTCTTTAAATTTTTTAATTCTTCATTTTAATCTTAATTTACTTCTAATATTCTTAATATATTTCTAATTTTTAAATCTTTCTTACCCTTCTATTTTTTTGAAGGTTTTAAACTTAATTTTTATATTAATGTAACTGGTAACTTTAAATTTAATTTAACTTTATAATTTTTTCTATTGATCCCATATACATTGATAATAAGCATCTTGCGACCGGAGTTAAAGTCAATAGACCCAGGAACTCTACTCTTCAAAAGAAATTCAGTTCAGTTGCCAAAAGGAAAAATCATTAATTGAGAACGAGTCTGAGAACGAGTCATTTTATAACTGAAATACAGAAATAAATTTAAAGTACCAAAAATAGTTTTAGTTTTAGGAAATCAGAAGTTAAAACCTTTAGAATTTTTTCTAATTGAATGAATTTCTTTTTTGTCTAAAAAGCAAAATTTGAAAACGGAAATTTGAAAAAATTATTTCAAAAGCCAAAAACCGAAATTTGAGAAAGAGAATTTCAAATTATTATTTCCTTTTTAAAAATTCTAATATATTTTTAAAAGTGATTAAACGTTTTTTGGTCTTTAAGAAACGAAACTATTTCATTTTAAATCGAAAAAGCAACACATCGGGTTGCCACTCAGCTAGTAATTATTAAAAATATGACCCAATATTCTGCAATTCTGCAAAAATTTATGAGGCAATAATAAAAATGTATGATGCAATAGTTTCGATATCCCCACGATAAATCCAATAAACCTTCATTGGCTTCAGAAATGGCTTCAGCTTTTCATTATATGAATAAAACAGTACAACAATTAGGCGAAATGAATCCAAATGAAGAAAGATTCACTGTCGTATTCAGGAAAATCTGGCTTACCAGACAATATTCAAGGAAATAACGACGCAAACTGTTCAAACTACCCTGAATAACTCTGTTAGAAAAACTTGCAACGTATCTTCTATCACAAATGCGGAACCAATGGATTGTACTAACATAATAAGTAGTGATGATAATTATGACGAAGAATAATTTATGTATTTTAAATTCAATGTATTTTAAATTTCGTATGAAAGTAAAAATAAATGTATGTGCATCTCTCTATTCTAAAAATAATATCTCCCGCTGCCGCTGTCAAAATCTTGTCACGCTATCTCCTCCGAAACCGCCGGGGGTATGGGGTCGAGAGAGCGATACCAATGGATGCAGAAAAATGGGGGGACCGAAGTAAGACATGTCTCATCTTCATCGAACCTTAAGTTTTTTTTAATGTTATGTTTTGTGGGAAAATATTGACTTTTTCATCTTCAGATTACGATAACTCGCCAAAAAAATTATCGTAGAATTTTGATCTTTTTATAGTCTATAGCTACAGATATTTCTCTTTCAAACTAGACCTCATTTGTTTAAGAATATTTAAAAACAGACTAATATTTTTATCAAAAAATAAAACAGTTTTTTCAAGAAATATTGACTTTTTCATCTTCAGATTACGATAACTCGCCAAAAAATTATCTTAGAATTTTGATCTTTTTACAATCTAAGACTACAGACATTTCTCTTTCAAACTAGACCTCATTTGTTTAAAGATATTTTAAAACAGACTATGTTTAATTTTTTGATGAAGATATTTTTAATATCTTCATCAAAAAATTAAACATAGTTTCTCAAGATATATCGTCCCCTATGTGAATGTAATATCGATGCCCCTCGAGTTTTTATCTTACAAAGAAAATATTTCTATCATCTGGAAGCTGAAAGCTTTCTTATTCATATAAAACTCATTTGAAGTCTATATCTTAAATTTTTGATTTTTAATTGAATTTTAAAGCTGATAATTCAACAGTGATGAAACGCCCTCTCGCTATTAGCCATAACAGAGGAGCGAGTGTAGCTAGTCTAGGGGCGAAACCTCTAGTATACAAAAAATAAGTTTGAAACTCGACTTACGACCAATATCTGGGTCACTATCGCGGTCGTAAGTCCAAGAATATCTGTATATATTTGAAACTGTAGACTCGAAGATGTATTTTGTTGAAAATAGACTGGAGTGACAAACGTAAGCCGCTTGCATCTAACTTTCAAATCTGAATTACATTAAGGGGACTCACTACCCTTAAATCTTTAAAACATTCGATTTTTTGAAAAATATATATGTTAAAGTCTGATCATTTCTGAACAAAATAAAGCAAACCGCTTGAAAATATTCCACTTAGTTCCGGAGATATTGATATTCTAAATATTTAATTACTGATCAAGCTTATGGTAAGAAAAAATTTAAACTCATTTTTCTCAAAATGTAATTTTGCACCATTCCGCAACTGATATCTCAAAAGCTATGAAACATAATTCCATGAAATTTTTATCACTGCATAATCATGTTATTTTATTGCGTCTGAGCTAGAATTATTGCAATCACTGTACATTTTGTTATTTTTTCAGGGGAAAATTAATGCACAAATTTAAGGAAATTTTAAGTATATTTTGAGCAGTTTGAAAAAATTGAAAACATATTTTAATGTTGAATGTTTTATGTTCAATTGTATTTTGAATTATTTATTTTAAATAAAAAACAGGAATTATACATTTAAGTCTAAAATTAATTTCATAGTTCTGGGCGCAAGCCAGTATACAATAAAAATGCTTAAAAACAAGGTATATCTAAAGCATTTAAAAAAATTATTTAAAATTATTTTAAGAGCTGAAATTTTGTTTATTAAGATAAATATATCAATTTATCATATACATAAAATTTGGAAAAATTGGGAGTAAATTGAAATAGTTACAAAGACTCAAAAAGTATGAAAATATGCCTTAATTCATCGACTTAAGAGTCGTGAGTTCCCTTAAGTATTCTTCTATATGTAACTCATTTTGAAGATCTAATATTTTCTTAGAGTATACTCTTGTAGGAGTGTATTTTTGGTTCCCAGTTTGCTGATATTTTCAGAAAAATTCCATTTTCTTACACAATGCTTAAGGCTGCTATATACTAACCCTTCTGGATTCGCTCACCTCCGTGTTAACTTATGGAGAAAATGTGTCCAAGGATAGGCGACTTGGACTGAAAGAATTTTTTTCAATTGCATTCCGTAATAGAGACAGAAATTTTACACTTCGGGGAATTTTTTGTTTTTGTAAAAAAAAAAAATGTAAATCATATTTTAAAATTTAAATTATTTGGGGGAAAAACCTGGTATAGCGTGTTTTTAAACGCCCATCAATTCCTTTGGTGGGAGAAATTTATAAAATGAATCCTATTGGGAGGTGCAGAAAAAGTTCAGGCTATCCGAAATTACCATTTTTTTATCGGATTATCAGCATTTATGTAGCTATCAACAGTAGACACATTTTCTCCATAGGTCAAGGGGCCCCAATTGGTCGGTATATCTGTGATGTCCGTCCGGCACCCAGGCCCATATTAATTAATCAAACAGGTACATAACAATCTGCTGAGTATGCAGATATTGCTACGCGGCGACTGGTCTTCAGTTTCAACAAGGCATATAAGCTAAAGGTAGCGAGGTATATAAAGATTTTTGGAGTGCCATGGTCAAACGAATTTACCTCCAGTAGAATGACATGTACATCAGAAAATATGTGCTCAGCAGTAAAAAATATAAAAATTAAGCCCTCTTCAAATCAGTGAAATTAAAATTTTTATTATAATTAAAATAATAAAATTCAATAATTTAAATTTATATACATAAAAAAAAGATCCTCCGGGATCGAACCGGGGACTAAAGTATAAGAGCAGAACGCTCTACCCCTGTGCCAAGCCTAGCACAGAAAGGTGATATGATTAGTTGAAACCATTCGCACTGGGATTATAGTAAAGTTCTAGGGGGATGGTAAAAACAGGAAGGGGAGAGTTTTAGAAATTAAATTAAGTAAGCAAGTTAAGAAAGAGAACGCTAGCTCTTTAGAAGACACGCCCGAGGGCGTTTACGGTTTTCACGACTAGAATAATCATAATCAGGGAACTCGCATATAATTTCGTTGCGAATGCTTGGAATATTGTCATAAAAACCTTAGATATTTTATGAGCAGTTTCAGTAACAGTAAGCTAAAGCTGTGGTCGCCGTATTATTGTCGAAATTCTCCATGGGTTAACAGTGAGGAGAACGAATACAATAGGGTTAGCACGCAGCAGCCTGAAAATATTGTTGCAAATTTGCTATTCCATTACCATCTGTTTCTTGAACTTCCTTAAGAGACAATTTTTAGGCAAAATTTCTTTAATATGAAAATTTATAACAATTTTAATAAACAGCTCAATAGAATAAACAACAATTTAAAGTGTTGGTATTTATCACAAATTTCCAAATTTGCGATTTTATCAATTTACTTTGGTGCAAGTATTCCTCTTAGCTCTAAATCCAAGTCGACACTCGTTGGAAAAATTTTCTCCGTAGATTAAGGCTGCTGTGTACTAACCGTATTGGACTTGCTCATCTCAATGTTAACAAATGGAGAAAATTTGTCTACTATTTACAGCAACATAAATTATGACAATCTAATAAAAATAGTATTTTCAGATAACCTGAACATTTCTGCATCTTGCAACAGGATCCATTTTGTAAATTTTGTCCACCAAAGGAATTGATGAGTGTTTAAAACCCAATTTACCTGTTTTTCCCCGAATAATTTTAATTTAAAAATATTATTTGCATTTGAATAGACCTGTCCCAAGGTGTAAATTTCTTTCCCTATAATTGAGTAAAATTTTTTTTTTAATATTTCTTCAATCCAAGTAGGCAATCCTTGGGCACATTTTTTCTATAGGTTAACATTGAGCAACCTGGCAGCAACACTGGATATAACCCTAAGCCCTATAGCAGCCTTAATGAACTATACTGGTCGAAATATCAAAAATCTGTAGAATTAACAGAACGCTCTCTATAGGTTAACATTGAGCAACCTGGCAGCAACACTGGATATAACTCTAAGCCCTATAGCAGCCTTAATGAACTATACTGGTCGAAATATCAAAAATCTGTAGAATTAACAGAACGCTCTCTATAGGTTAACATTGAGCAACCTGGCAGCAACACTGGATATAACCCTAAGCCCTATAGCAGCCTTAATGAACTATACTGGTCGAAATATCAAAAATCTGTAGAATTAACAGAACACTCTCTATAGGTTAACATTGAGCAACCTGGCAGCAACACTGGATATAACTCTAAGCCCAATAGCAGCCTTTATGAACTATACTGGTCGAAATATCAAAAATCTGTGGAATCAACAAAGCGCTGAGTTATCCATGTCTCAGTTTTCCCAATACTTGAGAAAATTGTGACATGATAATTTATTCTTAAAAATCAACCCAATATTCGTCTTTTAAGAGAGCATTCTGCAGTAAGTGAACTTTTATTTATTTTAAACGTGAAAAAAACGCTTAGATCGGTGGTCGTCTACCTGGTCCCTACCGCCCACTAGTGGGCGGTGAGAGTTTTTGTCTGTTGCTACAAATTTTGCTCTTCCTTCTTATATCTAACACATTGCTAACAACTTCGCGAGTTTGAATTTTCAAAAAACATTATTTTGCTACTTTCTTTTGAATTCCATCTCTGAATTTTTAATATACAGGGTGATTTTTTTTAACTGACAATACTCGGAGCCATCTGTAGCGCGATCTATCAGCCGGAATTCCACCAAAATTTATAGAGGGACTAAGGACGACATGGGAAAGCGTTTCTGTGAAAAATATAGTTCCAAAAATCTCCGATAAGGGAAGATATGGCGCTCTTGTTGTCGGTGCACCCGAGAATTTGCTTAAAAGGCAAGAAAAACATCCAAAAAAATTCACGACTATGTAGTCAACAGCACGCCAGTATTTCGGGGATATAAAGATTAGGGATGAATACCGCAAAACTTGTAAGCAGACAAATGAATAACAAAGAAATTTCACTGGAAACCACTTTATGCAGCAAATTCACTTCTCCCTCCTTCAATGTGACCACAATCCTGGTGGACGACACATTGCATCCTGAACACTTCGTTCTCAACGGCCGAGCGTAACATGTCACTAGGAATGTTCATCAAAATTCGGGCTATGTTGTCCTTTAGGGTCTCCAAGTTCGAGACTCCACCAAGATACACCTTAGACTTTAAATAACCCCACAGAAAAATGTCGCATGGGTGAGGTCCGGGGAGCGAGGTGGCCATGTAAGTGGAAAAAAGCGCGACAGATTCCGCACTTTATAGCCCGAAATACTGGCGCTGTTACACTGTCATGTGACTACACACGACAGTGTGTACACGTCGCTGACTACACAGTCGTGAATTTTTATTTTGATGTTTTACATGCCTTTTATGCAAATTCTCGGGTGAGCCGACAACAACAGCGCCATAATTGCCCCTAGCGGCGACTTTTAGAGCTAATTTTTATTCTCGGAAACTCTTTCCCATGTCGTCCTTAGTCCCTCTATCAATTTTGGTCGAATTCCGGCTGATAGATCTCGCTGCAGATGGCTCTGAGTACTGTCAGTTTAAAAAATTATAACCTTGTAGATAATAATTCGCCGGACACTTATTGAAGTATACTCGTGAACTAGGGTGTAAATAATGAACTCCCCAGCAAAAGACACGAGCTTAGTGTGCATAATGAGGTCTAATGATTATAGCCTTCGGTCTGTCCTCGAGCTGTATCTCTTTCTTGAAAATCTAGAAACTCATCAAATTTAAATTATCTATGCATAAACATAAGTAAAGTATGAATAAAAAGATAAATTTAAAGACTTTTTTTACAAACTATGTTATTGCGGCACCGGTGGGCGGTAAGAAAATTTTACCATCAACAAAGATGCAGAAGTGGGGGGTATATATTAAAAGGTTGACGATCCCTGGGTTAGATGAATCAAAGTTCATCCTAACCTCATACATTCTTGCGAAAACGTTAGTCTTTGAAGTCTAAAGTACTCTTTCAAACGGGGTATACAAACTGAGAAGAAGATTGTACAAATAAATCCGTAACGCACTTCGTCGCAAAACAGATGCTGCTTTGAAAAGATCGAGCGAAAAATGAATGCAAAGTCTCTTGTGAATGCGTTCTCCAAAAAGTTACGGGAGACGAGCGATAAATCTGGCAACAACGTATTCTTTTCGGTATCATATGCAGAGCTGTTTGTAACAACTCGGGAATGGTCCAAAATATAAAATATTCTCCCTCACAAGCGCTGCTTTAGACATACGTACGCGGTTGTAGACATACGTACGCGGTTGTAGACATAGAGTCATTATTTCTTTGAGTGCTGCACTCATTCAAATGTTTCCGGATGCAGAAACGTTTGAATTGCTCCCTATGGTGATTTATTAATAGTTTAACTAACTAAGCTCAACCAAAAAAGGCAGTGAAGAGTTTGTAACAAAACAGTTATACTTAAGGTTTATAAACTTGAAATTTAAGGCTCAATAACAGAAACATTTAACCGTTAGCTTACTGGGCCCATATTTCCGATTCCCTATATATATATATATATATATATATATATATATATATATATATATATATATATATATATATATATATATATATATATATATGTATATATATATATATATATGTATATATATATATATATATATATATATATATATATATATATATATATATATATATATATATAGTATGTGTGTGTGTGAATATATATATATATATTGTTTGTGCCCGTATTCTTAGGATACATGCTATCCTGCCCTGTAAGGAAAATGTTAAACAAATGAAATTTTGAGATACCGGAAAAAGATCATACACACACAAACCAAAAATAAATTAAATGTGATTTCTGGTAGAAGATAAAATAGTAATTAACAAATATAAAACAAATATGTGACATATCAAGTAAATTACTCATTTATATAACTATGTATCCGAAACTGTTAATTAGAAAATTGTTAAGCAATAATTATTCAACTTCGTATGAAAATTGCTACTTCGGCAATTATGAAATTAAATAATCAATTACTTAATGATTGCGAACTCGATTAGGATTTACTTAATTTTAATAATACAAAATAAACAATCAAAAACAAATTTAAGGGTTAATGATTTCTAAATCAATTCTTAATTACGCAGCAGGCGAACTACAGAAGAATTTTTTTCAGGTGCCGGAAGCAATTAATAATTCCAAAGTATGCCTAATTTCATTCTAACTATTGTTTGATTTATACAGAGTTATTAACTTACGTGTTAAATATACTTTAAATATTAATTTTATATAGATCGTGCAAAATAAATATTAAAGATTTTAAATAATCACTAAGTTGTTAGAAATTACATTAATTTTTTCCATGTTTTTATTAACTCCCTTTCTTGTTTGTTTGTGTGTTTGTCCCATACAAATCTTAAAATCGATTTTTAACTACCTTCCCGACTAGCTAGACATTTGAAACTTTTAGAATAGCTCAAAACACGATGACAATTATTTTGACAATGCATTATTTTGATACTTTAGCCATCTTTAAGCAGATTTTTACCATGTTTTGCATTATTTTCAGGTAATTTTGGTTTGTAGACTGGTGCAGCCATCTGTCGGCCGAGACGGGAACGAAAGGTTAAAAGCAAGTTAACTTCCAATTAACTTCATTTTCTTTCAAGTTGATGGGATAATTCATCAAAAAAAATTTTAAAAAGTATTTATTAATACATAGAATTGTCAAGTTTATATGATTCAACAGAAAATTTAAAATCATGGTATATAAAAAGTTTTTTTTTTAATCTTGTAATTATTTTAATATTTAGCTATTAATTACTGAAATGGGATCCTATAATTTTTAATCCGTTGAATTTCCGAAATCATACAAATGAAAATATAATTTTGCATACGCATTACTTACGGATACAGAGAATTCTTTGTATGACACTATTATGGAGATGGTTGGTTGGGAGCGCTAAGTTCATCTTTTGTTACACGAGGACTAAATAGACCGGGACCTACTGACTAAAGCCTATTCCGAACGGCTACAAACATACATGCCAATAGCGAGATTCGAACCCACAGACTAGGGTACCGAGTGCCATTCGGTACCTTAGCCATTCGGCCATCCATCACCAGGCCTGTTATGGAGAAAGATTTGTTGCTGTAATGAGATTTATTACAGCAGGTGTCTTAACAGCAAAATTAATTTATAAATATGTAGCCACTATGGTCCCGCTGGCGAATTTCAAATACGTACATGGATCTGCGGACGAGGGCGGGGCTAACAGTAACGGCCAATGAGCACTTGTTCTTTACTACGTATGCGTTTGAACATTGTTTACATTCTGTTTCTCACTCGCCCTGTGTGTAGCGTTTCTTAGTTTTCTCGCTCGCTTATAAATTGGAAAGAAAGCAAAGTATTTTCTACATAAATAATAAATAAAAGCACCTTTTAAATATCTAATAAATACTTCGATATTTGTTTACATTCTGTTTATCACTCACCCTGTGTGTAGCGTTTGTTAGTTTTCTAGCTCGCTTTTAAATTGGAAAGAAAGTAAAGTATTTTTCTATATAAAAAAATAAATAATAAATAACAGTTTTAACCAATCATATACCAATGATTGACCCTTTTATCCAATCATCGCCTAACGAAATCCTAGACGCTGGCGGATTACATGTGAACATGCCCTTTGTGTTGTCTCATATTAAAACATACAACGGAATTATCTAAAATAGATGTTCCTTACTTATTACAATAAAATTATTTACATATTTTTCCTTATATTGATTGCCTATTAGGTTAAATTAAACATAAACTGGAAAGGACATTGTTATAAAGACTCATGGAGTATATCTATTAATATTCAGGTCTTTATAACTGTCTCTCATAAGCGCCATATATTGGCTGAAAAGAAAAATGATTTATTGCCAAAAAAGGCGATGTACGCCAAATCTGGTGTATTGAGCATGTATTGCGCAGGCGTGAAGTACAGCTTGGCGCAAGTCATGGCTAGCTTTGAAAGGTAACGGGAGACAGCCCTTGGACGCGTTGGAAGTTGGTGACACTTTGGGAGCGTGTGTTGAGTGTGGAGTGAGGAACAAGGCATGGCCTATTATAAGTATTTACCTTTTTTTATTATGGTGTCTTAAATAAACTTCTTATTTGCTCCTTAAACCCCTTGTCTGTAATTTAATTTACTGTAGTAGATAATGTTTCCTAGGTATGAATAATTTGAGTATCGTAATATGCTTAGCACGTGGGTCAGGCTATATGTAGGGTTAAATATTTTCTTGCTAAGCTAAGTGCTGTTAACCTAAAGTAAATACTCTACTTAATCTATGTTACCGGAGACAACCTATCTGGGTTATCTTTCATGTCGCATTGTAACTTGAAGTTAATTCTGTAACATAATTTAATACACAACGCTTTTTCTTGTTTCACCTTTTTTTGGCTGGCTTAACTACTTCGCTATTTTGCTACCACTTGTTCCGATACGGCTTCCCATTTGGGTGTAGTAATTCTCGGCTTCACAACAGACATGATTAAAAAGTTTGCTGTAAAGGGATTTATCGTTATATTTGATAACATAGCAAGATTTCACTAAATATATGTATACAAATACAAATATACATAATATTATACATAACTACTGTATTTATATATACATATATATGCAGTCGAACTCGTTATAGCGAAACCGGTATATAACGAACTCACGGGTGTAAAGAAACGAAAATTTTGTTCCCGTCGTTTTATTATTATACGCAATTTAATAAGTATTGTGTCAGTTTAATGTAATCGATTTTAGTCGATTTAATTCATTTATTATCATTTTAATAGATTTTATCATTTTTTAACACATTATTATTGAGTACACATTGCAATTAATGAATTATACATTTGCACAGTGTCAAAATAATTAAAAAATAGCAAAAAAATTAAACGTTATATAAAAACGTACCAGTAAAATGTTGCATGAAAGCGCGACAGTTTTTGGCTGCTTACTATATGGCTGCTTACTATACAAGTCATATGATTAATTGTGTAAAATGGCAAATCAACTGTGCTCATAGAAGTGTTATAAAAGTTCACCATATGGAAAGAAAAAAGTTAGAATGTATGATGTGGGAGAAATTCCGATTCAAAGTTTGTCATTTTGATAATTTAATTTTTACAACTATTTAATAATATTAATACAATTGTTTAATAATAATAATACAATTGTTTAATAATATCAACAATTAAAATTTTTCCAATAATGATAATTGATGCGCACTTTTTAATTTACCTCTTTATACTTGAGTAACTCTAAATTGATCTTTAAAATCAACTAATCTTAATCAATATTTATTAATTTGCCTAAGTAACTCTAATTCATATGTTCACTGAAGGTAAGATTGTTACTTAAATATCACTGAATGCACTTAAGTAGCAATCTATTTATCTGTCATTTTCAATAAGCCGGGAAAAGGTAAGGCTTATTTCAATAAGCCTGGATGAATCTATGCTGTGTGAGGAAACTATTGCGAATTTTCTAACAAGTCTAAAAGTGTTATGGGATCATTGCAGTATCCCTAAAAGATATACGACTAATTGCAAAGAGAGTCGATCATTTTCCAATTAGCTCGAAGGACTGCAAAATGGCGGTTCTCTTCGCAAAAAGCCGGATTTGTCAATTTGCCTACGACATATATACGGGTGGAATAGGGTTATAATCAAAGTGCATTTTGTCCGTCTTTCACTGCCTGTAATGCAATTTTATAGTTTCCTTGTCTACACTTGTGATTGAAAACATTATTACTTTGATATAATTAAATTGTTTTCCTTCAGCAGAAACAATTTATAAATACCCACGTTAAAGTTATCCATAGAACTTTGAAACGCCTTTTCGATCTAATATCTATCTATCTATCTATCTATCTATCTATCTATCTATCTATATATATATATATATATATATATATATATATATATATATATATATATATATATATGTGTGTGTGTGTGTATATACAGGGTGTCCAGCGAAGAAGTCCCTGATTTCAAAATTAAAAATCTCGAAAACAAAGATCTGTAGAAGAATGCAACAAACGGTATATTTATCGTGAAATCTGTAAGAATTTTATATACTGTTTTCGAAATAGTTACAAAAGCTGCTAACAGATGGCGCTGTTAGCCAAATTTACTGCAATTTACTGGAGCAGGCATGGATTGGTCTCCATATTCGCCGGACCTGAGTCCTTGTGATTATTTTTTGTGGAGCACATTAAAAGATACTGTCTACAGGACCCATCCCACCACTCTGAACGAGCTTCAGTCGGCGATATGTTGGGCAGGTGAATCGATTTCTTTCGAGACACTACAGGGTGTGATGGCAAATTTTATTGTTACCTCCGTACAGCGCTCCGTACAGCGCTACCTCCGTACAGCGAATATTGGGCATTTTGAAAACATTGTGGTGTAGTGATTGCAAAGACTGCTTGCAAAGAGGACGAGTTTATTTATGCATGTTGATACGAGTTGTAGAGTGCCATCTGTTAGCATCTTTTGTAACTATTTAGAAAATTAGTGTATAAAATTCTTACAGCTTTCACGATAAAAATACCGTTTGTTGCATTCTTCTACAGATATTTATTTTCGAGATTTTTACTTTTTAAATCAGGGACTTCTTCGATGGACACCCTGTATATATATATATATATATATATATATATATATATATATATATATATACTCCGTTTTCTGGGTTCGATAAGATTTAATAAATTCTCTATTGAAAGTGCACACAAAATAAAATTTAATATTCTGTAAATCCTTCAGTCGCATACACAAATACGAACAGAAAACACATAACAACTGTCTTTTATATATCAGAAGACTCTAAAAACACAAGTCAGGATAACATCGTCTGCAATACAATATACGCCTAACGCACTTTCATTACATTCAATACTCAGCAGAAAAGAATACTGACTTCCAATGCCAATCTCAGGTATATTTATAGACTTCCAAAGCGCCCTCTATCGGTCACCAGCTAGAAATCACTAGACCTTTCCAGAATGGTCTTAAAGGTTGGCGACCATTTGGCACCATATCATCAAATTTGGCGATATATCGCGAAATTTAACGACCAAAATAAGCCACCAAAACTATCGCGAATTTGGCGATAAATCTTATATTTGGCGAGATTACCATAGACTCGATAAATTCATAACAATCAATATCAATATCAATATATATATATATATATATATATATATATATATATATATAATATATAAAACCCCAAAACCTATTAAAAATTCTAAATTCTTTTTAAATTTCCTTGGCGTAGAGTTAATTTCGTTTTCCATTCAAAGATCAAAGGAATTGGTAAATAACCTTAAAACCAACGTAGGAAAGTGACATATTGTCCCTGTAAATTTGGAGATAATCCCCTTAGTTATATAAGTTTTGAAAGTCCGGAGATCCAGGTTCCAGCGAATCATTATTCGCCGTATTGTCACATGGCACGCCACTTGACGAGCCACCTCAAAAGTTTATATAAGGGCTGATGTCAGATGCCCGTAGACTTTCCGGATTATCACCGTCATGTAAAGATGTAGCAGTTGTTACGAAATAAAATTTTGTTGAGAATTGCGGTGTGTTTTGTGTTTCCGGGGTTTGAGAGTCTTGGGGGGGGGCCAGTTCTATATAACTACTTTCTATTCAAAGAAAGTAGATGCCGAAAAACGTCACCGGCCAACGACATTGTATGCGGGAATTGAATCTGAACTCTTCTGACGCACGGCCGGGCGGCAATATCAACCGTTTCGCCTTCACTCCTCGCCCCGCGTTCGTGTCGTTACATATATATATGTGTGTGTGTGTGTGTGTGTGTGGTAGGATTACTTTGGGAGGGTCGTGATTGGGTATAGTGGTAGGCAATGATACCATTACTCTGAATTCTAAACAATACATTAATTTATTAACACAATACAAATATTAGTACACATTCAATTATATTATTATTAATTATGAACCTAAAGAAATACTCATTATAGCAAGGTATTATTTGACTGCACTATTTCATTTATTTAAATTAATTTCATTTCAGTACGCAATATATATATATTATTCCTTAACTTCCGCCTATAATATAAGACTCCTATAATATAATATAAGGTATTTAACGACGTTTGGCAATAGTTAATAAAAGGTTACCTCCATTTTTGCAGACTGCAGAAGGGGACTTTGGCAGGCATATTCATGTGCATCTATTGGGATATCTTTCTTCAGGATTTACTTTCGTTGGTGATTAAGGTTGTCGGACTCGCTCCCTGTCGTGGGAATAGGCAGACTTTAATGGCCGGATCGGTTCTCCATCTTTTGCTTGTGGGGGTCAGGCACTCTGTCTTGGTTCCGGGTCCCAACTATTATCATCTCATCGGTAGCTTGCAGGGGTCAGGCAATCTATCTCGGCTCCGAGGCTCCTCTATGCTCCTCTCATCGCTAGCTTGCGGAGGTCAGGCAATCTATCTCGGCTCCGATGCTCCTCTATCCTCCTCTCATGGTTGGGTTGCCGGCATACAGCGATGCGCTAAGTCGGGGCGCAATCTCCCATATATTCTCTTTTGCCTTCTCGCTTACGAGGCTACAACTCTCTATTTGGGTGATAAGTCTTAGAGTCAAAATCAATATATAATTATTTTATATTCTCACTCTCTCTATTTTTTATTATCTTCTCAACGCCCCGCCTTTTACATTTTCATTCGTCTCTCATGTTCAACCTTTTTTTTTACTTCCACTTTCATTCGTTAACTTTTTCATCTCCTAATCATTTCTTTAACCAATTAGAGTGAGGGACGTTTTATATTCGAACAATCCCGCCTTCGACTCATTCCTGTTTTTCTAGGAATCGTGTTTTCCCAGAACATCTCCTATGTGTGGGGTCCTCTTCTCTTTGTCCACAATTCCCTTTTCATCTCGATGTCTCCTCTATCTATACCCCCTCGCTATTTCGACTCTTAATTGTTGCTTTTCAATTTCTTCTTCTTCATCCGGTTCTTCGTCTAATCAAGTGCCATTTCAATTTTATATATATGTATATATATATATATATATGTATATATAAATATATAATTAATATATATATATATATATATATATTCATTCATTCTTGGGCCTGTATTCTTGGAATACATGGTATCCCAACCCGTATGGAAAAGGTTAAACAGCCATTAAACTCAAAATGTGAAACTACAAACCCATTTAGCATTTGGTATAAGATAGTAAATTACAGTATGTTCCGTAAAATTAAATGTTTGAAATCTAAGTATTTAGCAGCAAATTATAATTTAGCTCACATCTCTCTGAAGCAGTGTGAACGACGTAAGAAATCTACATATGTTTCCATTTCAGAAACTATCACTCTTGCGAAACTCTTCTCTACTAAGTGAGTTCTTTTCATACGCTGTATTCTCGATTTATAAATGACTCGAAGTTTTGAATGTTTCTGTAAACTTTATACAGCGAATTTACTAATTTGTAGCTGCTAAATATTTCGAAGTTTCCATCTGAATCCCTGTGTGTGTGCATATTCAATCCTTTGCCTTTTGCTCAGTTTCTAAAGCTCCTCAGAATGTCTTTCGACGAGATCCATGACGCAAAACCTAAAACATTTGTTTAGAAATGTTTCCAAAACTTGTGGTTTAATCCGAAATATTTCCATTTCCTGCGATAATGCTTTTTAAATTAAATATAATACTTACTTTGCGGGATATGTCTCGTATGCCTTTGGTATGTATGCAGAAATTTCTTACTAATCTGAGTTCGCCCCCCCCCCCCCGCTTAACAGCAAACATAGAACTGTAAAATATAAGCTGATTGCTATAACAATGTGCATATATTTCATCGATTGAATGTATCAAAATTTTCATTGAATATTTCAATCAGTCCTTATATATGGAATATGTATATGCCTACATAAGTGTATATATATATATATATATATATATATATATATATATATATATATATATATAACATATCCATTACATTCTTCCTTAAAAGGCAACCTGAAATGAAAACTAGCTCATATTTACATGGCTGGAGCTAGACTCAGCCTGAAAGGAATTAAAATTTTGAAGCAGTCGAGTCGAATCGTTTTATTTGAGCGATAAAAAGTACGTCCATTCATTTAAGATGCTCGAAAGCGAAGATAACACCTTTCAACCTTAAGCGCGAGAGGCGAAAATAACATGTGGCTGTTATTTTGTACGGTCAATAGAAAATCGGGGCTGGCGATGTGAACCCACGCCTTTCTCCAGGCGTATACACGTGTAGGAATGCAACGCATGCGATTTTATGGGAAGTTTTGTTGCTATGGGGTTTTAAGCGATAAAGTAATGATTACTAGGGATTGGATTTAGAAAAGGGAATTTAAATGACAGAAATTAAAAAGGCCTAATATTTAATTTATTACGTATATATATATATATATATATATATATATATATATATATATATATATATGTAACGTACTGGACAACCCAAGGAAAGACTGGGCGTCCAGCACATCACTGGGAATGAAGAGTAGTCGTGGCTCGAAAAAACGACGCGGCAAGTTACGGCATTAAATTTTATTAGACGGAGAATACGTCTTTCCAGGACAATTACAAAATCAAAAAAGCGTACAGGTTTCCGCTCATGTGGTTTAAATAAACTTTGTCATGTGATCATCATCGCGATTAGGGATTTGCTGTTGTCGATAAGTCACATGTGGTTTTATATAATCTGCGCAGAGCTTATCTAAAATATTGGGGACGCCGCGCCTATTTGAAAAGGAAGCCATTTAATATTTTCTCTCGAGGTTATTAGAGTTTAGAATCAAAAGCGAAATTTAGCTCGTACGCCCAAGGGAATTTAGAATAATGTTAGATTTTAAAATGGTATGGGGTTTTTTATGTTATATATATATATATATATATATATATATATATAGAGAGAGAGAGAGAGATAGAGATAGATAGATAGATAGATAGATATAATATTTATGTACAGGGGGATTTTTATTAAACTGACACTACTCGGACTCACCTGCAGCTCTATCTATCAGCCGGAATTCCACCAAAATTGATAGAAGGACTAAGGATGACATGGGAAAGAGTTTCCATGAAAAAAAAAATTAGTTGCAAAAGTCGACGATAGGGGAAGATAGGGCGCTGTTGTTGTCAGCGCATTCGATAATTTCCATAAAACGCAAGTAAAAATCAAAATGCAAATGCATGTCAACGCAGTCGACAGCAGCTTCATTATTTTAGGCCAAAAAGATCGGTGCGGAATCTGTTGCGCCATCGCTTTACAGAAGAAAGGGTCATCAGTCGATTTATTCCACACACATGGCCACCTCGCTCTCCGGACCTAACCCATGTGACTTCCAAGTACAAGGTGTATGTATTGTGGTGGAGTGTCTAACTTGGCGGCCCTGAAGGACAACATATCCCGGACAGAACATTCCTGGTGACATGTTACGCTCGGCCGTTGAGAACGTAGTGTTCAGGATGCAATGTGTCGTCCACCAAGATGGTGGTCTCATTGCAGGAGGAAGAAGTGAATTTGCTGCATAAAGCGGTGCTGCAGTGAAATTTTTTTTATATTCGATAGTCTGTTTAATACAACATTTTAGGTATTCAACTGTCATCTTTATAGCCCGAAATACTGGCACTGCTGAAGTCTACGTTGTCGTGAATTTGCATTTTGATGTATTCTTGCGTTTTGTGCAAATTATGGGGTGCGCCGACAACAACAGCGCCATATCTTTCCCTATCGGTGACATTTGAAACTTTTATTTTCCTTCACGGAAACTCTTTCCACTGACGCAATCTGAAGAATCTGAAGATAAAACATTCCCAGGAGCTCGAAGCCAACAGAATTTTAAATGTAGTTAGACGCACACAAGAATTTGAAGAAAAAACATTCCCAACAGCTCGAAGGCAACATAATTTGAAATGCAGTTAGACGAACACTAGAAGATGAAGAAAAACATTCCCAAGCGCGCGAAGCCAATAGAATTAAAAATGTAGTTAGACGCACACAAGAATCTGAAGAAAAAACATTCCCAAGAGCTCGAAGGCAACATAATTCGAATTGTAGTGATCCGAAGCAGTGAGACTGATGAAGAAACTTTTAAAGCGTCGAACATACGATAGTGTTTGAGCTTCAACATCGAAAGGACAGAAAACCGATGAATAACGACAGCACCGACAACAAACAAATGCTATTTGCTACCGCAAAAGAATTTTAGCGAAAACTTTAGAACACCATAACATAAGTCTAATCATTGAAAAAAAATAATAACAGAAACTGAATCCCGAGCGAAGCCGGGTAATATATCTAGTAATCTATATATATAAAACACATCCGTAACTGACTGACTGACTGACAGACAACGCACAAACCAAACCGTTGGACCTAAAGGGCTGAAGTTTTATATGGCGATTCTTCTTATAGTGTAGGGGTGCACTAAGAAAGATTTTTGAAAAATTCTTAGATTTTTTTAAATAAAATTTTTAAGCTGTTTTTGTAACTTTTTTCAAGTTTGCATTTAAAATACACTGCTGGCCACCCAAATTGCAACACCAAGAAAGACAAGAGATATCACAACAAAATTTATTTTGTAGATAACATGATGACCAAGTATCAAAGGATTAAATTTATAGACTTCTGTGAAGTGTGGTTCCTGCCAAAATCAGTAGCCGGAGTAGCCGCCATTGTTGGAGATCACCGCTGCCACACGCCTCGGCATTGATTCAAAGAGACTTTGGATGAGTTCTTGGGGTACAGCAGACCAAGCAGCTTCCACACGTTGCCAAAGTTGATCTGCTGTGGCAGCTGGGGATGGAATCTGGGTCAATCGTAGAGCAACCATGGACCACATGTTTTCTATCGGCGAAATATCCGGAGAGCGAGGCGGCTAGGGAAGCAATTCAATCTGGCGACTGACGAAGAACCGTTGAACAAAGCGTGTCACGTGTGGTCGCGCATTATTCTGTTGAAATATGGCTGTGGGCAAGCCCTGAAGGTAAGGAAGGACAACTGGCTCCAACACCTCGGAGATGTAGCGCTGGCTGTTTAAAGTACCAGCAATGCGTACTAGAGGTGTGCGAAAGTGATATCCAATACCGCCCCATACCATAATACCCGGTGCACGACCAGTGTGGCGGTGCATAACGCAGCTGTTCGGCATCCTCTCTTCACGGTGTCTCCAGACTCGAATGCGACCATCGTGGTGTTGCAGACAGAAGCGTGACTCGTCAGTAAAGACAATTTCATTCCATTCTGCCGTCCACATCCTTCTGTCATCGCACCATTGGCGGCGGAGACGTCTGTGGTTCTGCGTCAAGGGTAGACAAAGCAATGGACGTCTTGCGGACAGACCACTCTGCTGTAAACGGCGTCGAATGGTACGCGCAGACACTGGATGATGCGTTACAGACTGCATGTGCTGTGCTATGGTTCGTGATGTGACTGAGCGATCCGTCACTGCCATGCGCACAATTTGCCTGTCATCACGTGAAGTGGTGCGCTGAGGTGGATGCGATCGAACACGCCGGTCCGTCGTACCCTCCTGCATCCAACGATCACATATCTGCATTACAGTTGTTTGGTTTCGTCCAACACGACTACCGATTTCCCTAAAAGATAATCCACAATCTCGGTAGGCCACTATTCTTCCTCTGTCGAACTCGGATACTTGATCAAAAGATGATCGCTGTTTTCGACGAGGCATAATTGATCGTTTTTTTGAAAGAACCACAAGAAAAACACAATTGCCGAACTTGAAATCGTCGAAATCTCCAAGCCTTAAATAGCGCTTTGAAGTGGCGCCACAGGCGCGCGTGATGTGCGTCTGCGCTGAAATTCTAATCATTTGCATATCTCACCTTCGCTAATGCATGTTGTAAATTTCATGTTATTTGCATGTTTCCTTCAGGGTGTTGCATTTACAGTGGCCAGCAGTGTATATATATATATATATATATATATATATATATATTGGCATTAATTGCATACATTGACCATTGTATTTAATTTGAATGTACTTCGTAGCGAAGTGCGGGTTTTCAGCTAGTCTATAAATATAAAAGCCAAATACCACTCCCTCACTCACTGATTACTGTATCTCCGAAACCCTAAGTCCTGGGAAGCTGAAATTTTGCATGGTGGCTTCTTTGGAGCCCTTGGTGGTCAATAAGAAATGTGCATAAAAAATTCACACTTTATAGGGGCTCTAAAATAGGGTCTAATGTACCCCCCAAAATTCTTAAATTCCAAATCCAGTATTATATGTCGGATCACGATCGTTAAGTGTATAGGGTGTTGCCGTATACGACTGACAAATTCAGAGTGAAGGTCGTAGGCATAAAGACGAGCAATAATGACATAGGAATGTCATTTGCAGAAATATTGACTTTTCATTTCTGCATCTTTGTTTACCGTCTAGCATGAGTTCGATGGCTTCAGCTGAGTTCACCGAAGTGAAGCAGCATGAGGCATGGACAGTAGTTAGGAGGGTGGCCGTGACTATAGCAGTTCGTGCCCAGAAATAGGAGAGAGATTATGTTCAGAGCTATATAGTTGAGAGAATGGAGAGAAGAAAGTTTAGGAATAGCGACTCATATTTTTATTTTTTTGAGATTTTTTTTATTGTTTTTGGCTTTGGCAAGCCAATTATCATTTTTTTATTTTTTATAAAGAATATAAACACACGAAGTACAACACTGAAGATAATGAAAGGATGGCTCTAGTCCATTTCCTGTTAACAGGATCAGCATGATCATAGTTTGGGAGTTCTTTTAGCAATTAATTGTAAATTGAGATGCGAAATTAAATGGGGAACTCCTATGAGGAATTATAAAACTTTACTACTATAGTTGGGCTTAATGTAGCCTTGTGGTACCGCTCTGGCTTTCGGTGCTACATGTGCTCGGATAGAATCCCGATACACGTCATTAATTGCCTCTGTGTATAGGCCGGATATGGGCACGTTAAATCCGTAGACCGGAAAATCCCTCTATGAGGTCTGAGAGGGTGGGAGATGATACGATCCCCCAGATGTCACCCCTGGGGGTGCTCGGTTAAAATTGTGGTGGCATTTAACCAAGACGGACTCCGACCCTTATGGTACTTATAAGTCGGAGATGCACACTTCAGCCCGAGGCCTGTATGGACCTGGTTTGGAACTTTTAACCAGGGAGGATTGGAAACAACAACAACATTACTAAAGTGCAACAACACTACTCCCCTTTCTATTTGTTCATTTTTTGTGTATATGGAATAATTAATTTAAAAAATAGCGAAAAAATTAAACGTAATATAAAAACGTAACTGTAAAACTTTGCATGAAAATGCAACAGTTTTGGGCTGCTTGTTGTATGAATGCATATCTTATATATACATACTGCATATACATATGTCGTATGATTCCATGTGTGTGTAAGAGGGCAAATTAAAACTGTGTCATCGAAGTGTCATAAAAGTTCCCAATATGGAAATAAAAAAGGTAAAATGTATGATGTGGGAGAAATTCCGATTTAATGTTTGTCATTTTAATAATTTATTCGTTGCTATTATTTAATAATATTAATACAATTGTTTAATAATAACACAACTGTTTGATAATTATAAAAATTAAAATTTTCAAATAATGATGATTGTTGTGCACTTTTTAAGTTACCTCTTTTTACTTGAGTAACTCTAAATTAATATTTAAAATTAACTCACATGAAATATCTTTATTAATTTACCTAAGTAACTCACTGAAGGAAGTACTGAAGTAACAATCTCTTTATCTGTTAATTTCGATACTCCGGCAAGAGGTATAGCTTACGAGGCTATTTGAGGAAACTATTGCGCATTTTCTAACTAGCCTAAAAGTGTATGGGCTTATTGCAAAAAACCTAAAAAATATGAGGCTAATTGCAGAGAGCGTCGATCATTTTCCATTCAGCCTGGCGGATTGCAAAATGATGGTTCTCTTCGCAAAATGCCGGATTTGTCAATTTAAATTTAATTAACCAAATTATATAATTAGTGGTAGTAATATATTCCGTCGCGAAACAAGGGTATTTATCTAGTAATAATTACAAGATAAAAAGAACTTTTTATATACCATGTTTTTAAATTTTCTGTTGAATCTTATAAACTTGACAATTCTATGTATTAATAAATACTTTTTAAAATTTTTTTGATGAATTATCCCATAAACTTAAAAGAAAATGAAGTAAATTGGAAGTTAACTTGCCTTTAACTTTTCGTTCCCGTCCCGGCCGATAGATGGCTGTACCATTCTACAAAACTAAATTAACTGAAAATTAATTCAATGCTGATTAAAGATGGCTAAAAGTATCAAAAGAATGCATTGCCATCGTGTTCTGAGCTATTCTAAAAGTTTCAATTGTCTAGCTAGTCAGGAAGTTAGTTAAAAATCGATTGAAAGATTTGAACTGGACAAAGACACAAACACACAATCATACAAACAAACAAACAAAACAGCGAGTTAATAAAGACATGGAAATAATATACACTCGTCAAATGCATGCATGAGTATATCTACCAAACTATAAAACAAAGCATTCTATTAAACACAACATAAAAAATAATTTAAAGCAGCGCCATGAATGCAATGCAATACGCCAAGACTTCAAAGGAACCTGCAACAACACGCTACCGTTCTTCTGAATCCGATTTGAGCCACGGCAAACATATACCCTCACGAACATCTCGGCATCAGATTACAGTAAATATGCGGAGCTCTGCTAACAAGTAAAGATCGTACTCAACAGAACACGAAAATAGTTGTAGACAGTTTACTATTTCTAACTTTTGATCTGACTTTATTTTATAAATTCAAACAGCTGTAAAATGATATATGTTTCAGAGTTTAGTTTTATTCCAAGTGTATTTCTAGTAGCTTAACACTACTAGAAATACTCACTTGGATTTAAGAACTGGATTTAATATATAAAACGTCTGTAAACAAAGATGTTCAGAAAATGGTTTGTTATAGTTTGCGTTACATGAAATTCTTAACATACTTTTCTGTCTGGTTATATGTTCTGAAAAATGATTTTTTGACAGCTTTCAAACTCTAGAAATGTTCTTTATCAAAGCATGACATGAAAAGCATGCCTGTAATGCAGAAATTGCGAATGTGTAACTTAAGGCTGCTGTGTACTAACCCTATTGGATTCGCTGACCTCAATGTGAACATATGGAGAAAATGTGTCCAAGTACTGCCGACTTGTATTTAAGGATTTTTAAAAAAATTGTATTCCGTAATAGAGAAAGAAATTTTATACCTTGGGACATTTTTCGTTTTCTTTTAAATAAATGCAAATTATATTTTTAAATTTAAATTATATGGGGCAAATATATGCTGAATTATATTTTAAACACTCCTCAATGCCTTTGGTGGGAGAAATTTATAAAAGGAATCCTGTTGCAAGTTGCAGAAAAGTACTATTTTTATTGGATTACCAGAATTTATGTAGCTGTAAATAGCATAAAACTTTTCTACGTACGTTAACATTGAGGTGACCGAATCCAACAGAGTTAGTACACTGTAGCCAGTGTTGCCAACTTGGGGGTTTTGCCCCTATATTTGGGGGTAAGTTAGATTAAAAGGGGTGTTTTTAGGGGCCACGTTATTTTAGGGGCATTTTGTGGGGGGAACATTTTTTAATATTTTGTAAAATCGAGAAGCGTTTTTTTTATTAGATTATAAGTTCTATACATATGTCAAATGTAAATAAACCTCCATTACATTATGTAAGTGTGTATTTTCTATTTATTTCAATTTATTTTTCAAACAGGATGCCTAATTGGAAACAGAATTTCTATTAGAAAGGTCTAGGGTGATCTCAAGTTGCTGTTAGGGGAAAACAGGGGGATTTCGAGATGGCGCTAGGGGAAGGTGCTTCGTAGAAGTTGGCAACACTGACTGCAGCCTTAAAACAGCCAAAACGATGCAAAATAGAGCTATCTATGTGATAATACGGCACACAATAAAAAGATCAAAACATTTATCTCTAAATTTCGTTCAGTTACCTAATTACAGATGTAATTAAGAGCTATTAACTACATCAACTATTCCCTACGATTATATACTATATTTCATTCCGTAATATTTGAGAATCTAGAAGAAAAAGCGCGCGTGCTATTCATATATAATTGCTGCCATCTATCAGCTAATTGTAGAAATTACTTTTCGCGAAAATCTGTTTTATTATCCACACAACAGAACTTACTGGATAATGGCGTCTTAAATGATGGAAAGTAAGATATTTCATTTTTTTTTAACCACAGCTGATCAAAGGTTCGAGACGTTTGACTCAAATAGTTTTCTACAGTTCATACGTTTCTTACAGATTTGACATTTACCTGCTGTGTGACGGTTAATTTCTCTTTCTGAACCTTGTTTATTTTTTTACTAGTTGTTTGCCCCGGAGTTTTGCGGACATCTCGGTTTATCCCGGTCGTTTTGGACATTTTATTTTTCACCCTTTCTCACCCACCATGCCGATAAGACTGAACTTGGATTAAAACGACATTTGGAGTGTCACCATTCATCTCAATGACCCCGAAAACTATGGATTTGACATTTATCTGGGTTTTATTTTAAATGTCACTCCCTACTAACCCCATAGTGTCTTACACCCAAAGGGGTTTTTTCTTTCAGATTATAAGTCATATGTATACCAAGTTTGGTTGAAATTGATCCAGGTGTTTCAGAGTTATGGTGGAACATACATACTGTTACGAATTTTACGAGTCTATGGTAATCTTGCCAAATATGAGAGTTATCGCTAATTTGGCGATGGATTTGGTGACTTATTTTGATCACCAAATTTGGCGAAATATCGCCAAATTTGGCGAAACTTTTTATTTGGACACTTTTATTTGGAATTTTATTTGGACAGTTCGATAAATATTCACAACTGCCGAATTTGGGAACCAGAAAATCAACGTTTAATGTTAGATGTTCTGATGCATTCACCGAAAGTAACCGTGTGGTGTGGATTTTCTGCATTTTTTATTCTCGACCCGTATTTCTTCGACGAAATAAGTCCTAGAGGTCCAGTAACATGCTCGGTCACCCGGGATCGATATGCATCCTTGTTAGGGAATAAAATTGTTCCGGATCTGCAATCACATCAGTGCCTTTCACGCAGAGATTTTATGCAAGATGGAGCTCCTCCACTCATAAGCCTTCGTGTTAAGAACGTTCTCAAAAATCACTTTACAGGCGAACGTGTCATCAGCCGCCACTTTCCTAATGTGTGGCCTCCCCGATCCCCAGACCTCAACCCATGCGTCTTTTTGCTTTGGGGCCATGTGAAACATCTATTCAGTCTTCATAAACCAAGATCTATACCTGATCTTAAAGACAGTATTTCGCGACATGTTCTCAGCATTTCCCCGGACACACTGCGGTCAACTGTAGAACATGCTATCTTACGATTTCAAATGATAGTTGAAAATGATGGCCGTCATGTTGAACTGTCTTTTTGTAATAAATTTTTTAACGATAGTAAATGTTGGTTAATTGTGTATTTCATCAAAAAACGCACTCTGGTGGTGAAATTTTGAACTAATTTATTTATTCGCTCAAACAAATTCCCGTAATGGATATACTCCAATATCTCCTACACAAAATCCCATAACTTTCAGAACAACAGTTTCGACTCTAGACAACTTTAAATTAGGGAAGTTTAATTAAGGACACCCTTTATATCCCCAAACTGTACGGTTGTCTTTATATTTTCTTTTTTTGTGATTTTCATGAATTGTTTTTTAACAAAATTGTGTTTCTACCAAAATATTTTCATTGGGGGGTCGAGTGGTTTTATATTTAAAGAAAGTTGGTCGCAGTCGAAAAAAGTTTGTGCACCACTTATTTAGAAAGACAATTATTTATTTATCTAGGCACCGAACGCTCTTGCGGCCAAGAGCGGTCGTTGGATACACGAACAAACAATTTAACCAGTGGCAAACATCTACAACACTATCTTGAAGAATCCATTAATGCGAAAAATGAAGATCTGGAGTGTTACCACAGGGAAATATTTATTGCTTTTCTTGCCGCTCCGGTCGAAGTACTTTACTATTCTTTACCACCCTATCTGTCTATATTATATCTCACGTCAGGTCAGGTATGTATATTATCTTGTCGAAGTGCCAGGGTATCGAAGACTTTACCTCCAGTAAGTACATTAATTCATCAATATATATGTGCTCATCTAGTAATAAAAATATAAGAAATATAATCATCAAATTAAAAATAATTTAAAAATAATATAAGAATTTAAATATTTAAATAAAGAAATTTTGAAAAGATGCAACCTCAGGGATACGAACCGGGGCTAAAAGATTACAAAGCGCGCGATCTACCGCTGGGTTAATGCTGCCACAGTAGCTTTAGGAGTTAAAGATATTCGCACTGAGATTATTGCAAAGTTTTTGGGGGTTGGTAAATATATATGTGGGAGAAGTTTCAAGTTAGGAATAAGTTAACAGGGTAGAAGAGAAATCGTTAGCTCTTCAATAAATATATTATAGCTGGTCATCTGCACAGGCTTTATTATACTTGTACTTATGGGTCGTTAAATATTCTGGTTGAGAAAGCTTCTGTAAATAGTTACCATTCTTTGGTTATAAGAAAACGGTAAACAAAAACCTTCGGAACAGTCCCCCGCGCACCCCCGCCCCAAGTTTTCTGTCTCTACAGGGTACAGTTAACGTGGTGGTGGCTGGGCAGATAATCTTTACGGCTCTACTAATATTGAAAATGTTATTTAATGTAGTAGGTTCTACGGTAAATAGATTAGGAAATAAGCTTTTAATTTCTTTGTTTTCCTCCCATCACACATACGACCCCTGGTGTTGATGGCAGAAGCGCGGAGGGAAACGTCCCCTGTTTTAATTGGGCATTACGAGGGTCCCACCCTTTACTGGTAGCTTGCTCGCTCGCTGTCATAGGGCCTGTACACATAGAATCCGCAACGTCAGCGTTAAAGATTCGGTTGGCGCTGATTGGTTAAATGGATCACTGATTGGTATATGATGGGTTAAAAACTTTTACGCCGACGGATTCTATGTGAACACACCCATATGCCTCTTGCTAGACTGAATGAGTGCAGTTCCGTTTTAGCACATGTCATTGGCCACCACAAATATCGATGCCCAACTTTTACCCGGTACCAACCCAATTTAGACAGGCAACCCCAGGGAGTGACATCTGGGGCAAGTGCCCCCTTCCCACCCTAACAAACATAATGCAGGGACTTTATAGCCAACAGACTTAACATCAATTCCCGGCGTAGACATGAGATCATTGTTGGGACTCAAACCGATCTTCCTTAATACCGAATTCAGATGCGCTATCCAATAGGCCGCTTCAGCCCAGGAAATAAACGTTCTATAACAAACGTTCTATGTTTTTTACCATATAACATTAAGTTATACGGATTAAAGTATGTTCTAAAACTCCTTTATTTTTCCCCGGAATAAAATACGGTCAATTTTTGTGTCATCTAGGAATTGTTTATCTTTTCAGTCGCTGTTTCCTGAAAGTATATAAATCTTTCCAAATTTTCAAATCGAATTTATGACCAAAATCTGACTTTTCCATTTCACTCTGTCGAACACACACTGTCAGGATAAAATTTCCAATTTAAACTCTTTCATTCTTTTTTATCTAAACAGATATTTTACCGAAAAAATATACAGCTAAGCATAAAACGGAAAAAAAAATCATTTGTTACCAGAAAAATTCTGGAACAATACTTACTTCACAAAGATAACTTGAAATCAAACTTTCGGAAGAGAATAAATAGAATACAGACTCTTTGAGTCGTTCTAAATTTATACGTTTTCATCTCACGACGTGTTCACTCCTACATAATTTCCCGTTCTGGATATTTATTTCGAAATTCAACCTTTCAAAATATTTCAAGTTCTTGACAAGAAAGTTTTCGGAAGATTCAAAAGCGTTCCTTGTCTCACAGACTATATATATATATATATATATATATATACTTCTTTAAGAAATATACATTTCTCTTAAGGTTTACTTTAATTATTTTCATTTACCTTTGAGAAAGTAAACTAATGCAGAGGTGAAACGATTACAAAACTTGGAGAAATTTATTCAAAAACCCAGTGGCAAAATATCTGAAGCGAACGTAGGCACAGTTTCTTAACATAAAAACGAAATAAAGTTTCTTCCTATCAAGAGAATTTTCTTTTGTTTTAAGGCATTTGTAACGAGCTGAACTCTGAAACAGATCAAGAAAACTTCTGAACACTACCGACTTTATTTTTCAATTATTTTTAGGTGGGTTTTCTGCCAGTATTTTATTTTTGATTTAACTGTGAGAAAGTGAAGCATTGCACATGTGACACATATTCAAAATATTAGAGTAAATTATTTACGATATTTAATTTGCTAAACAGTTGATATGAACCAATAATAATTCCTTAAATTTTAAAATCTAAAGTAATGCAGTGAGGAAGTAATTTCAAGTAAATGTGAATCCACAGGTTATGAGGTAGCAATTACGTTCCCTGGGCCGATCCCTCTAACATTGAATTTGCATATTAAATGATAACTTTGCTAACAGTAGACGTTAGTTAAAGTAAAAAATGTAAAGTAAAAGATACATTAAAATTATAATGAAAAAATGTTCACTGGTTAAAATATTTTAAAGAGAATAAAAGAGATAACCAATCAATCAGAAAAAAAGATAGATTGTCGATCACTGGATCGAACGCGGGTCTGACCTATTGGAATCACAAACACCATCAAGATTCTAGAGTGAATGTAAGGAATGATTGAATTAAGGTGACACGAAACTCCTGTTAAAAAAGTGTAGAAAAAGGGGGACAGCAATTAGCCACAACTCTCCAAGTAAGTAAATGTGAAGTAATGCAGATGTGAAACCCGGCAGAAGTCGCGCACCCAACACTGACATTCGAGATCGCGCGGGGTGACTGAGTCACCCCAATCAGTTTTCTTAAAATATGTGCTATAAATTAAAAAAAAACACTTGATTATACACAATAATTGCAATATATCATTAATAAACTATACTTCTTTACTTAAGGATTTTTTTTCTATTTAAAGTACAATTCTATTCAAAAGAATTACATACCTTTTATCAGGGATCGAGAATTTACATACACTTCTGACAAACACAGGAAGAATGAATTTTACATGTAAAATTATTACATTTTTTGCAAGAAATTGTAGTTTTATTGTCCTTGGACCTTGGACATATAGCACATCGGCCTTTGTCGGGTTTTGGTTTTTTAATGGGCGTTCCTCTGATCCACCAGAAGTGGCTTCATTGATGTTTTCACGAAGCACTTTAGGAAGCATTGGCATATTCTTTCTCATCTCTATGTGTGGCTTTATAAGAGATAATGCCAACATTTTTAGGAATTTTCTCCTATTTCTATATTGTAAAGGAGGGGTCTTTGTTGACATTAAGGTAACTCGGGCATTTATTGCAGCAACGTTCAACACGCAATAAAAAACGACCATCGGCCATCTGTTGGTTTTTCGAGCTGTCGAATATAATGATGACATTTCATCAACTTTGTCTACACCCCCCTCTGTTGTATTATAAAATTTAATTATTTCTGGTTTCTTCTTATCATCACTTTCATCAATAGAAGAATAAACTTTCCTAGTTTTTGTTTCGACGAACTCGATGTGAATTTCAGCCTTGTTTCTCTTCAGGGTTCCTACAATTGTTTGCTTCTTTGATAAAAGTTCTTTCGCTAGAGGATAACTCGTATACCAATTACCCATTGTTATGTTTCTGCCTGATCCAAACAAAGGAGTGTACAGGCGTTTAGTAATTTCAAATGGCGAATTTTCATTTCTGAAGGGACCTTCCGGCTGTTGTCCTGCATTTATATCCATACTATAGGTGTAAAAAGTCCTAGAATCTACTAAGGCAAAGATTATGATTCCATACTTCGCTGGTTTGTTTGGTATATATTGACGAAAAGAACACCGCCCTCGAAACCTCTCTAATTTTTCGTCGATAGTAACATATTCACCAATACTATATGTCTTTTGACAATTTTCATTGAAATCGGCAAAAAAATCTCTCACAGACGCCAATTTGTCCACTTTTTTCCGAGCTTCACGATCGGTCACATTGTCTAACCGCAGACATCTGAGAAGAAAAATAAATCTTCTGTATGACATTGTGTTCCTTAAAATTTCAATGCCTGATCCATCAGTAGACCACAAATCTTGTGCATTTGTATGCGATGATTTATGCAAGCCGCACAGATATAAAAGTCCTAAAAGGGCTCTGATTTCCACCTTATAGGGAGATTGGACTCCCAGCTATTCGAAATTATCTTCAAAAATTAGCTCTTAATTTTCACAAGTCTATTGACAATGATTTATTACTAGAATTTGCAAATTATGATCATGCTGATCCCCAAAACAGGAAAAGGCCTAGAGCCATCCTTTCTCTTTTCTAATTTGTCCCTTGTCTGCTTCTCTTAAAAAATGAAAAATAATACTTAGGTTTGCTAAGGCAAAAAAAAAAAAATAATAAAAACTTCAAAACAAAATAAATATTATGTGTTGCTATCCTTAAACTTCCTCCTCTTCATATTTTTACTGTAGCTAAGCCATTTTCTCTCCCATTTCCGGGAAGATTTCTACAGTATCATTTTACTTTCCTACTGTCTTGCCCGATGCTGGATCACTTCGGTGATTCCAGCTGAAGGCATTGAACTCGAAGATCCTGAGCGCTCCATTCACTTTTCTTCTCTCTCTACTTTCTGTCCAATCATGGTTCCCCGCTGCTTATTTTCTGAAAGCCTGCACTTGAGGGCGTGGCCCAGGTAGTGCAGTTAGACCAATTTTCCTGTGGTCCTGTGGTCCTGTGATTTCCACCTCATTTGTCTTCTTGGCATCCCGATCTCTGGTGTAATTTACCGATATTTTTTCAATATAAATATTTGTCCACTCTACTATGGATCGTATGATTTTAGTACTAAAAAACAATTCCCAACTTTCTAGAGGATCTGTTATATTGCGTGCAATTTCTTTTACTCCTGGTAAATGAGTTATTTTATTTTGAGAACACGTTTTCACTTTTTGATTTGGTTTTTCTTTCTGCCAAACTGTTTTATTTTTGCTGACAAAAATGCTTTCTTCTAAATCAGTATTTTCGTCTTCATCATTCTGCTCAAATTCACTTTCGCTGTCATGAGAACTGTATATTTCTTCATCAGGTTCATTTTCGCTACCTTGATCAATTTCTTCTTCAGAAGACTCAACTTTATCTAACAGAGTTCTCAAACGTTCCATCTCTTTTTCATACTCCGTAAATTTACGTTTGTACGCCATTATCTATCAAATAACCGAGCAGAAAACAACTAAAACACTCCAGAGCACGAAGCTAAACTGCTTATAGTGAAAAATTTCGAAGCAATAACGGTCGCACGGGGAGACTGAGTCACCCCGTTATCACATGGATTCCAAGAAACGATTGCTTCTCGAAGAGAAAGGAATTGCACGTACAAAATAACAATACCCATTCCAAGGGGAGAGTCAGACAGGAGGATACTAAAAGGGTGATTGATTAACAATAGAAATTTCCCGTCAGGTTTGTTGATTTTCTACGCGTGGGGTGACTCTGTGCCCCGCGCGACCTCTCCGGGGTTGAAAACAGTGGGAAAAATTGGGACCCGGTATTTAATCCTTCAGAATGTTCCAAGAAACAATTTCTGATTTTATAATTGCATAGGTGGGTTAGTTTTGTTTCATTTATTACTTTGTAATTTTAAGGATTGTAGAAGTGAAATATCTCCAAAATCTTTATTCTAAATTCCAGTTGTAAAAATGAATTCGAAAATATGCTGCTAATAACATTTATTCATAGATTTAAGTAGTAGATTTATACATAGATTTAGACAGAAAATTTATACATGATTTTAAACAGAAAAGTCATACATAAATTTAAACGAAAAAAACTATGTGGATTTAAACAGAAAAGTTATACGTGGATTGAAACAGAAAATTTATACCCGGTTTTAAACAGAAAGTGTATACGTGGTCTTAAACAGAAGAGAGACTATTTTACTTGTTTGGGGCATTTATGAAGCAGCCAGAAAAGAACTCGATTTTAGAAAATGCCTGTCATGTAACATACTTTTAAAATTTTATGTTTTTAATTCTAATTTTTTTTCTTAACTCTACTTTTTGCATTTTTAATGATGGAACTTGTTGTTCTGGTGCTGTTCCCATCAAAATCGTTACCGGACGAAATGCAAAGAATCGCTGTGTCATTTTTATAGCTGGGGATTTACGTTGTACGAAAAGGAGGGGTTTTGTTGGTTTCCACGCCCCCACTACCTCATGCATATCACTAAACATAGTTTAATGAAACTGGATAGATTTATGTCAGTTGGCGAAGAATGGGGTGATACATTGATATTAACATGGTACGTTAACGAGGCATCGGAGAGCAGAGATCCCTCCATATCCTCGGAATGAATATTTTTTGTGGCTATATTTCCGTTCTCAGGATTAAAAGAAAAGTGTTGGTTGAAAGTTTAAAAAAAAAAAAAAAAAAAAAAGAAGGAATAAAAAAGAACAAAAAAAATGAGAGAAAAATATGGGCTGATACGAGCAAAATTGGGTGTTTAAAAGAGGTGTACCTTGGTCTTGGCGACTTTATATCCTGTAGCAAGGAAAAGGTTTCAAGGTACACATGCTCAGTAATTAAAACTTTAAAGTTAAGAAAAGGGTTAAAAATAGAAAAAGAGGATTAAAAAGTTTTAAAATAATAACAGACAGTAATTAAAATGAGTGTATAAAATTTAAATTAAATATTTGAAAATTTACAAAATAAAGTAAATAGAAGTTAATAAAAGTTAAAATTTTTGAAATTTCAAGGTATGCAAATTTTATAAGAAAAATGGAATAATTATGCGGTGGAAAATACCATCGATGGAAAGAGGGTGGGAATTACTATATGTACTAGCAATGAGAAACCCATATCATATGTGTCTCTGACTCATATGCTTAAGTAAATACCCAAGACATCTGAAATGTGTGCCGTGAAAAACAGTATGGATAAATTCTGATGTACATGTTCCATGAATGCTGAATCTAGTAATAAGATACAATTGACCTGTAGTTTTTTACTTTATTTCATGTACATCAACTGTTGGTTACCATTAGTATAATATTGATTTCGAGAATCAATCAATTTCGAATTTTTACCAGAAAGTAAGGTTATTCCCTCGGGATGTTACGTATACCTGGGGAGTACTATTGGGCTTAATTGAAGTTGAATTGTATAATTATGTATTGATTGTTTATAGTTTAAGAATATACGAGCTGGATACTTTATGTAAATTAGTAGTTGTATATTAGTAATAAACCATATAATTTAATTATTTACTTGATAAAAATTGAAATATGGTTTGTAAATAATGCTATATATTATATTCGTTGGCTTGTAATAAGAATATTGTATTATACATTCATTATGTATGAATTACTATGTATTGTAGAAATAATATGCATTGATTTATTGTGATATTAGGTGAATAGGATAAATTTATGTATAGTAAACACATTGTGTTTATGATTTGAATTTAGAAATGTATTGTAATATACTTTTTTAACTTAAACAATCCTGAAAAATTTTCAAATTAAAGGTTTCAAAATGATTTACTTCTTTAAACTGATAACAGATGGCAGTAGTAACCACTTTTCTGCTCATTTAACTGGATACATCGAATGCAAGTGAAAAAAGGTGTAAATTTAAGCGTTTGCCTAAATCTACACCTTTAGGCAAATGGCGCCCCTCAAAGGGTTAAGGTATGGTGGTTGCTCACTTCAGGGCAAATTCCCATATTAGGAAAGTTATTTAACAGCAAGGGGTGTGTTTGGACGATTGGGCATCAGATTTGCCTGTATAACTTCGGTTAGGTCAGGAAAAGGATTGTATTACTAGAAAGTAGCTCGGGAGATTTTAATTATCTCCCTCTCCCCCCAAAAAAGAAATCTAAATCAATAACAATTAAAATAAATAAAATAGAAGCACAGACAGTAACTTGCAAAAGACAGAGTAAAATAATATATATTTTTAAAATTCCAGCTGATCTTGTCACATAACATTATGAGAATAAAAATTTGTTAAAATTTAAAACAAAACTCTAAGACTATATAAATTATTAATTTAATTTTCCCTTTTCAATACTTGGAAATATAGAATATATGCTGGAAAATAAAACATATATATTTCAAAGTACTTCCTTTTTTTCTTGTTTTTGTGAAATTATTCCCGTTGCAAACTCGTCGAGTAAAAAAAAAATATAAAAACAAAGTATATTGGGTAGAAGGAAACAAAACTAACTATTCTTTTCTAGTTTAAAATAGTTTTATTTTTGACAGGAAATGGATAAATATAACTACATACATTATAACTATTATCTTTCAAAAGACCATTTTATTCGGAAAAATTTCCCGCACAAAGAAATTTGAAGCATTTACTGAAATTTTAAATTATCTAAATAATGTCCTTTTATTTTCCTTTGCTCTTCCTTCTGAAGTGTTCAAATAGTTTTAATTATAAAAAAAGTAAATCTGCTACATTCTATGATTCTTTTTTTAATGCCCTACTTTCTAGGTTTTCTTTCCTTTTATAATCCAGTAAATCTGAAAAAGACTTTTAAAACCCACGCTCCTCAGACTACTTTATCAGTCTTTCACTACTTTTGTTCCTTCCCGACCTATAGTATTTCCTTTTCAAAAATTTCGTACGCATTTAGTACTTTTGTTCGTTTTTTGTTCCTAAGGAAGTGCGAGTGGGTGTGGATAAATTGATTTTTATTCTGAAATAAAATTTTTGAAAAATAAAAGACAACTGATTTTATGTTATAGGGTAATGCTTACTTAGCGTTTCAAAAATGGTTGTCTAAAACTTCTGAGAGGCGTTTCCGAACAACGTAAGTTACGATTAAATAATATCATCGAAAATCGAAGTTAAATATTAATTACTTCCCAAACTTAAGTATAAAAAGACACTTAGCCGAGCACTTCTATGCTGAAGTATAAATTTTAAGAAACAGAACAGGTCGTTTTATGTTAGAAGGTAGTTTTTACATAACTATTCAAAAATGGTGTCCAAAAGCCTATGAGAGGCGTTTCCGGGCAACAATATGTGAAGTTACAATGAAATAAAATCATTGAACACCTACGTTAAATATTAAAATACTTCGAAAGCTTGAGGTATAAAAAACTAAGTAAAGTATTTTTAAGCTGGTATAATTTTAGAAACGGACAGATGCATTTAACATTAGAAGGTAGTATATAGCACTTCACAAATGGTGGCCTTCGGAAAACATGACCTGATCGAAGTTGCAATAAAATAAAATAATCTAAAATCCGAATCACATATTTCTTTACATCCAATATTTGATAGAAAAAATAGGTCTAAGAACGGTTTTTTATGCTGATATAATAATTTAAAAAAATGAGAGACATGTTTTTTATGTATGTACTAACTTCTAACATGACATTTCAAAAATGGTGGTCAACAACCATTGACAGACGTTTCCGGATGAAATAAAATCATCGAAATTCCAAATTAAATATTTCCTTACTTCCCAAATTTGCCGGGGGAAAAAGACTAAGCAAAGCATTTCCTTAAATTGCGGTAACTAACTTTCGGTACTCCGTGGTTTTTTTTTAAAAGTTGGAAAATTTTTGCTATAGTTAGCAAAGGAGATCGAAGCTGAGCTTATGATGGGGTCTTGAGTATGGTCAATCTTCATAAATCTGTTCGTTCCGTTGCATTTGTTTACCAATCATTTTACAATATCCTGGTCAGTACCGAGACACTGGTACTTTGCAGTTTGCGGCATCATTTTCAAGAATACACTGAGAAAAACGTCGAAATTTTGAGTGAAATAGGACCAACAGACCGATAGTGTATGTAGGGGAACTGAGTTCCCATAGTCACGTCCTCTAACGAAGGTTTTTTTCTCATAGGATTTTCTTGTTTAGATATTGAATGTGCCCATATCCGGCCTAGACACGAAGGAGCTCTATGTCGTTTGTCGGGATTCAATCAGACCACCTTCAGTACCCTCCACCCTCATGCTTTGCTGTAAAGTACACAATTTTTACATACCCATTTTTGCAGTAACAGTACCGACCGAACTGGACATGGACATGGACATGGACAGAAGAACTTCGTGAGGTACCCAGTGGGCCTGAAAGGCCCATCACCCTCGGTATGAGTATGCGGAAAACTGTTGCTTTTTACAAATGGCCCAAAGATATGAATAATAGGGGAAAATATATATATATATATAAAAATATATATATAAAATATTTAATTAATATTAATTATATTTAAGTAATTAATGAGTTAAATTAAAAGTGAGATGAAAACAAAAAATTAATTATGACTATTGAATTAAAACAAGAAAGAGTAAATACTAATAAGAAAACTCACAGTTACAAGTAATAGCAGTGAAGGTCAGCGAGTTGATACAAAATGCAAGGCCGGGAAGAGATCCCGCGCAAGATAAAAAAGTAATTAGGCTGTCATGGATGGAAACAGCAGTAAAAAAATAGTAAGGAGATGATGAATTTGATAATCGAAGAATGGAGAAAAGTGATTGGACGAGAGCCCAGAAAAGCTCAAAGCGGATTGGACAAAGAAATATGGTCCAGGATCTTCCAAGAGAAACTACCCAAGTGAAGCAGCAAGCATGGGGCCGAACAGGACATTCTGTTCTTGGCTTTTGCTCTGAGCGGACGTATTTTGGTGAGCGTCAGTATTATGACGAACGCTACTATGGATTGCGACTTACCCTCGTTTTCGGAGACCGGCTATTCACATCTTGATCCTGATAACTTCGACATCACGGAACTTACTAATTGCCTCTATACCATCAAAGCCTACATTCCGGCTGGTAGATTCAAAGATTCTGCCAATACTTTTGAACTGATTTACGGTACGACAGACAAATTCATCAAGGACTATCACGATGCTTCTGGTATTCAACAGGACCAAATCCTCATCAAACTTAAAGGTATGTGGAAATACTTTGTTGCATTTTTACAACGGCCCACTCCAGAAACTTTAAATTCTCTAACTGAAGTACTGAGCTTTCATAATTCTAATTTCCATACAAAAAATAGCAAATCTAAACGTAATAATGACAATAACGAGCCACGGGTCAAGCGAGTTGCGCGTGAAGACCTCTTATCAATAGCTAAATCTAATGCCTTGGAAACAAGGAATAAATATGATCCTATCGGTGATGATGGGTCTGATGTCGAAGTTGATAATCTTGATGATCCCATTACCCGGGAACCCAAACCTGAACCTTTTTTCATAAAAATGGTTCCTAACTATCACAAAATTATTGAGACTATTAAAAATCTTATTAACGTTGATCTACCAAAGACTGTTTCGGGCAAATTTATCAAAATTACTCCTATCACTATTGAACAATTCAGGACGATACAAAGGTATCTGGTCCAAAGCAAAATTGAATTTTTCGGAAAAAACCCAAAGAGTGAAAGGCCCCTCAAAATTCTAATTAAGGGTATCCCTTGTGACATTCCCATTGAGGAAGTCAAATCAGAATTAACTAATCTTAATTTTCAAGTGAATAGAGTGTCCCAACTAAGAAAATTTAAAACTAAGGAGCCCCTACCCATCTTTCTTTGCCACCTTAGGCAAACGGAAAATATCAAAGATATATATGAATGCAGGAATTTCCTTGGATTTGTGGTTCGTATTGAGGCCTACAAGTTCAAGGGAACAAAACAATGCTTTAATTGTCAAAAATTTCACCATAGCAGTGAAGTCTGCCTGCTTCAAGCCGTTTGTATGAAATGTGCTGGTGCTCATGCATCTATTAACTGCACCAAATCCAGGGACACCCCAGCCATCTGCGCCAATTGCGGCGGTGACCATCCGGCCAATTTTCGGGGATGTAGTGCTCATCCCGAACAAGTGAAATACCGTAGAAAACAAATCCAAACTATCAAGGAAGCAGCAAGAGCTGGTAATTACCCCCCTCAACTTGTTGTGCCCACTAATTCTGGAAATATGTTCACTAATAAACCCGTAACACCCAACATTTCTTTCAGTCAAATTGTTAATCAAAATTCAGCATCCCGTCCCCCCTCTGGTAATGACACACATAATATACCTGAAACTATTCAAAATTCTATTAATAATCCTCAAACCACTAGTGAGCAGCCCTTGGGAAACCTTGACTGCTCTCTAGATAAACTTATCAAAATCAGAGATGTTCTAAAAGAAATCAGAAACCTATGTAACGACCTAAACATCAAAGACTTTCAAAGTCTAATTAACTCCTTAAACTCTACCTCATTAAATTCAGTACTTTCTGCTGCCTCAAACGAGACAGCCAACCTTGTTGCCCCTTAATTCACTCCCTCTAATTCTCCCATAATTTCTGTTCTGAGCTGGAATGCTAACGGCTTGGGTACACGCATTCATGAGCTACGGGAGTTTGTCATTCAAAATCCCGTAGATCTCATTTTGGTACAGGAACTAAAATCCAATACTCCTAGATCCCTTAAAATTCAAAATTATAATCTTTACTTCACCCCCCGTCTTAACCCTAGCAATAATTCCCCCCTTCGTTTTGGTGGTACGGCGATCTATGTGAAAAGAAATATTAAACATAATCATTTGCCTAGTCTTAATTTACATACCTTAGAAAATACCATTGTTAAAATTTGGATCAATAACCACACAACTTTAACTTTTGTCTCTACCTACCTTCGGGTCATGAATGGCAGGCCTATTACCAATGAACTTGATCAGCTATTTAATCTGGATCACAATGTTATCCTCTTTGGCGACTTCAATGCCCACCACCCACGCTGGAATCCGCATAATAATCCCACCACTAATAGCTATGGTAAAGAAATTAACTCCTATTCCATTAATAATTCTGTTGATATTGCCTTCCCTCTTCACCCCACTAGATTTGGCCTCTCTGGCTCTCAGTCCACTATCGATTTTGCTCTACTTAATAATATAGCCTTTCCTTATGATATTAATACTATTGTTGATCTCTCGTCCGATCACTTGCCTGTCAAACTTGACCTAAATTGTAACCCCTTGCTTCCAAAAATTCTCCCTCCTTCCCATATTAACTGGCAATCCTACACTAAGTATGTTGCTAACTCTCCCCCGCCCTTTAACTCCATTAACAATTCTGCTGACATAGATCTTGCTGTTACCTCCATTACAAATACTATCCAAAATGCCCTTGAGTCTGCTAAGGTCCATTCCCCCATTCATCATTACCATAAATTGCCGCAGTATATTGTCGATCTCATTAAATATAGGAATAATGCTAGGAAATCCTGGCAACACACCCAAGACCCCAATATCTACAGTATCTATAAAGCTCTTAATACTCAAGTTAAAAACAAAATCAAAAATTTCAAGAATAATAAATGGAAGGAATTTATTGAATCCTTAGCCCCTAGTGACAATTCCATCTGGCAATACCTTAAAAGAATTAGAAGACCTTACAAGCCCCTTCCCACTTTCAATACTAATAATGGTACCCTCACTAACGATATTGATAAAATTGAAGCCTTAGCCAATAACTATGAAACCCAATTTAACCCTCATGCCAGTGTGTTCTGCCCTAGCACTATCGATAAAGTTTACGACACCCTTAATAAATTTAATAACAACAACCATGATAGTGAGATTGAAAATACTAATATTAACGAAGTCATTAGTGCTATTAATTCCCTCCCTAATCGTAAAGCCCCTGGTCAAGACGGTATCAATAATAACGCTCTTAAAAATCTCCCTCTTCAATATGCCGATTACCTTACTGAGTTAATTAACTGTATTTTTAAATTTAAGTATTTTCCACTTGCTTGGAAATCCGCCAATATCTTTCCTATTCATAAACCTGGTGAGGACCCCTCCCTTCCTAAAAATTATAGGCCTATTAGTCTGCTTACTTCTCTTTCAAAGTTGACTGAGCATATTTTCTGCACTCGTCTTCATAACTTTATTAATGACAATAACATCCTTAATAATGCACAATTTGGTTTTAGACCCAAGCACTCTACCTCTCATCAGCTGCTTCGCGTCTCTGAGTTCATCCATGATGGACTTCAGAACCGAATGCAGACTGGTGCAGTCTTTTTTGACATACTTAAAGCTTTCGATACTGTTTGGCACAGTGGCCTTATCTATAAATTAATTAAATTTAAAATTCCTGCTGCCCTTATTAAATTTATCCAATCTTATCTCACTGACAGAACTTTTGCAGTCTGCTATTCTGGTAATACATCTTCTCTTCGCCCTATTAATGCTGGTATTCCTCAAGGTTCTAAATTAGGTCCGGTGCTTTTTTCCCTTTTCATTAACGACATTCCATCTACCCCGAATACCACTCTTGCCCTCTACGCTGATGACACAGCAATTCTCGCTCAAAATCACAATATTAAATTCATGCATCTTTACCTTCAACGACATATCACTATCCTCGAACGTTGGTTCGATAAATGGCGTATCAAATTAAACCCTACTAAAACTAAAGCCATCTTCTTCTCTTACAGTAGAATACCCCCTCCCCCTGTAAATGTTTGTGGCCAGCTCATTCACTTTGAAAGAGAAATTAAATATCTTGGTATCTTCTTGGATAGTAAATTAACTTGGAAAAAGAATATTAATAATAACATCTGTAAATTCTTTAAAGCGCGTAAAGACATTGCCCACCTTCTGTACCATAATGGGATGAGTATAGATAATAAACTTTTGCTCTATAAAACTGTCCTTAGACCTATACTCCTCTATGCTGCGCCTGTTTGGGGGTCTGCGGCTTCCAGCCATATTCAGAAATTACAAACTACCCAAAACAAAACTTTACGGTTAATTACCAAAGCCTGCAGGTACAAAAATAATTATTCCATTCATAAAGACTTAAATATCGATCCTATCCGCCTTGCAATAGTTAAACTCGCCACTAATTTCTTTGCTAATATCCATTCTGTACCTAATGAAGACCTTGCTAATCTTCCCGATTATGACAATAGACTTTTCTCACGCAGGCCTCGCGCTACTCTTGTACTATGTACAGGAATTAATTCCAATACCTCCTTTCCCTAAATTTCCCTTAATTGCTCTTATTTTTCTCAAAACTTAACCATAAAATCTTATTTTTCTGCCTGCTGATCCCCCTGTACAATTATTTCTCTAGGATTGTGAACCTTATTTCTTCAGCCAATCCCCTTGCGAGCTCTGTGTGGCTCTAATCCATTCACTTTCCTCCTTTCGGCCCCATGCTTGCTGCTTCACTTGGGTAGTTTTTCTTAGAAGATCCTGGACCTTATTTCTTCGTCCAATCAGCTTCGAGCTTTTCTGGGCTCTCGGCCAATCGCTTTTCTCCCTTCTTCGACTATCAAATTCATCATCTCCTTGCTATTTTTACTGCTGTAACCACCTATTACAGCCTAAATTACTTAATAATCTTGCGCGGGATCTCTTCCCGGCCTTGCATATTGTTTCAACTCGCTGACCTTCGCTGCTATTACTTGTAACTTAGAGTTTTCTTGTTAGTAATTTCTCTTTCTTGTTTTAATTCAATTGTCATAATTATTTTTTTGTTTTCATCTCACTCTTAATTTAACTTATTAATTACTTAAATATAATTAGTTTTATTTTAATCTTATATATATATTTTCGTATATATATATTCTTTTTTCTTTTTTTTTTTTTTTTTTTTCCCTATTATTCATATCTTTGGGCCATTTGTAAAAAGCAACAGTTTTCCGCATACTCATACTGAGGGTGATGGGCCTTTCAGGCCCACTGGGTACCTCACGAAGTTCTTCTGTCCATGTCCATGTCCATGCATGGGGCCGAAAGCAGGAAAGTGATTGGAATAGAGCCACACAGAGCTCGCATAGGGATTGGCTGATGAAATAAGGTTCACAATCTTAGAGAAATAATTGTACAGGGGGATCAGCAGGCAGAAAAAAAAGATTTTAAGGTTAAGTTTTGAGAAAAATAAGAGCAATTAAGGGAATTTTAGGGAAAGGAGGTATTGGAGTTAATTCCTGTACATAGTACAAGAGTAGCGCGAGGCCTGCGTGAGAATAGTCTATTGTCGTAATCGGGAAGATTAGCAAGGTCTTCATTAGGTACTGAATGGATATTAGCAAAGAAATTAGTGGCGAGTTTATCTATAGCAAGGCGGATAGGATCGATATTTAAGTCTTTATGAATGGAATAATTATTTTTGTACCTGCAGGCTTTGGTAATTAACTGTAAAGTTTTGTTTTGGGTAATTTGTAATTTCTGAATATGGCTGGAAGCCGCAGACCCCCATACAGGCGCAGCATAGAGGAGTATAGGTCTAAGTCAGTTTTATAGAGCAAAAGTTTATTATCTATACTCATCTCATTATGGTACAGAGTATTCATTCCCCTCGGGGTCTTCGTTGTGTGCAGACGTGTTTTTTCCCGCTGCATGATGGCGAACGTTTCTCCCTCTCCGGAGGAGTATATGGAACTTTCTATTGCTGAAACTTCAACTAATCCACCTTCAGAAGTCACCACACCAGTGCCTGACATCAATATCCTTAACCAAGATGAACAGAGCATCCTAAAAGATCTTATTGAAGACGGCATTCCCATCAAATTCCGAAACAGCCTGGAAAAGGTCCATCAACTTGCTTTCGAAATGTACAGATTAGGTAAGCATGGGAACCATCTAAATGAGCTCTATGCTCAATTAACCAACACTAATCTTCCATCTACTTCAACTAACCCTAACAAAAAACCTAGGACTGAATCTGATGATAATTTTCCCTCTCTCCCAACCAAATATTTCTTTTCACATAGATCGCCGTACCACCAAAACGAAGGGGGGAATTATTGCTAGGGTCAAGACGGGGGGTGAAGTAAAGATTATAATTTTGAATTTTAAGGGATCTAGGAGTATTGGATTTAAGTTCCTGTACCAAAATGAGATCTACGGGATTCTGAATGACAAACTCCCGTAGCTCATGAATGCGTGTACCCAAGCCGTTAGCATTCCAGCTCAGAACAGAAATTATGGGAGAATTATAGGGAGTGAATTAAGGGGCAACAAGGTTGGCTGTCTCGTTTGAGGCAGCAGAAAGTACTGAATTTAATGAGGTAGAGTTTAAGGAGTTAATGAGACTTTGAAAGTCTTTGATGTTTAGGTCGTTACATAGGTTTCTGATTTCTTTTAGAACATCTCTGATTTTGAGAAGTTTATCTAGAGAGCTGTCAAGGTTTCCCAAGGGCTGCTCACTAGTGGTTTGAGGATTATTAATAGAATTTTGAATAGTTTCAGGTTTATTATGTGTGTCATTACCGGAGGGGGGACGGGATGCTGAATTTTGATTAACAATTTGACTGAAAGAAATGTTGGGTGTTACGGGTTTATTAGTGAACATATTTCCGGAATTAGTGGGCACAACAAGTTGAGGGGGTAATTACTAGCTCTTGCTGCTTCCTTGATAGTTTGGATTTGTTTTCTACGGTATTTCACTTGTTCGGGATGAGAACTACATCCCCGAAAATTGGCCGGATGGTCACCGCCGCAATTGGCGCAGATGGCTGGGGTGTCCCTGGATTTGGTGCAGTTAATAGATGCATGAGCACCAGCACATTTCATATAAACGGCTTGAAGCAGGCAAACTTCACTGCTATGATGAAATTTTTTGCAATTAAAGCACTGTTTTGTTCCCTTGAATTTGTAGGCCTCAATACGAACCACAAATCCAAGGAAATTCCTGCATTCATAGATATCTTTTATATTTTCCGTTTGCCTAAGGTGGCAAAGAAAGATGGGTAGGGGCTCTTTGGTTATAAATTTCTTTAGTTGGGACACTCTATTCACTTGAAAATTTAGATTTGTTAATTCGGATTTGACTTCCTAAATGGGAATGTCACAAGGGATACCCTTAATTAGAATTTTGAGGGGCCTTTCACTCTTTGGGTTTTTTCCGAAAAATTCAATTTTGCTTTGGACCAGATACCTTTGAATCGTTCTGAATTGGTCAATAGTAATAGGAGTAATTTTGACAAATTTGCCCGAAACAGTCTTTGGTAAATCAACGTTAATTAGATTTTTAATAGTGTCAATAATTTTGTGATAGTTTGGAACCATTTTTATGAAAAATGGTTCAGGTTTGGGTTCCCGGGTAATGGGATCTTCATGATTATCAACTTCAACATCAGACCCATCATCACCGATAGGATCATATTTATTCCTTGTTTCCAAGGCATTAGATTTTGCTATTGATAAGAGGTCTTCACGCGCAACTCGCTTGACCCGTGGCTCATTATTGTCATTATTTCGTTTAGATTTGCTATTTTTCACATGGAAGTTAGCATTATGAAAGCTCAGTACTTCAGTTAGAGAATTTAAAGTTTCTGGAGTGGGCCGTTGTAAAAAAGCAACAAAGTATTTCCACATACTTTTAAGTTTGATGAGGATTTGGTCCTGTTGGATCCCAGATGCATCGTGATAGTCCTTGATGAATTTGTCTGTCGTACCGTAAATCAGTTCAAAAGTATTGGTAGAATCTTTGAAACTACCAGCCGGAATATAGTCTTTGATGGTATAGAGGCAGTTAGTAAGTTCCGTGATGTCGAAGTTATCAGGATCAAGATGTGAATAGCCGGTCTCCGAAAACGAGGGTAAGTCGCAATCCATAGTAGAGTTCGTCATAATACTGACGCTCACCAAAATACGTCCGCTCAAAGCAAATGCCAAGAACAGGACCTCTCCCGACCGAACTGGACATGGACATGGACATGGACAGACCGAACTGGAAGCTGCTTCACTTTGGTAAAGCAATCTGAAGGATCCTGGAGCCGACCAATCAGATCACTCCGTTTTCTCACATCGACGAACTCTCGTGCTTCCAAAGCAAAGCAATAGTATTCAGCAAAGGACCTATGAGAATACTATTTTACTTTCCAGAGATATATCCTATGTAAAGTAAATGCAAATGAGTTAAAAAAAAGGATTCACTGCCGCCGAAGGTAAAACTTTCATCTTTGTTAGACGACTTTCATTGCATAGGGTAGTTTTAATAGAAAGAGTATATACACTAAAGTGACCGACTAACAACAAAATTGCAAAACTTTTAAGCCTTATTTCATGCTTCAGCTATGGCATTCAAATATTAAAACGCAGCTAGATATTCATATCGCATTTGTTAATCTTTCATCCATAGGTGAAACAGAGCGTTTGTCAACGAAAAAGAGGTCTTCTTGGTACGTTGGAGGTGTGATATATAATATTATGGCCCCTCCTATGAGGGCGTTTTCAAGTAATATTGCCAAGGAAGAGTTATTACAATGTTCAAAATACGATGACCATAATTATTCACTTTTGGACATACAATTTTTCCCTTTATATGATTTAGTCAAACGGAAACAAAAATTGTGGATCTTAGAAAGTATCGCAGAAAATTTTTTAAAGTGTTTACATTGTTTTTTATAATTTATAGCTATTTTTTAGGAACATCAAAGATCTTTGAACGATGTCTCGTCTCTTTACCTCCAATCCATATCACGCAAAACTGCGAAGCTTATATTTTTTCGAAAATACAATTTCCGCATCCTTTATTCACTGCACCAGATGAAGACATTTTTATCTAATTTCTTTCTTTATTTTTTTTTTCCAGAATAAGGTTGACAGAGACAAAATATGTTTTTAAGGGTAAGAAAGTTTGATCAGATCTTTTTCATATTCAAATAAGATCTTTTTTTTAAGTAGAGTTGCTTTGAAAATAAATTTATTCGAGGAGGTCGAACGTGTTTTTTTCTAGTGAAAAGATTATGAATCATTCGGTGCCGTCAAGATATGGTAAATAAAATTGCCGTTTGTAGTCTACCGGTCTGCAGTAAGCGAAGCATGCATATTTTTATGGTGCATTGTATTTAGCGCGTTGGAAAAGTTTACAAACTTCAGAAAGTGTAATACGATTTGCAGTGGTTTTAGAGTCCTTCAGATATGTACAATGTAAATGACTAAAGACATTTACGAGAAACTGTTTTGGGAGGTATTTATTTGTTCAATGCAATTGTCGATTAGCCATATTTTAGAATAATTTTAGGTTGATGATACGTTAGATCTGGACATATTTAGACACTAACCAGTAGCATCACGACGTACTGCAATTTAAAAGTCAATTACACCATCTCAGTTGAAAGAGAGTATGGTATATTTAAATTTTCATTTCTTATTTGATTGCCCATGATTTCGTACTCATCATTATCTCTCTTTGAGTTGCAGACATACAGTTCATGAATACGGTTTTAGTAAGTTAATTTTGCGTGTTAGATTTCATTAAGACCAAATTTAACACGTGTGATGACCCACTATTTATTGGCTATGAAGAAATCTTACCACTTTCAATGTACAGTGAAATAAAAGAGTTTCTATTCATAAAGACAGGAATTTAAATAAAGTAGTCCTCGTAATTTCAGTGCGTAATTTCAATAAAAATAATGATAATTTTTTTCACTGGTAAGTTAAATTTTCTTATCAGATTTTATGATTTAATCTCTTATGTGACCCGCTATGTATTGGCTTTGACGAATTCTTAGTTGTTTCAAAGCACAATGAAAGAAAAAGTTTATCACAAATAAAGAATTGCAGTAATTTATTTTCATAAGTTATTTCAAGGAATACTTGTGATAATTTTTTTTATTGGTCACAAAATATTTAAATACTTTACTCTTGAGGTCCTTCCATTAAAGAATGACATGTCAGAACCAGAAGCGCCGGGCAATTGTAATTTAGCATTTTGAAGAGGTTGGAGGGAAAGTTAAGAATAGGGAAGGAGACCATGGTAAATTATCAAAGGCAGGGCGATTGCCGATTGGCTAGGGCGCTGCCAGTTAGTGCCAAAGTCCGTGGGTTCGAGTCCCACTCTGCACATGGCTGATTGTAGCCGCTCGAAATCGGCTTTAAGCAGAAGGCCCCGGTCTAATCAGCCCTCGCGTACTAAAAGTTGACCGTAGCGCTCCCACCCAAACCAAATCAAATAATCTAAGTGGCCTTAGGACGCCTATAGCATTCCCTTGGGTCGTAGTCGGGGAGGTTAGCTATTTCTTCGTTGTCTATTGAATACGATTATACTCTATAGTAGAAGTTAGATGCGAGATCTTTAATGTGTTGTCGAAAGAGTTCGATTCTCAGATACTTATTAATAAACACGTTTCAAAGGTACAAGGGCGCCTTTTTAATACAGCGAAGTGTTTTATTTCTATATATTTTTTGGGGGGCTTTTTAGAAATTTCAAACTGGAAATTTTTTTTCGGTAATCTCAAAATATTTTCTCTAACACAAAAATATTGAGAACAGTGTGGTTTTCAGCCGCACAAACCCACATTAAAAAAATCGAAATCTTCCAGAATAAAACTCTCAGGCGTATTCGCCGAGCTTTCCGTTACCTGTCGAATTCGACAATCAGACGTGACTTCGACATTTCCACTTTCTCGAAACAGGCTCATAAAATTTGTAAAAAATTTTATGAAACCCTTCCTAACATTCGTAATGAAGTACTCGCAGAATTGCCAGATTATGACCATTCTCTCCCTGCTAATCGTAAACGCCCTAGGGCGTGTCTCCTCAGGAGCTAACATTAACTACCGCATCGCGATGCTCATTCTATCTTGCACACCTGCTTATGTCCTGCCGTAGCGCAGAGGCATCGCGCTGATCTGTGAAACCGTGAGTTGTGGGTTCGATCCCAGGTGGTATCGCATCTTCCAAAAATTCCATCTTGATATTTCTTTTTCCCCCGTGGAATTCTGCTTCCTACTCATTACGAATTGTTTGACCCTAAAGAGGGCCTTTTTTTTTCTCTTTTGATGAGGGCCACTTAACTTATTCCTATTTCTTGCCTCGTAACTTTAAACTTAACTTATTAATTTTAAATTTTTAAATCTCTAATACATGTTAACTTCATAAGCTATTTTTCCCCCACCCTTTTAATTATTGAAGGATTAACTTTAATTTACTAGTAATTTTATTGATGTAATCCCACTCTTAATTACCTTATTATCCTTTAAACTTTAACTACTGAGCACACTATCATTGATTACTTGACATCTTGCGTACTGGAGATAAAACCACATGGCCAAGGAACTCCATTCATCTCTATATTCTGCTCAGATATTGAGAACAGTTTAAGGGGACTCGGTACATCTCATTTTGTCGAAAAATGACCAAATTGACGAATTTCATATTTTTATTCTAAATTATTCCTTCACATGTCTAGAAGATTCCACCCAAATTTCGTGTCATTCTGATAAATATTTAAGGAGTTATGGTTAATTTTCGTAACCCATATCTTTCATTTTCCCTTTAAATGTCCCTTTAAATCCCAGCTGTTTCAATGTTTACAGCTGAGATCTGATCGTCTCCCTGGTTTATTGTAAAAATAATTATTTTTATATCGATGCTGCTTTCAAAGTTAGATTATCCACAACCGTAGCGCCAACTTGTTTACATTTACGAGTGCTGAACACTGTTTTTTTTTCATGGATTGCGTTTTATAATTCGAGTTCGTTTAGAGAAGTGGAAGCTTCGTTCATTTTTATTTATTTTGTGTGTTCTTCTGAAATCATGCCTAGAAGGAAAAGAAAATCTGTTCTTGCAACAGAAAATAATAATAAAAGATGGGAAAAAACCGAAGGTAACATAATAAGTGATAGTAGTGCAGAATCACGTTGCATGAACACAAGCATGTCATCAAACAGTTGTGCTCGATTGCAGAATTTTCAATCTTGTAATCAAATAGAAACAGAAAATATTAATGGTGAATATATTTTTGTAAATACTGTTGAACTGTGAAATTTGTTTTCTAATGTGAAATGTGTAGATTGTGGAAACATATCTCTCAAATTAGACTGTAGCAGTGCAGTTGGTTTTTACAGAAATTTAAAACTTGTTTGTTTAGAGTGCACCAATGTATTATCAGGCACTAAAAGGAAACAAGAATGTTCTAATTTAAATATTCAAGTTGACAGTGCCTTTTCTAATATTGGGAAAGGATATACTGCTATTGAAAAAATTTGTATGTCAATGAATATGGCCCCATTTTCTTCACGAACTTATATGAGGTGTGTTGAAAAGCTTAACTCTGCAACTTGTACTTTATCAAAAAATATGTTCGAACAAGTTCATAAGGAAGTGAAAGAAGCTTATAGATCAGGTTCAAAAACTTCAGCTATTTGTGATATTTCTGTTTCCTGTTTGTGATATTTCTGTAGAAATTAAAAGGGAAGAATGTGTAAATCGCGTAAGTAAGAGATTAGGGACAGCTTTGCGAAATGCTGTTAAAGATTGGCGTGTTCGTGGTGTCAATTTAGGAGGCAAAGAGCATGGTAGTCTTAAGGAAACGACAATAAAAAAGCGCACAAAATACTATCAAAGAGCAATTTTACAGAACAAGGGTGATGTAAATAATATGAAAACTGCAATATATGCTACATTGTTCCACGGTATTTCAACTGACCAAAAACCACAGCACCACAAATGTCCAAGTGGGGCTGATTCATGGTGTTTCTATCAGTCTGCAGTTTCGAAAGTTGTAAAACCAGGAAATCATAAGTTAAATGTTGGAACACCGATTAAAGAAGAATTTTTACCAAAGATACTTCCTATTTACCAACGACTAGCATCAAATGAACTTTTAGAAAAGTGCATTAGTTACAAAACGCAAAATGCAAATGAAAGTTTGCATAATATGATTTGGTCTAGGTGTACCAAAGACATATTTGTGTATAAAAAACGTGTAGATTGTTCTGTTAGACAAGCAATTTGTGAATATAACAAAGGTGTGAGTTTTACATTAAAAGGAGTTCATAAAATACTAGGAATAAAGTCAGGGTGCCATACATAAAGACTTGCAAAAATGTTAGATATGCGAAAACAATCTTTTCGAGAAAGACGAGCTACATCTAAATATCAATATGTAAGAAAAATTGTAAAAAATGCAAAAGCTAAAAGAGAAATTGTAGAAAAAAAGAGAGAAGGAATTACTTATAGTGCTGGCAACTTTTAAATCTATTGGAAAGTAATTGACCCTTGTTCATTAAATTTAGAAATTGAAATATTAAAATTTGGTGGTTTCAAAATTCATATCTTAAGCTATTAATAGTTTATGTTTATTATTATTTAGGATTTATGACAGTAGTGCATCTTATTATAAATATATAACAAGTAAGTAGTATATATTATGCCTTAATTTTTGTACATTTACAGCATTTGTCTATTTCAAAATAATTTTACTGCAGTAAACGAGTGGATAACAGCTTATATATGCATCTCAATTTTTTAAATTAAGGTTTCTAGCTTTTATTTTTTGTTGTGAAAACAAATAATATATCCTATTATTGTTGGCAAAAAAGTTTTCATGAAGTAAGATTATATTTAATATTGTTTTTCTATAAATGAAATCTTTAAACTCATTTTTCTCAGTTTGTGATTTTTCAAATTCTCCCCATCTTCGAAATGCTAAGGCTTCTACAATTCTAATGCAAATAGTCTAATTTTTTTTTTGATTAATCTTGATACTTACTGCATCAAAACGTCTGAGTGGTTTTTTGATATCTATGAAAAAACTTTTTAAAAAAATTTATGAATCTAAAAAAGTACTATTTTCTATCGTTTTTTCCATATGCAACCACATTTTATTTTTTTTTACCCTGATCTACTTATTTTATTTAAAATCTGCTCAGAAGTTTTATGTAGTTAGGTATGATGAACAAGTGGTAAAAAAATCTAGTTCCAAATATAAAAATTAAAAAAGAAGTAGGAATTTGAAAATTATTGAATTTTTTTTAAAAAATTCAAATTTTTATAAAAAATTATAAAAATGTTAACAATTTGAAATGTTTTATTATTTTGTATCATTCAGACTTACTTAAATATGATTTCAGAATTTTAATATAGGCATTATTTAAGAAAAAAAAATTTTTGGTACCGAGTCCCCTTAAGGGGAAAAAAAAGTATTTCTGTCCAAAATTTCATAGCGATACCTTGTCAGGAATCTTAGATATATCCTCTGAAAGATAACAGATGGAAAAAACTTCATCCCGAGAAAAAAAAAGAGTTCAAGTTATTCGCGTACAGCTGGGTATGTACAAACAAAAATGTAGTTTCTGGCGATGTAATTGACGTAGAAATATGTGGTTTGCGTAACTTTATTCTAAATGTATGGTTTGTATTAAGATAAGATTATAGTATGTATGGTTTGTATTAAGATACAAATGTATGGTTTGTATTAAGATAAGACGCTGTATTAAAAGGTACAAGGGCGCCTTTTTAATACAGCGAAGTGTTTTATTTCTATATATTTTTGGGGGGCTTTTTAGAAATTTCAAACCGGAAATTTTTTTTCGGTAATCTCAAAATATTTTCTCTAACACAAAAATATTGAGAACAGTTTAAGGGGGAAAAAAAGTAATTCTGTTCAAAATTTCATAGCGATACCTTGTCAGGAATCTTAGATATATCCTCTGAAAGATGACAGATGGAAAAAAACTTCATCCCGAGAAAAAAAAGAGTTCAAGTTATTCGCGTACAGCTGGGTATGTACAAACAAAAATGTAGTTTCTGGCGATGTAATTGACGTAGAAATATGTGGTTTGCGTAACTTTATTCTAAATGTATGGTTTGTATTAAGATAAGATTATAGTATGTATGGTTTGTATTAAGATACAAATGTATGGTTTGTATTAAGATAAGACGCTGTATTAAAAGGTACAAGGGCGCCTTTTTAATACAGCGAAGTGTTTTATTTCTATATATTTTTGGGGGGCTTTTTAGAAATTTCAAACCGGAAATTTTTTTTCGGTAATCTCAAAATATTTTCTCTAACACAAAAATATTGAGAACAGTTTAAGGGGGAAAAAAAGTAATTCTGTTCAAAATTTCATAGCGATACCTTGTCAGGAATCTTAGATATATCCTCTGAAAGATGACAGATGGAAAAAAACTTCATCCCGAGAAAAAAAAGAGTTCAAGTTATTCGCGTACAGCTGGGTATGTACAAACAAAAATGTAGTTTCTGGCGATGTAATTGACGTAGAAATATGTGGTTTGCGTAACTTTATTCTAAATGTATGGTTTGTATTAAGATAAGATTATAGTATGTATGGTTTGTATTAAGATACAAATGTATGGTTTGTATTAAGATAAGACGCTGTATTAAAAGGTACAAGGGCGCCTTTTTAATACAGCGAAGTGTTTTATTTCTATATATTTTTGGGGGGCTTTTTAGAAATTTCAAACCGGAAATTTTTTTTCGGTAATCTCAAAATATTTTCTCTAACACAAAAATATTGAGAACAGTTTAAGGGGGAAAAAAAGTAATTCTGTTCAAAATTTCATAGCGATACCTTGTCAGGAATCTTAGATATATCCTCTGAAAGATGACAGATGGAAAAAAACTTCATCCCGAGAAAAAAAAGAGTTCAAGTTATTCGCGTACAGCTGGGTATGTACAAACAAAAATGTAGTTTCTGGCGATGTAATTGACGTAGAAATATGTGGTTTGCGTAACTTTATTCTAAATGTATGGTTTGTATTAAGATAAGATTATAGTATGTATGGTTTGTATTAAGATACAAATGTATGGTTTGTATTAAGATAAGACGCTGTATTAAAAGGTACAAGGGCGCCTTTTTAATACAGCGAAGTGTTTTATTTCTATATATTTTTGGGGGGCTTTTTAGAAATTTCAAACCGGAAATTTTTTTTCGGTAATCTCAAAATATTTTCTCTAACACAAAAATATTGAGAACAGTTTAAGGGGGAAAAAAAGTAATTCTGTTCAAAATTTCATAGCGATACCTTGTCAGGAATCTTAGATATATCCTCTGAAAGATGACAGATGGAAAAAAACTTCATCCCGAGAAAAAAAAGAGTTCAAGTTATTCGCGTACAGCTGGGTATGTACAAACAAAAATGTAGTTTCTGGCGATGTAATTGACGTAGAAATATGTGGTTTGCGTAACTTTATTCTAAATGTATGGTTTGTATTAAGATAAGATTATAGTATGTATGGTTTGTATTAAGATACAAATGTATGGTTTGTATTAAGATAAGACGCTGTATTAAAAGGTACAAGGGCGCCTTTTTAATACAGCGAAGTGTTTTATTTCTATATATTTTTGGGGGGCTTTTTAGAAATTTCAAACCGGAAATTTTTTTTCGGTAATCTCAAAATATTTTCTCTAACACAAAAATATTGAGAACAGTTTAAGGGGGAAAAAAAGTAATTCTGTTCAAAATTTCATAGCGATACCTTGTCAGGAATCTTAGATATATCCTCTGAAAGATGACAGATGGAAAAAAACTTCATCCCGAGAAAAAAAGAGTTCAAGTTATTCGCGTACAGCTGGGTATGTACAAACAAAAATGTAGTTTCTGGCGATGTAATTGACGTAGAAATATGTGGTTTGCGTAACTTTATTCTAAATGTATGGTTTGTATTAAGATAAGATTATAGTATGTATGGTTTGTATTAAGATACAAATGTATGGTTTGTATTAAGATAAGACGCTGTATTAAAAGGTACAAGGGCGCCTTTTTAATACAGCGAAGTGTTTTATTTCTATATATTTTTGGGGGGCTTTTTAGAAATTTCAAACCGGAAATTTTTTTTCGGTAATCTCAAAATATTTTCTCTAACACAAAAATATTGAGAACAGTTTAAGGGGGAAAAAAAGTAATTCTGTTCAAAATTTCATAGCGATACCTTGTCAGGAATCTTAGATATATCCTCTGAAAGATGACAGATGGAAAAAAACTTCATCCCGAGAAAAAAAAGAGTTCAAGTTATTCGCGTACAGCTGGGTATGTACAAACAAAAATGTAGTTTCTGGCGATGTAATTGACGTAGAAATATGTGGTTTGCGTAACTTTATTCTAAATGTATGGTTTGTATTAAGATAAGATTATAGTATGTATGGTTTGTATTAAGATACAAATGTATGGTTTGTATTAAGATAAGACGCTGTATTAAAAGGTACAAGGGCGCCTTTTTAATACAGCGAAGTGTTTTATTTCTATATATTTTTGGGGGGCTTTTTAGAAATTTCAAACCGGAAATTTTTTTTCGGTAATCTCAAAATATTTTCTCTAACACAAAAATATTGAGAACAGTTTAAGGGGGAAAAAAAGTAATTCTGTTCAAAATTTCATAGCGATACCTTGTCAGGAATCTTAGATATATCCTCTGAAAGATGACAGATGGAAAAAAACTTCATCCCGAGAAAAAAAAGAGTTCAAGTTATTCGCGTACAGCTGGGTATGTACAAACAAAAATGTAGTTTCTGGCGATGTAATTGACGTAGAAATATGTGGTTTGCGTAACTTTATTCTAAATGTATGGTTTGTATTAAGATAAGATAGTAAAAAATGCCCTTTATTGGAGAATTTTGTGTCCCTGACTCCTTTTATCACTTAAACGATGTTTTTATTTTAAAACAACATTTTTATTTTAAAGATGTTATTTATGAGTTTTACTTCCGCAATATTTTTTTCTTAATGTGTTGTATATATGCATTAATACAGCATGATGCGATTAAATTTTTAAATCAATGCCATGTGTCCAACAATATACTATGAAATTAATATTTTCTTTTTCCTTTTTGGAGCAGAAAGATTATAATCTAAAGCTGCATAAGTAAAATTTATTACTCCATTATATACTTAGCCCGTCTGCACACGGAGCAACTCAAAAGAAACTGATAACCGACTCAAATCACAAACCAGTCCGTGATGAGTCGCAACCTATGTAATTGAATGGAGCCATGCACACGGCGCAACTGGTTACAAACCCGTCGGACGGGTTTGTAACCAGTTGCATACATGTATGGATACATGTATGGATTGTTAAGAAAATAAGTACATTTTCTACTATTAACGTGAAAATTATATTAAAATTACCTAACAGCAGAAAGTAATACTTTCATTTTGGCATACCTGTTACATCAATGATCATATAAACCAAAAACCCAGTTTCATAATCGTCGAAATGCAGGCACACATGTACAAGTCACCTCCTGCTTTGGACACAACTAAGGGCCTGTTCACATAGGAGTACGTTGTGTTGCGTTAAGAAAAAGATGACGTTGAGACGAAAATAAACCAATCATAGGCTTCCAAACGATTAGTAAAAGAAATTTTTAACGTCCATGATTGGTTTATTTTCGTCTCAACGTCCACTTTCCCTTAACGCTACGCAACGAACTCCTATGTGAACAGGCCCTAATTTTCACTAAAGGCAATGGGATGGTTCCGCTATCTAGTTTTGAACATATAATTTTCTACATGGTCCATATTACACGATGGTTCATAATACACGGATCTCTCCTACTAGTGTAACATTTACCTTTGTTGTGAAATAAAAGTTTTAAAATATTTCCAAAAAGCACTGAAATATACCAAAAAATTAAAAAAACTTTTTTAATTATCTTTTTATAAAAACAGGTACCTGCAGAATTATTAAATTAACACATATAGCTTAGCTTTTCGTTCAAAATATAGTTAGTAATATACAAAACACTATTTCAAAATTTTATTGAAATACATTGTTGGCCATTAAAACTACAACACCAGGAAGGAAAGCAAATAACAAAACTTTACTTATTGTATGTTTACAGAATAGTAGTGTAACGCCTCCCGTACAATAGCGATATTTTGTGCTTGGAAATTCCGGGAAGACCAACCAACGAGCGGTTTGTGCACATAATAGGCTTAGACGGATGCAGATAGACAGTCGCCTGGCTACGTGAAAACCGGAAGTGCTACGACAAGCCCACGGAACAGTAAACCAGTGACAAAAGCGGAGTTGCTGACCGGAGGCACTTAGTCGTCTGGGAATGTAACTCAATAAAGACAGGCGGCGTTTTCCAGACATTTCGAGAACATCCATCGGAGGTATATAAAGTCGCCGAACACGAATTCAGAGAGGAAGTTAATCAGAGTGACGATGGAGCCGGAGAAAAGAAGATACTGCCGGACTTAGAAAGACTTGAATGAACGCAGCAACAACTCAAGTGGCCAATTCAGCCGCTGATGTAACAAGGTACCGACCCCATAATAGGCTCCTTAATTTGTTTAATGGGCATAATTTTGTGTAAAACCTGTTATAAATCTGTAACCCTAAACACGATTGCTGGATGCATTTTATACTTATTTTTTAAATAAAAATTAAATTTTATTACAATAGGGGGCCAATTACTTAATACCCATAGGACATTTGAAGCAAAGTAACTAATTTACTATTATCAAAGGACCATATGGTTACAGATTTCGAAATATGTACGTATGCATATATTTACAAAACAATAGAATTACGAAAAAAAGTACCACCAGCGCTAAATAATTAGAATTATTAATATAGTCAATTTAAAAGTTTAAACATTACAGACCCTTGCATCCGTAGAAGATTAAGTGTTCAAAAGAATGTCAAAACTCTTGAAATTCAGTGATTTCGCAACATTATCTATTACATATGTCATATAATCCTTTCGTCAGAATCATTTTATTACAACTAAGCATGAAATAAACAAGGTTTTATGACTGCCTGAATTTTGGTTCTGAAAGGCTTTCCTGTTAAATAACTTTCTGCAAACAAATCGGTGTCGAAAGTGGTTTAATAAAATACAGTGACAGACGCTCGTGTTAAGGCTTTGTAAATGGCTTCCTCAAAATAGAAGTGGAAGACTTATTTTAAAAGTAAGCAACCATATATTATTATATAATTAACAATTTATTAAATACCTTAGAGTGTACTTAAAGATTACGTTACACTACAATCGGAGGACTTTTTTTTCAAAAACATGCAATAATCATTAAATACATATATTTTTCGTTCACATGTGACATAAATTAATGAAATAAAATATAATTTTGCTAAAAACTTCGTAACATTTTAAATTATAGGAAATATTTTATACATTTTCAGTACAATTTAGTTCTTACGCCGGAGATCCTACAAGCAATTCAAGTAAATGTTTCGTTTGTACCATATACTACTGTAACTATTACCAGTCTTCTGGAATAAAAGTTATAAAATATCACTGAAATATGCCGGAAAAATTGAAAACTTTTTTAGAATTATCTCTTTGTAAATGCAGATACCTGTAGAATGCGCCCTGGTACCTTAAAAACGTACTTATTTACCGGGATCTGGGAATCGAACCCATTCGGCAACACATTAAATATCTGGCATCCTACTTCTACAATAGATTACATTCAATAGACAACGAAGAAATAGCTAACCTCCCCGACTACGACCCAAGGGAATGCTTTAGGCGTCCTAAGGCCACTTTGATTATTTACCTTGGTCTCCTTCCCCTTTCTTAACTTTCCCTCCAACCTCTACTAAATTCAAAATTACATTTGCCATCGCTTCTGGTTCTGAACTGTGTTTTTTTATGGATCAAGACTGTCCTTACTGATTGTTGCTAAATGGCTTGCTACCGTAATTTATTTATTTTTTTTATCTGCCACATCAAATAGCTGTCAATTTATATTTATTTACTTATTTATTTTTTGCTATTATTAGTATTATTTATATTTATTTATTTATTCATTTTATTATTATCATTTTAATTATCATTATTATTATTATTATTCCAATTTATTTATTTATTATTATTTTTTATTTTCAAGTCAACACTTTTCTTTTAATCCTGAGCCACAAAAAATTATCCATACTGAGGATATGGAGCCCTGCTCTCCGGTGCCTCGTTAATGTACCATGTATATGCCTGTCTACCTGTAGAATTATTAAATTAACACATACACCCCCTTAAAAAACGCATCGTGACTGCACAGCAAGCTGGATAGTAAAGAGAAGACATTTCGATTCCTGGTCATAAATTCTTCGCGAATTTCATTCCGTGTACTTTGGTAGACAGTAACTATGCCTGGAATACAGGTGCGTGAACAATATGCCCAGACGTCAGCATTTGAGAGAGGACGTGTAGTTGGGTTCAAAGAAGTCGGTTGGTCTATTTGGCGATTCGCCCGACATTTGGATGGGAACGATGCCACTATTAGACGATGTTGGCAGGAATGGTTGAACCATGGCTGGAGACAAAGCGTCAAGAAAGAAGCAGTCGGCCTAGAGAAACGACAGAACGTGAGGACCGAGCAATCGCCAGAGCGGCACTCACAGCCACAGATTCAGCATTTTCATCGATCGTACGTGCAACTGGTGCTTCAGTCACCGCAGGGACCATTCATAGGCGGCTCAAAGATGGAATGATGTTCTCACGTCGCCCCTTGCGCCAACTACCATTGACCTCTGTACACCGATAAGCCCGTTTACAGTTGTGTCGGACACATTCGACCTGGAATGTCACTGACTGGAGTAGAATTGTCTCCAGTGATAAGTTCCGCTTCGAAATGAACTCCGATGACCAGCGAATACGTGTCTAGAGACGCCCCGGACAGCGGTGGGATGCCAACCTGACTGTCTTCTCCCATACAAGTCGACAACCAACATTGATGGCCCGAGGTGTTATTTAATTTCATATCAGGACCTCTTAGCTATCATCCGTGGCCTCCTTACAGCACAGCAGTACGTAAACGATATTATACGCCCCGTTGTGATGCCTTTCATATCACGCCATCATGGGCTTCATTTCAGCAAGATAATGCGCACACACACACAGCAAGAGTTTCTGCTGCATGTCCTCCTGCTTTTCCAACGCTACCTTGGCCAGCAAGGACGCCAGATCTCTCCCCCCCCCCATTGGGCCCGTTTGAACATTATGGGCAGGGGCCGACAACCAGCACGGGATTTTGACGATCTAACGCGCCAATTGGACAGAATTTGGCACGATATCCCGCAGGAGAACATCTGCTAATTCTATCAATCAATGCCAAGCCGAATAAATGCTCTTGCATAAAGGCCAGAGGTGAACCAACGCGTTATTGACTGTTTCACTTTGTGAAGCTCTTCTCTTGAATAAATCCTCCAATTTTTCTCAAATTGTAATCATTTCTTTTTCTGTATATGTGCATCACATCTACCGATTTCCGTCCCATTCGGATAACTCCTTCTTTTGCGTCTTTGTTTTGTCTAAGATTGTAGCTTAGCTTTTAGTTCAAAATATAGTTAGCAATATGCAAAACACTATTTGAAAATTTAATTGGAATACACTGCTGGCCATTAAAATTGCAACACCAGGAAGGAAAGCAAATAACAAAACTTAATGTACATATACAGCGTACTAGTGTAACGCCTCCCGAACAATAGCAAATATTTTGTGAGTGGAAGTTCCGGGAAGACCAACCAAAGCACGTCCACATAATAGATTTAGACGGCTGCAGACAGACAGTCGCCTGGCAACATGAAGGCCGGAAGTGCTACCAACAGCTCGCGGAACAGTACACCAGCTACAAAAGAGGAGTTGCTGACCAGAGGTGCCAAGTTGTCTGGGAATGTAACTGAATAAGTATGGCGGCGTTTTGCAGACCTTTCGAGAACATTCAGCGAAGGTATATAAAGTCGCGGAATGCGAATTCACTGACTTAGCGATGTTAATCAGAGTTGCGATTGAGCCGGAGAGAAGGTGATACTGCCTGGCATAGAAAGACTTGAATGAGCGCAGCGACATCTCAAGTCTGACCTTCCTCGTCAATGCCTTGAACCCACGAATTTAATTTTTTAACTCTCCCCCCCTCTCTTTATATATATATATATATATATATATATATATATATATATATATATATATATATATACAAATATATATATATATGTATATATATATATATATATACAAATATATAGATATATATATATATATATATATATATATATATATATATAGCTTGTATTTAGTCGAGAAATGCAACTAAAGCATAAAGTACAAAAAGGCTGGGAGTCATTTATTTAAGGCAAATTCCTTACGGTAGGAAGAAAACAAGATCACATTTGTAGGCCATTTGGGGGTTACAAGGTCCGAAATAAGTACACAAAGTTGACGCCTCTGGCGGCTAAAACGGCTCTAGCTTTAACGGCTCTAAATTGCCTAGTTCGTCTCCATGCTCTGCGACCTGTTAGGCATCGAGTCGAACTGGGCTTCGAAGCGAGTTATGGGCAAGTCATTCCATGCTGATTCAAATCTATGCCAAAGTTTTCTAAACTATAATAGGTTTGCTAAAGTATTATAGCTTTGGCGGCCCAGTCTCTCAGCAACCCATGACCAGATGTTTTCAATGGGTGACAGATTTGGTTAATGAGCTGACCAGAGCAACAGGCGAACACCTTCTGTTTCGATGTAGCTCGGGACACGACTGACAACATGCGGTCTTCAGTTATCTTGTTAAAAGATGACGTCTCCGAAGCCTCGAAGATAGGGCACAGCTACCAGAGAACCACCAAGGCACAGCCACCAGCCTTAAGAAATGTAACGCTGGTTGTTCACATTACGTGTACCCAATGATTGCCCATATTATTGCACCAGGCCATGTATGAAGATATCGAATGCAAGCAGGCCACGTGCGTTCTCCTCAGTACCTCCAGACACGGAAACGTCCATCACGATGCTGCCCGCGGAACCGGGACTAGTCTGAAAAGACACCGTACCACTCCTGTATCCAGTTTTGTCGTCGGGCTCACCGCTGACGCCACGCGTCGATATGCTACAGTATCAAAGGAAGCCGCAATAATGGTCTCCGTGCAGATAGCCCGTGCTGCTCCAGACGTCGCCTCACTGTCCGTGCGGATACTTGTCGTGTTTCATAAAAGCCTTAAATTATAGGCGATAAAATCTCTAAAACAATACCATGATGTGTAGAAAATTTACCCTTGACAAAAGAAGATAGCTTTTATTTTTTTAAGCTAAAAGTTTACGAACTAGAACTAAAGTTACAAACTAATATTTCAACCTTACAGGGTATCCAAGTTCTGTTTACTAACTATGCTAACCTTCAGGCCCTGATTTTCCATTAGGCCCGGTATGCCCGGGCCTAGGTGCCCCCGAATTTTGCGGCCCCTCCAAAAAAAAAGCAAAATTATTTTTAAAGAAAAAATTCCCAATTCAAATTTTTTTATTTATTTTACCATTTTAAATAGCAATTTTTTTTATATATCCTTTCAAATTTGATTTATTGGTTCGTCATATGTATAGTTATATGTATAGCTCATCATATGTATGTTATAGTGTATATAAGGGATTAATAAGTTTTTCTGGATGTATTGTATTGGTAATTTAATGATAAAGTTAATATGTTTTATTGCTTTTTGTTATTTCATAATGTTCTAGGCTTCTATGCTTCAAATAGCCAGTTCTTGGTAAAATGGTACTTTCGATTTATTCATGATTTTTTTTGTGTGTGTGTGTCAATTTTGGAAATTTTACGCCCACATCAGTATTAGGGGGCCCCCATCCCGAGTTGTGCCTATAGTCAAGACTTTTCTAAATCGGGCCCTGCTAACCTTCCTAATGACAGACCGAACATCACTTCAAGACGGCCAAACTTTAAGTCCCCCCCCCTAAAACTTTTGGAAGGCACAAATCCGGTTGACTCCTATACGAATTATTCGCGCATGGTCCACTGCACATTGTAGTTACCATAAATGTTATTTTCCCGCGGAGAGAGTAATTGAATCAACAATTGCCTGTGGGAGGTCGTCACATGATACCCCTCGTGCCCGCCCACCGATATGATTGGCACTGAATACATTTCACGCCCCGATTATAAGAGTGGTGTCTTATCACCTTCCCCGGCGTTAACGGACGAGTTAATAGCTTTTTGATTATCACCGAGCAATTCAGAAACGCTTCGAATAAATTCAGGGAACTTTCCAAACAAACATGGTACTAAATATGGAAATTTGGGAGTATCTGAAAGCAGCAAATTCTTGGGTATTGTGTTATCCGATCTGAGTCGTGACTAGAAGCGTCTCGTACTTCTAGATTATTTCCATTACGAAATATTTAATACTTTGAAGTCATTTATACTACGTTCCTAGGCATTTAGATTACGTAATGGTTTTCGTGCCTGATGAGACGCATCTATGACGTGATATCTGTTGAATGTAAGCATTTTAGTTCGCAATAAACATTCTAAAGACGTCATGCTGAAAATTAAATGCCTGTAATACTTATAAATATATCGACTCACACTTTCGAAAACAGAGGTCGAATTTTTTAGAAGATAAGAAGCACCTTTTAGACCTCAAAAATAATATAAAATAATATAAATGTTTGAGAATTTAAGTGCGTTTTTTTGCAATTCTGTACAGCATAAATGAACCACAATATCCCAAACTTTTGTCGGGAGTGACAAAATGCAAAGTGAAAAGCATCGTGGGAGCCCACAGTTGCAAATATTTGTTCGGATCGTATCCCGACAAGCGCCATTAAATACTTTCATGCCTAGGCCGGATATGGGTACTTCAAATGCGTAGACCGGAAAGTCCTTCTATGAGGTCAGTGGGTGGGGAAGGTAAGATTTCCACTCAGATGTCGCCCTTGGGGAAGTGTTCGGTCAAAATTGTGGTGGCACCTATCCAAGTCGGACTCCGACTCTTGCGGTGCAGTTATAAACCAGAGCCGCAAGCCCACACGCCTAGAGTAAATCCTTTTGGATTTGCTCGATTTCCTAGTTTTAGAACTCACGTATTCGGAACCTTATCTCTCTATCCAATCACTTTTCTTCCTCCTCTCTCTACCTTCCAATTGAAAACCAGCTTTCAGACAGCTATTGACTCCGCCTCCACCAGAGAAGCATCACGAAGGTCCTGGAGACGTCCAATGAGAACTTTTCATTTCACCCCCCAAAGCTCTGACCCAAAAACTCTGCTTCAGAGGAGATCCTTCTGTACCTTCGTTGCGTATAGTCGTTTTCTTGCCTTCCTCCGTGTGTGCTAAGCCTTGCCCTAGTACACCTGCTTTTCATTTTGCTTTTCTTCGGTCCCTACTTCTGTGTCTGTGGCCTTTCGGGGAGTTTCTCTCCTGCGGATGTGCGACGGGCCTGATTTAGAGGCAACTTCTCATATCACGAGTTTTACTCGTGGTATTATGGATGATAAATTGATGGAAACGGACTCGACCCTGGCTGATGATACTCTGGATATGAACTTGGACAATGATTCAAACCAACCTATTCTTACCGAACTATCTGAAGATAATGAAAAAATCTTATCTAATTTACAAAACGGACTGATCCCGGACAATCTTCACGAAACTCTGGAAAAGGCATTCCCTCTGGCATATGAAAGATATCGACTTGGTAAGCATAGTCTTGACCAATCTAACCATACTAACATTTCCATTTCAAATTCTAACACTAACAAAAAACGTAAACCCAATACTCAGGAGAATACTAACGGTTTTAAGACACCGGCCAGAAGATTAACTGCCAAAGCTACTATCCCTATTATCCCTACCAATACTGTAACTGTCAACAAATTTAATGTTCTTAAAAACCATATTGAAGAAAACCCTATCCAATCTCAAGCCCCTAAGGAAAATCAAATCAAGATCAAGCATATTACGATTGCCAAAACTGAAAATTATAGAGAAATTTTGAATCTATTAGCGGGTAAAGACGAAAGGCACTTTCACGCACGAATGAGCGGAGAATTTATTAGGATTGAACCTAAATCAGAAGATGACCATAGGAATATTACTAAATTTCTTAAAGAAAATAATATACAAGGATTCATTCTACCATTAGGATCAGTAAAATTAATTAAAGTGGTCATCCGAGGACTTCCCATTGATATTGAACCGGACGAAATTCAAAAAGAACTTGAAAGATTAGAATACCCAGTCCATAAAGTTAATCGCCTCATGAGAGGTAAGAAAAATGAAGAAAAACTTACCCCTGCGGAAAATTCTAAAAACATTTACGATCTACAAGCCCTCTTTCACATTAAAATCACCATTCAAAAATACAATTCCCCCTTCAAAACCCTCCAGTGCTTCAGATGTCAGTACTATCACCATCATCAGGAAAATTGCACCATGAATCCCCGTTGCGTAAAATGTGCCGGTGATCACAAAACTAGTGACTGTAATAAAGGAGAAGGAAAGTTAGAAAACCCAAAATGCTGTAATTGTAATGGAGACCATGTGGCCAGTTTCAGAGGTTGTCCTGCATTTCCCCATAATAAAGCCGAAGTCAAAAGAAAATCTAAAGAAATAACCCCCGGTTTTTCCTATGCCAACGCAGCCAGATCCAATACCACTAGAAATATCCCTCAAACCAACTCTTCCACTCCCTCCCAAAATTTAACAAATACTAAAACTGCTGAAACCACTCAAATTATTGATTATCCTAATTTTACTGATGGTTTAAATGTCTTAAAACAAATGAAACAAATTAACGAACTCCTTGAGGAAATTAAAGCTGCCTTAGGTACCTCCAATTTAACCCACTTAATTGATAGACTTACCACCACAAGAGATAGAATTAATAAAGGCCAGACTGAAGATGACAAAATTTTTGGCTTCTTCACTGGCATGCTTAATCGTCCGGAAATTTCAAGTTAATGGGTACGCCCTCTCCTTCCCTTGTTGTTCTTGCGTGGAATGCCAATGGTTTACTTTCCAGGATCCGGGAGTTTAAAGAATTTGTTAATGAGCATACCCCCGATATCATTCTCATACAAGAAACTCATCTCAGACCAGAGGATAAAGTTAACATCCCTCAGTACACCTATAATAGTTCGGGTAACCAATATAATAGTCCCGGTAAGGTGAATCGACGATGTTGTAATTCGTCGTGCCTCTTTAGAACTAGACACAAGGCAGAGACTCCATCAGAAGGCTTTTTTAAATACATTTATTCGGACAACACAATTCAGTAAGCCGCTCGGCATAGCGCGTCCGACCTGCGAGAGATTTTCTCCTCGACTCCCACGTGACGGCGCGCATCTCCCCAAAGAAGGGGGAAAGAAGTGATGTCACGTGGTTCGCCTCTCGCAGATTGGAGCGGGAACACTACAGAGTATGCCCCCAGTGACGTAGTCACGATTACAGAAAATTGGTTATTAATACATAGGTACATAGTGAGAATTATACAAACAGTCTGGAGTACAATTGAAAATTCGTATGATGCCTAGAGGGAAATTGGCATGATGTACAAGAGAGATAAACAAGGTTACATATGCATTACATGAAATAAAAGGATAGGTAGATTATGTACAGTTGATATCACAAAATTTTTTACACAATATATTCAGAAACAAGGTGTTGTGGAAAGCGAACTTTGCGACCAGATCTGGTGGTGGTCTGTTCGACAGGAGTTTGAGCATTCATGGGCTCAGTTGGCTTTTGAGGTCCGTAAGGTTCAAGAGAATCTGAAAGTTGATATGCAGGTTTGATACGATCAATAGAGACTGTACTCTGCTTTCCGTTTAATTCCAAAACAAAAGTTTTGTCATTTCTGTCGACTACTAGATGTGGTCCCGTGTAAGAAGGTGATAAGGGAGGATTGATTTTATCTGATCTTAAAAATACATGTGAACAGGTTTTCAATGAGGGATTGACATAAATTTTGGGATTGCCGCGTACGGCAGTGGCAATAGGATTTAAGGTTCTCATTGTTTTAATTAACTCGGACACATAGGTAAGGGTAATGGGTTGTTTGACAGTATCACTGGTAATGAGATCGGAAGGTAGTCTGAGATTGGTGCCATAAACAAGCTGGGCACAGGTGGCTTTTATGTCACTTTTGAGAGCAGTGCGCAATCCTAGTAAGACTATGGGAAGGATCTCGGTCCATTTAGGTTGATTGTGCGCTTTAAGAGAGCTCTTGAGATGACGATGAAACCTTTCAATGATACCGTTTGACTGTGGATGGTAAGCAGATGCTCGGATTCTGTGGCATCCTAACATGTTAGTAAGTTCTTTGAAGAGAGTAGATTCAAAATTTCTACCCTGATCAGTAGTTACAGTAACAGGGGATCCAAATCTGGAGATCCAACCGTGTACAAATGCTCGAGCAGTTGTTTCCGCAGTCATATCAGGTGTAGGGATAACTTCGGGCCATCTCGTGAACCTATCGATGATGGTCATACAATATTGATTGCCATCTGAGGGTGGGAGCGGTCCAATAAAGTCTATATGTATGTGGGCGAAACGAGCATCAGGATCAGAGAAGGTGCCAATTGGTGATTTGGTGTGTTGAAAGATTTTAGCTTTTTGACATTTAGTACAACTGCGAACCATAGATTTTATGTCTTTACGCATGCCAGGCCAAACGAATCGTTTAGAGATTAAATCTAATGAGGCTGATATACCTGGATGGGAGAAAAAATGCAAGGTTTGAAAAACAGATTGCCGCATACTTTTGGGAACAAAAGGTCGAGGGTGTGTCTGTGACATATCGCAGTATAAATATATATCTTCGAGAGGAAAATAGTGTTTTTCCAATCTTAAAGATGAGGTGTCAGATTCGATAAGCTGTTTCAGCTCGTCATCAATGGTCTGAGCAGTGGCGAACTCTTTAAAGTCAAGCACATTAGGAGAAATTGAGTTGATCTCAATGCGAGATAGTGCGTCGGCCACGCTGTTATCAGAACCTTTGGTGTACCGAACATCGGTAGAAAACTGCGAAATATAATCTAAATGGCGCAGCTGCCTAGGGCTACATTTATTAGGGTTTTGTTGGAAGGCAAATATAAGGGGTTTTTGGTCTGTATAAATAACAAAATTGCGACCTTCTAGCATATGCCTGAATTTTTTTATGCAAGAGTAAATAGCAAATAATTCACGATCGTAAGTTGACCAATTTCTCTGAGCCTTATTTAGTTTACAAGAATAGAACGCTATGGGTTTCCACTGATCTTCTGAGAGCTGCATTAAGGATCCACCAATCGCGACATTACTAGCATCAACCCATAAACTTATCTGGACACCAGGTACAGGATGTCTTAATAGTGTAGCTTGAGCTATAGCTTCTTTTGAAGCAGTGAAGGAGAGAGTTGCTTCGTCGTTCCATTGTAATTGCTCAGTGTTGCTAGCACTGGAACGGGGATGTTTTTTCTTATTTTTATGTCCTTCTAGGAATTTAACAAGAGGGGCTAAAATGTCGGCAGCTTTGGGAATGCATCGCCGATAAAAATTGAAAAGACCTAAATAACGCCGTAGTTGAGTTAAGGTAGTCGGTTGAGGAAATTCCAGAATGCATGAAACGCGATCAGGAAGGGGTTCAATTCCTTCTGCTGAAAGCTTGAATCCTAAGAATTCAATAGTGGTTTGCCCAAATTGACATTTATCAACATTAATGCATAGTCCATACTCTTTAAGTTTGGAAAACAACAACTGAAGATGTTGCATATGTTCATTTTCATTCTCTGAGGCGACAAGTAAGTCATCAACAAATGCATAAACAAATCCTAAGTCACGAGTTACTTCATCTATAAAGCGTTGAAAGGTAGAAGACGCATTGCAAAGGCCAAACTGCATGCGCGTGCTTTCAAAAAGGCCAAAGGGAGTACAAATCGCAGTTTTATGTACATCATCAGGATTGATGGGAATTTGGTGGTATGCTTTTATCAGGTCAATGTGACTGAAGATTTGTTTACCATGTAATTCAGCAGTGAAATCTGCAATACAGGGAATAGGATACTTCTCTTTAATAGTTTGTGCATTTAGAGTACGATAATCACCAACAGGTCTCCAATCGACAGATCCTTTCTTCGGCACCATGTGCAAAGGCGAAGAGTAGTTACTTTTGGAGGGTCTCATGTGACCAAGCTGTAGCATCTGCTGAAATTCAGCTTTAGCGAGTTTTAGCCGATCTGGAGCTAGCCGTCTAGGCTTAGCCGCGACTGGAGGTCCCTTGGTGTTTATGTAATGCACAGTATTGTGCTTTACCGGTTGGTTGGGGTCCGGTAATTTTGTAATTTCAGGAAATTTTAGCAATAGTTTACCATATACATTATTAACACAATTAGGTTTTACAGAGAAAATATTGCAAACACTTAATTTAGCAGGAGTGTTTAAATGAGTGATGGAATCGATAAGACGGTGATTCCGTAAATCAAGCTTTAAATTAAAATAATGCAGGAAATCAGCTCCTAAAATAGCACATGAAACATCACAAATGTAAAAAGAAAAAGTAAACGATCGGCGTAAACCTAAACTAAAAGTAATACTCTTTCGACCATAAACATTAATTTTTGTGCCATTAGCGGCACGAAATGTTTGGAGAACTGGCCGTGATTTATCTTGTTTGGTAGCAGATATCAGACTGGCGTCAGATCCAGAGTCAACAAGAAAACACATACCCGTATTTCTGTCTCTCACGAAAAGGCGACGAGAAGGTGCGGGAGAGAGGTACGTCGCTTCTACTCTTCCCGCGTCCGGTTTCCCGCAAATGAACAGGGCGGATTGCATTTGTTTGCTTTTTGTTGGAATTTTGCATGATACCAACAAATTGTTGAATCCTTACCGCGTGACTTAGAGCGGTATCGAGGATGATTGTATTTTCTAGAAACACTTCTAGAATGTCGAAGTTCGACGACTTCTTTTCGTAACTCTTGAATTTCTTTCAACAACATCTCTGTGGACGCTGGCGTCTGAGCGGCGGCAGGTGTAGGTGTGGGAAACGAAACTGCGCTGATGTTCGACGGTGTTAAATCCAAGATGCGATCGGCAATCTCTGCCGCTTTATCGGGAGTGATGGGGTCGAGTGATGCGAAAATAGTCTGCACAGGGGTCGGCATTTGCTGGGTAAATAATTCCAAAAGAAGTGCGTCGCTGATATTATGGTTTTCTGCTCTTCTCTTCATTAAACGCAGCAATTCGGTGGGTTTCCTATCACCGAGGCTTTCACCGGCTAGTAGCTTACGTATTTCCAATGTTCGGCTTTCTCCGCATCTTTCTATGATTTTAGTTTTTAGGTCCTCGTATGGATGTGTAGTATCCGGCTTCATTATAACGTCGCGCACCATAGTAGCAGGTGCAGGAGGAAGGTGGGCGACAACATAGTTGAATTTTGTTTTCGATTCAGATATAGCTTTGGGAGTTGCTAACGCGAAAGTACTTTCCAGCATGTGGAACCATAAAGCGGGGTCCACCGATATATACGGAGGTATTACGACTGCAGAGGCTTCTGTTGTTGATCCAGGGGAGAGAGACATGGTTGCTGGCGAAAACGAAAGCGGAAGTCCAATGACACAGTACGAAGGCGCAGGCTGTGTTCGATGGCCGGTCACCAATATAATAGTTCGGGTAACCAATATAATAGTCCCGGTAAGGTGAATCGACGATGTTGTAATTCGTCGTGCCTCTTTAGAACTAGACACAAGGCAGAGACTCCATCAGAAGGCTTTTTTAAATACATTTATTCGGACAACACAATTCAGTAAGCTGCTCGGCATAGCGCGTCCGACCTGCGAGAGATTTTCTCCTCGACTCCCACGTGACGGCGCGCATCTCCCCAAAGAAGGGGGAAAGAAGTGATGTCACGTGGTTCGCCTCTCGCAGATTGGAGCGGGAACACTACACACCACTTATAGAACTGATTACAATTCCTACACACAAGCCAAGAGAGTCACCGCTATAATTATCAAAAATACTTTACCCCATCATGAACTTATCATTTCCCCCCTCAAAATTATCAACGCTACTGCTGTTAATATTAAACTAAATAACCTCCCATCTTATACTATTGTTTCTACTTATATTCCCCCTGTTCAAAATCCTAACGACGTCCTTGACGATTTAAAAACTCTTGATAAATTAAACATTAACACTATCCTTTTCGGCGACCTTAATGCTCATCACACTCTGTGGAACTGTAAAACTAATAACACTTACGGTAATACCATTTATAATTTTACTGCGAACTCTGAATTTGACATAATTGCCCCCTCTTCCCCCACTCATTTTTCCAGATATAGCAGTAGCACTATTGACTTTGCTCTTGTTAAAGGCTTTCCCCATAATATTACTATTGAAACCCTTTGCAATCTCTCCTCGGATCACAACCCAGTTGCACTCACCATTCCCTTAAACACTAATCTCTTAATTATCAATCATTCCAAATTCACCAACTGGGATAACTTTAAAAAAGATCTGCATAACTTACCCTATACCCATCCTGAAATTAATACCCAAAACGACATCGATAATCTTGTTCATAGCATAACTAATGACATTAACTCCGCCCTCACCAAAAATACCAATATTATTCCTCCTACTAATAAAATTCGTACCGACACCCAACTTAAAATTCTCACTAATGAAAGAAATAGAGCGCGTAAAAATTGGCAAAGGAACAAAACCACACATAATAAAACTTTAATGAATAACGCTCAACAAAACTTAAGATATTATATTCATGACAAAGCCAATAAAAGTTGGGAAACTTACATTACTTCTCTTGACATAACTGACAATTCCATTTGGAGAGCCGCTAAATGCCTTAAAAATAAACCTAATGTCATTCCCCCCCTCATTAATCCTAGTAATAATAACTTCATATATTCTGACGAAGATAAATCTAACCTTATCGCTCAAACCCTTGCCAACAACTTCATCCTTAATCCCAGCTCCAATACTAGCATTGACAATACTGTTCAAACTAATATAAACCTTTTTAATTCTATTAATCACCCCACTGCTGAAATTTACATTCCCCCCTCCAGAGTTAAGGAAATAATTAAAAAACTCCCTAATCGTAAATCGCCTGGCGAAGACCAAATTACAAATACTATGCTTAAAAACATCCCCCTTAAGTTCATTTTCAAAATCACTGCCCTTATTAATGCTATCTTTAAATTGAATCACTTTCCTCATAGTTGGAAAAATTCTATCATTGTGCCCATAGCTAAACCTGGAAAAAATAAGAACTTTCCTGATAGCTATCGGCCAATTAGCCTCTTAAATACCATCAGTAAACTTACTGAAAAATTCATTGCTTATGAAATCAATAATCATCTCCTCTCTGCTAATATTATTATCCCCTATCAATTTGGTTTTCGCCAATCTCTTTCAGCCCCTCACCAAATTTATCGCATTGTTGAGCATCTTGCCGACTCTAAATTAAATAAAAAATGCACTGCTGCCCTTTTCCTTGACGTTGCTAAAGCGTTTGATAAAATCTGGATTGATGGCCTCATACATAAACTTATTAATTACAATTTTCCCCCTCATCTTATTAAACTCCTTATCTCCTACTTAAAAGATCGTACTTTCCAAATTAAAATTAAAGATAAATTATCCTCCAAATTAAATTTCTATAGCGGTCTTCCCCAAGGTTCTATTATTGCTCCAATTTTATTTAATATTTACGTTAACGATATTTATCAATATAATAAAACAAATATTGCCATCTTCGCCGATGACACCGCTATTTACGCAACTGATCATAGCCCCAAGTACGCCGTCAAATACCTTAATGACCATATGAAAATTATCCAACAGTGGCTCGACAAATGGAAAATCAAAATTAACACCGATAAATGTATTGCTATTATGTTTACACAAAAAACTAAACGAACAATTGACAAATACAAACTTATTATTGGTAACTCTATTATCCCCTGGTCTGACACCGTTAAGTATTTAGGAGTCACCCTTGACAAAAATCTCACCTGGAGGCATCACATAACACAAATTAGGGACAAGTTTCGAGTTGCTAAACGTTCACTATTCCCCTTAATTGCTCGGAACAGTAAATTATCTATAAATAATAAAATGCTCATTTACAAATCATTTCTTAGACCTCTTATTACTTATGCAGCTCCGGCATGGTCATACGCAGCAGATTCTCATATTAAAAAGCTTACTGTAGCACAAAATATTACTATTCGACAAATTGTTAACGCACCGTGGTATTTCAGAAATACTGAAATCCACGAGGAGCTTGGCCTCCTTACTATTCCAAATTTCCTCAAATATTTAACTACTAACTTCCATAATTCTATTGATAATGAACTCCTTTTATATCTCGCCAACTATGATCCTGCCGAACCTGCTAACAGAAGACGGCCTAGAGCCGTTCTCTGTTCTTAATTAATTTTAAACTTCTTTTTACCTTAATTTTTGTAATCTCACTCTTACTTTGGTAAGCAGTGAGCTTTATTTTTAGTTTTTCCTAACTATTTTTTACTTTGCTCCCAAGAGCATCGCTTTATCTACCACATTAAACTTCCTTCTCTCAAGCCACTCCCCGGATCCAAATCCAACCTATCTCTTTTCACCTTTACTCTGGTCATTACTATGCAAGCCTACGTTGGAAGGCGTGGCCTATGTAACGTAGTTACACCATTTTTCTGATGATCTGATGAACTCTGCTTCAGTTTTGTGTTGTAATTTACGCTTCCGAAGATATTAAAAAACGAACATTCCTTTTCTCATTTCGGTGGAACTTTCGCTCTCCGGTGTCAATCTCATGAAATATCTGTGTTAGAAGGCGATGACCTAGGCTACACAGTTAATCACATGTTCCTATGGTCCTATGGTCCGCAAGCCTACATGGACCTGGTGTGGAACTTTCGTCCCGGAGGATTTAGGAACAACAACAACACAATTGCAAATATACAATGCGGTACTCCTTAAACGAGTATAAGCAGGATAAAGTTTCTTTGATATAAGGGTAGAGATGCAAAAACGGGGTTACTTGTAACAACAGGGAGCTGAAAGAAGCCGTCCTTGCCCATATAGTTCACACTGAGTGCGATTTTTAGCTCAGCCTCTTATGAAGTTGGTCCTATCAGCTATTCAAATTAGGGATTTTTTTTCTTATTATCAGTATATCCATTAGGTTTGAATGCTTTTTCACCCCCGGTATTATCTACCGAGTCAGAAGAATTTCCTATTTAATACTTATCGCTGGATTTTATATAAATAAAATTGATTTTTATGAGAAAAGACATAGATACGTTCACAAAAGGGAAGACTTTATTAAATAAAATAAAAAAATACAGTCTTTTAAAACACTGTTTGAAAATACACTGCTGGCCACTGTAAATGCAACACCCTGAAGGAAACATGCAAATAACATGAAATTTACAGCATGCATTAGCGGAGGTGAGATATGCAAATGATTAGAATTTCAGCGCAGACGCACATCACGCGCGCCTGTGGCGCCACTTCAAAGCGCTATTTAAGGCTTGGAGATTTAGACGATTTCAAGTTCGGCAATTGTGTTTTTCTTGTGGATCTTCCAAAAAACGATCAATTATGCCTCGTTGAAAACAGCGATCATCTTTTGATCAAGTATCCGAGTTCGACAGAGGAAGGATAGTGGCCTACCGAGATTGTGGATTATCTTTCAGGGAAATCGGTAGTCGTGTTGGACGAAACCAAACAACTGTAATGCGGATATGTGATCGTTGGATGCAGGAGGGTACGACGGACCGGCGTGTACGATCGCATCCACCTCAGCGCACCACTTCACGTGATGACAGGCAAATTGTGCGCATGGCAGTGACGGATCGCTCAGTCACATCACGAACCATAGCACAGCACATGCAGTCTGTAAAGCATAATCCAGTGTCTGCGCGTACCATTCGACGTCGTTTACAGCGGAGTGGTCTGTCCGCAAGACGTCCATTGCTTTGTTTACCCTTGACGCAGAACCACAGACGTCTCCGCCGCCAATGGTGCGATGACAGAAGGATGTGGACAGCAGAATGGAATGAAATTGTCTTTACTGACGAGTCACGCTTCTGTCTGCAACACCAAGATGGTCGCATTCGAGTCTGGAGACACCGTGAAGAGAGGATGCTGAACAGCTGCGTTATGCACCGCCACACTGGTCCTGCACCGGGTATTATGGTATGGGGCGGTATTGGATATCACTCTCGCACACCTCTAGTACGCATTGACGGTACTTTAAACAGCCAGCGCTACATCTCCGAGGTGTAGGAGCCAGTTGTCCTTCCTTACCTTCAGGGCTTGCCCACAGCCATATTTCAACAGGATAATGCGCGACCACACGTGGCACGCATTGTCCAACGGTTCTTCGTCAATCGCCAGATTGAATTGCTTCCCTGGCCGCCTCGCTCTCCTGATCTTTCGCCGATAGAAAACATGTGGTCCATGGTTGCTCTACGATTGACCCAGATTTCATCCCCAGCTGCCACAGCAGATCAACTTTGGAAACGTGTGGAAGCTGCTTGGTCTGCTGTACCCCAAGAACTCATCCAAAGTCTCTTTGAATCAATGCCGAGGCGTGTGGCAGCGGTGATCTCCAACAATGGCGGCTACTCTGGCTACTGATTTTGTCAGGAACCACACTTCACAGAAGTCTATAAATTTAATCATTTGATACTTGGTCAACATGTTATCTACAAAATAAATTTTGTTGTGATATCTCTTGTCTTTCTTGGTGTTGCAATTTGGGTGGCCAGCAGTGTATTTTTTATTTTAAACATTTCGTTTTTGATTTCTCGTCAGCAGTGTCGTTAATTTTATAGATACGAAATGTAAATTCTGTCAGCCCTCAGTATAATCATACACCGTTTAATCCATTTCACCAAATTCTTCTCTTTAAAACTACTCGCTACTTAAAAGCACTTTCACCCCTTCAAATCTCTCCTCGCTTTATCTCCATCAAAATTTTGCGATTGTTTAATTTAATCCTTGGCGAAATTGTTTTCTGAACAAAATGACATACTTCCGGAAGGTTGCAAATTTGTTTGCAATGAATTAATAGCAGTACCGCAGGTAGGTATGTGTGGTCGTTTTTCTGGTAATCAACCGGAACAAAGTGAGGGGATGGGCCAAAGTCTAAGTCATATGTGTCAAACTTTTTAGCATTACTGGCCCGCATAGGCTAACAAAGACTTGTCAAGCGCCGTATACAGTATTTAATAATTATTTATGATTACAATGTAACCCATATTACCAATGAGTATAAAAATAAAGCGAATATAATAATATAAAGTAATCTATATATATGAAAGAAAATGTTTGTGTGTCCTTTATGCGTTACCGAACGGTCCATCCGATTGAGATGAAATTTTGTACAGATGTTGTTCTTACTTCCGCGAGAAACACTGGGGGGATAAGACACCCCTAGCACCCCGAGGGGGGGAGGGGACACATAAAAATAATCGAAACGACTAATATTAGTGTCGAATTCATAGTTTCCGGGGTCGCTGAGATGGAAAAGGACACTCCCGATACCGTTAAAATGAGAGTTCAGCCCCCCCCTCAGAATTGGGGGGAGACGGAGGGGGAAAAAGCGTGAATATAAAATGTCTTCTTTTTATTGTTTTTCTTTCCTCTTGTTCACCAGTTTTAATTTATTTTATGCTCATTCCTCCTTTCCCACTGTTTTATTTTCTGAAAGACTGCAATTGAGGACTAGGTCCAGGCATTGCAGTTAGACCAATTATCCTATGGTTCTATGGTCGAATCCGTAGTATTCGGGGTCGCTGAGATGAATGCGGACACTCCCGATGCCGTTTAAGTGAGAGTTGAGCCCCCTCAGCCTTGAGAAGGATGCGGGGGGGAGAAAGGGGGACTATAAAATGTCCAAAATATCCGAGAATAGTGTCGAATCCATAGTTTTCGGGGTCCATGAGATGAATAGGGACTTCTTCCGATGCCGTTTAAGTGAGAGTTCAGCCCTCCTCTGTATTGGGGGGGGGAGACGGGGGGATAAAGTGTGAATATAAAATGTCAGACTCTCGTCTCCCATTCTTAAGTGGAATTGATGAAGGTGAGTAATAGCGTCTTCAATAAGCACCAAAAGAAACGAAAACAGGTGTCGAAAGCTATACACCTTTGGAAACCCTCGACAATAGTGAGTTAGTCAGGTCATTTAGAATGATTAGGGAAATACAGCGGCGCACTTCCAAGGCAGTAGCAATGGACAATGAAATTCACGATAGGTGGTCAGCGTAGCGCGGATGGAAAAGGCCGGTTGTTGTTCGAGAAAGGGAGAGAAGAATGCATAAGTTCAGACGCCGGTAACGAACGAGAAAAGATAGATTTTTTGACTGTTGAAGGGTCAACACGCGTACGGAGAAGGGGTCTCGGACGGACTTTGAATAATTAGCCCGGCTCTCACGAGTATTTTAACGTTCGTCGGAACGAAACTTTGGAAATGATTTATTTAACCAAGATTTTAATGTGTCAGTAAACCAGATGTAAATAAGAGTTGGTGCTACAGTTATGATTATTTCTACGTGATAATGATTTGTCGGATCACGACCTTAAAGGTTAACATTGGCGTAGTCGTATTAAAGAACGTGGGAGGACCCCAGCGATACGGAAGGTATCAAAAAAATGATCTAGAGTACTAGAGTGGTGATACATCTTTCAGGAGACGCAGTTTCAAGAGAAGTTGGATTCCGAACGAGTCTAGTGGGCACGACTTCAGCGACAGATATTTACTCGGCAACTGGTCAAGAAACGGACGCAGAAACCTGGGCCAGGAGAAATTCAAGGTCGGAGTGAGGTGTGCATCAGAGAATTCGACTAGACACGACTTCAGCGACAGAAATTTACTCGGTAACTGGTCAGGAAACGGGAAGAGACACTTGTATCAGGAGAAATTCAATATCGGAGTGAAGTGTGCATCGACGACGTGGTTATATAGTGAACTCTCTTGAACTGTGATCAAAGTGCGGCAGCGGAGAAAGATCAGAGTGAGAGTTTTCCATCGAGGTGAAAAAGGGATAGGTGATTCTATCTTTTCTCCCTGTGTATGAGATAGCGGTAGTAATTAGTTGAGGGAATCGAATTAATTTTGATAAGTGTTGAAGTGTTGTTTCATGTGTATAATGATGGAAGTAATTTGTTGAGTTATTGAATTTTTGGTAATTGGATTAGTATTTTAAAAGTGAAAATGTGTTAATTTGTATAACGGGAAAAGTGTACAAGTGCTTATACTAGTTATTAGTGGAAGTGATTTATAACTGTAGTAGTTAAATGCTCGTAGAATTATCATAATTGTTGAGGTAAATAGTTCAAGATCAGTATAGTTGGTTATATTTTGTTATAGTGGTTTTGTTAAGTGAATCTGTACTTGTTTGCTGCATTTGTGATTAAGTGATATAAGCTAAAAATGGCATTCATAGGGAAGCGGCGGAAAGCCGATTTAATTTTGTTAGCTACAGAGTTAACAGGGATTTGTCCGTCTTCTGAGAACAGGACATACACTGAATTTAAGGAAATGATATTAGGAAGTGAGAAATATGAGGAAGAGTCCGCTAAGGAGCGGTTATTTGCCATAATTAATGAGAGATTAGAACGAGAGCAAAGAGAAATAGCAAAACAGGAGATAGATAGACAGGAAAGAGAGAAACAAAGAGAAATGATGTTAAAATTGAAAGAATTAGAAGTTGAAGAATTGAGGATGAGGGCAACTCAAAGATTTTCAAGTTTAAGGGTCAGAGAAAGTATTGAAAGGGTTAATAAGGGTTAATTTTGAAGAATTTTTGAGAGATGAAAAAAGGGTTATTCTTGAACCACTAGTTAAAACAGATAAGGTATTTGCCAAAATTGACCGGAAAAAGGAGGATAAAAGATGTTTTGTCTGTAATAGTAAAGACCATTTGAAATATCAGTGCCCCAAAAGAGTTCAAAATCTCAGAAATAGAGGGGATCAGAGGGGAAATAAATTTGATGTGGAATTTAACAGAGGCGAAATTATTCAACCTGGGACTAAAATTGAAACCCAACAGGAAAGGGAAGTGGGGGATGTAAATACTCAAGGAAAGGAGGTTCTTGAAGGGGTAGCATGTTCTCAAAGGCATTTGAGTAACAGTATAGATCAGATATTAGATGAGGAGTTGATTATTCCTCCTAATATGTTCGAAATTGTAAGGCATACAGAGGAGGAGATGGCTAGTCCTCCGAATAGATTCGAAAGCGCAAGAGACACAGGTGAGGAGATGTACTATAAGGGAGGAGGTAGTGAATTAAGTCCTAATGAGAATTTAAATGAGACAGAGGAGGAGATGATTATTCCCCTTTATATGTTTGAAATGGGAAGTGAGAAGAAGGATGAGGAGATTGTAAGGTATACACAAGATTCGATTCACAAGAATCGAAGTTTTGAGTGAATTAAAGAAGCTGCTTTAGATATGCTAATTTCGGCATACGCGCTTAGTATAAATACCACGAAGCGTCATTAATGAAAAAGGGGAAGTTGTTAAGGTTGAAAAGGTGTTATCCTGCGCTAGTGCTTAGCGGGCCAGAAGTTTACATGGCAGTACTGCTGGTTTGACTTACTGTTCGTGAGTATAAAAATATATTGTTCTTGAAAGCTGTGTTTATACATTCCGTACAAGTAGTACGCATGCTTATTGCTGTAAAAGCCAATTATATGTGCAACGAATTCAATAAACATTGTTTCATGTATAAACTGTGTGTGGTTCAAATTCAAATAGAGAGCCACTTCAAATTATATACACCCAAGTCTGGGTAGAAGTGAGCATAGAATCTCTATACTGGCGCCCGAAAATATATATACCCTGGTAGTTAGCGTTACATTTGTAACGAACAACATAATTGAAATTAAAAACTGTGTACTGTGTACTTATATTGATAAAATTGTTGCAAGTACTTATATACTATTTAAAAATGAGTGTTGTAGAACAAAATCCTGCTGGAAATTTCCCTCGGGTAATTATGGTTCAGCAAATTGCGCCATTCGAAGCCACCTTCAATGGCGGCCCCTCAAGCCAATTCCTAAAGAAAATTGAGCATTACTTTCAGCAACAATGCACCCCAGAGGGAGATAAACTTAAAATTGCTCTAGCAGCTTTAAGAGGTAGTGCATTTCAGTGGTACACATGCATGCAAAGCAGTAATCTGATTTTTGACTATTCGTCATTCAAGCAACAGTTTCTTAGCGTTTTTCCAAAGACCTTTAATCAAAGTGAAATTGAAGCGGAAATTTATTCGCTAAGGCAACGTGAAGGTCAGTCTGCATTAGATTTTGCTACGGAAAAGATTTCCAAGTGTGAGGAATATTTAGAAGGGGTAACGGAAGCGGTAATCTTAAAAATAGTTATCCAACGTTTGAAGCCAAGTGTTCAAGATTTTTTAGATAATCAAACAATTACAAGCAAGGTTACCCTCCTTCAAGCTTTAGCTAAACATTACAATAGGCATTTCTTCGCTACCCCCTATCCTAATTCAGGTACGAGAGATTTTATACACCCCAGCCAAAATTTTTCGCGAGTTTCAAATCGACATCGTGGACGGCATGATAGTAAAGCCCAACGTTATAGTAACATTAGTGCGCTTACATTAAAAAATGTGCAACTACCTTATGTGCACTTGCAAATTGATTCAATTCCCATAACAACTTTACTTGATACCGGCAGCGAAAGGTCGTACATATCAGAAAAGTACTTCAAATCGCATTACGACATGAAGCGCTTAAACACACATAATTATGTTTTGCGATATGGTGCCCCTGTAAAAATTATTAGCGATAACGGTGTTCAGTTTGTCAGCGAAGTTTTCACGGACCTGTGTCGCAGGCTTCAAATAAAACATGCAAAAATGGTCACTTATAGACCACAGTCGAATATTGCGGAGCGGGTAAATCGCAATGTAGTTAAAATGATTCACGCATTTATACAAAACAATCATAAAACATGGGATCAACATATACAGCAGTTTGCGTTTGCATTACGTTCGGCCGTCCACTACTCGACAGCCAAAACACCTGCCGAAGTTTTTCTAGGCAGAAAGATTATCACCCCTTTAGACAGTCTATTCTTCGTACCGGGGCAAGCGCCTCAATTTCAACTAGCTGATATTCAGGAGATGCTTCGCGAGGTCAAGCAAGTTAATGACCAGATGCGGAAGCAACAGAAGATATACTACGATAAAAATCATAGGGAGGAGAAATTTGAAGTTGGGCAATGGGTTTTAAAAGCCACCCACTCACTATCTAACGCCAGTAAAGGCATAGTCGGGAAATTTTGCCCGAAATTTCAAGGTCCGTACCAAATAACAAAGGTAGCAGGCCCAGTGGTTACCTTACAAGAAGGCCAACAGCAAGTTCCCGCAAATATAGACCAGATTAAGAGGTATATAAACCGTGCAGACTATACCCTGTTTTCAAATCAAGTGCAACAAGGTTCACAAAGTTCACAAGATGCTGGACCCTCGGGGGTCACCAACGAAGACCGTCCTCCCCCTACTCACGATTACGGTGATAACCTGCATGAGGGAAGCAGCTCCACTCCTGCACCGGAACCCCGGTCAGGAGTTAAAAGAAAGACTCCCATGACTTCTCCATCGTCGGCGCCTGACTCTCAGCCGTTCGAACATCCACGCAAGCGGGGGAAGCAGACGCAAAGGAAACGAAAGATCTCTGCCGCCCAACAAGATCCTCCTCCCAAGAGACCTCCTGTCCATCGTCAAGCCGGACCAGCGCCTCAGGACCAACGACCTGCTGCACGAAGGATGCCCACACGGTCAACGAACCCCTTTACTAGGACTGCGACCGTCAAGAGAGGTTCCACGGATTGGACAGACTGGTGCAAGGAAGTTGCTGCATTCATGAGGAACAAGTCTTGTATCAACTTTCTTATTCTAACTCCCACCCTTTAATAAAACCGAACCAAATTGGTTTGAAGTTCCCCATTGTATATACTGTGTAAACATTTTGAGGGGAAGGAGTGAGCCACTGTAAAAAAACGGCATACTGTTGTTTTATAAATTTTTGAAGGGGACATGTAGTGACTAGAAAAAAAATACATGCTGCACAATATACCAATTAACCACTAATGTACTAACTTCACAAAAAAATAACACATGTGCATTATAAGTTGGGGGAGAGCAGATACAGTCAATAAATGTCATGCTGTGCAATTGTGTTGTCACTTTAAATTAACATAAGTTTTTTAGGGCGCAGTTGGCCAGCCCAGTATCCGCAACTCTGCAAATCCACTGTTTGATGGTGTCACCTGGACCCTTCGGGGTTAGTTTTGTAAAATGGTAGTGGCGTTTTTCCTTCACACAACGTGTGGAAGGTTTTTTGACTTTGCCACCCATTATGTAAAAAGTCAGACCAGCACGCGTTTTCAATTAGTTAACTGAAGCCGTTCAGACCTCAGTTACCTAATTTTTTTTTTCGAGGGAGGCCAGTGTAAGGTATACACAAGATTCGATTCACAAGAATCGAACTTTTGAGTGAATTAAAGAAGCTGCTTTAGATATGCTAATTTCGGCATACGCGCTTAGTATAAATACCACGCAGCGTCATTAATGAAAAAGGGGAAGTTGTTAAGGTTGAAAAGGTGTTATCCTGCGCTAGTGCTTAGCGGGCCAGAAGTTTACATGGCAGTACTGCTGGTTTGAGTATAAAATATATTGAGTATATTTGAGTAATATAGTGAGTATAAAAATATATTGTTCTTGAAAGCTGTGTTTATACATTCCGTACAAGTAGTACGCATGCTTATTGCTGTAAAAGCCAATTATATGTGCAAACGAATTCAATAAACATTGTTTCATGTATAAACTGTGTGTGGTTCAAATTCAAATAGAGAGCCACTTCAAATTATATACACCCAAGTCTGGGTAGAAGTGAGCATAGAATCTCTATAAGATGTACAATAAGGGAGGAGATGATGAAAAAAGTCCCAATGAGAATTTGGATGAGGTGCGAGAAATTGGAGTTTCAACGGAAAAAAAGAGGAAAGATCAAATTGATATGTTAAGGAATTAAGGGTTAGAGGAAACTAATAATAAGAATGGAAATAATTAAAGGGAAACACGAAACGAAGAATTAAATGCCCAGGGAAGCCCCAACGATACGGGTAGGAAACAGACGCAAACTATGGGAGAAAAGACTTCCACAGAAAAGGGTGATTTTGAACCGACACTAGATCACAAATTCACAAAGGAGTCAATGAGAGATGGTGAAATAATAAAGCCAAAAATCCATTCGTATTTATTTAGGGTACCGTAAAAATCGCAGAGAGAATCACAAATTTAAGTAATTCCCAAAGAATTTAGGGAAACTCAATTGTGTATTTTATAAAAGTTCTAAAATTGATTTAAGTAGCTCTCAAAGAATTCAGGGAAAATTTAATTAAATGTGTATTTTGGTAATTGTATTGACAACTAATATTGTTGAATCCTAAGAAAAACGGACTAAATTTGTAAATATAATGGTGTAAAGATTTAAGTGTATAAGATATGTGATATTTATTTTTTTGGTTGTTTTGTTGTATGAACACTTGGTTTATGGTTTTTTAAGTGAAGAACTAAGTTAATGTTAAGTATTCCCTAGAGATTTGGGGAAGTTTCATTAAAATATGTAAGTTTAACTGGTTGAGATTAAGCCAGGAAATTCCTAAAGAGTTTGAGAAAAAAAAGGAATCAAAAGTGTAATTAACTTAGAAATTCTTGCTTTAAAGATAAGTGATTGGTAGGCAAATAATTTGTTAGTGTTTAGGTTAAAGTAAAGAAATGAGCAAGAATGATAATATGAATTTTGTGTAAGGATAGGTGTATAAAAATTATTTTTGGTACCTGTAAATGTTGTGGCTATCTCATATGCAGATGAAAACATGGAATCAATTACTGGCAAAAATGTGTTATGGTGGTGGCTACAAAGCGCCCCCGTCACAAGTTAAAAAGCGCAGTTATTACCCCATGGGTGTGCCTCGTTATCCTCTGATCAACAGGGACTGTTGTTCAAACGTGAAAACGTCTCAGACTTTTTTCACTTCTAGAGGAAGGGGCGTATGTCAGACTCTGGTCCCCCATTCTTAAGTGGAATTGATGAAGGTGAGTAATAGCGTCTTCATTAAGCACCAAAAGAAACGAAAGCAGGTGTCGAAAGCTATACACCTTTGGAAACCCTCGACAATAGTGAGTTAGTCAGGTCATTTAAAATGATTAGGGAAACACAGCGGCGCACTTCCAAGGCAGTAGCCATGGACAATGAAATTCACGATAGGTGGTCAGCGTAGCGCGGATGGAAAAGGCCGGTTGTTGTTCGAGAAAGGGAGAGAAGAATGCATAAATACAGACGCCGGTAACGAACAAGAAAAGATAGATGTTTGGACTGTTGAAGGGTCAACACGCGTAAGGAGAGGGGGTCTCGGACGGACTTTGAATAATGAGCCTGGCTCTCACGAGTATTTTAACGTTCGTCGGAACGAAACTTTGGAAATGATTTATTTAACCAAGATTTTAATGTGTCAATAAACCAGATGTAAATAAGAGTTGGTGCTACAGTTATGATTATTTCTACATGATAATGATTTGTCGGATCACGACCTTAAAGGTTAACATAAAATGTCCAAAATGACCGAGAGAAGTGTCGAATCCGTAGTTTTCGGGGTCGCTGAGATGAATAGGGACTCCTTCCGATACCGTTTAAATGAAATTTCAGCCCTCCTCAGTATTGGGGGGGAGGCGGGGGGATAAAGGGGGAATATAAAATGTCCAAAATGACCGAGATTAGTGTCGAATCCATAGTTTCGGAGTCACTGAGGGGAATATAAGAAATTAAAAATGTTGTTTATAATCAAGTTTTGAGTTAAATTAATAATAGAATGAATTTGTAATTTTACTTTATCATTTGTATACTATATTTACTTTGAAATAACTGTAAATTAAATTACTTAAATTTTACACTATATGTAGAATCCATTTCTTTTCCTGTGTAATAAAAAAGTTGAGATAAATAAATACCTAGGCAACGTCGGCTAAACAGCTAGTTATTTAATAAAGTACTGTAATAAAAAGTAATGATTTATAATAACAAAATATTAATTTTTTTTAATCAGAAAAATAAGAACATGTTATTTTTAACAGTAACCACAGGATTTGTTTGGTGTGATAAACTTATTCTACAAAAATCAGATTCTTTTTTCAGTACATATTGTGTCTACTACGCTCTCTGCTGATATTTTGGCCCATATTCGTCTATCGAGAATTTTTTGATAGACAACACTCCGGTAAAAAACTATATTCTAAATATAATCTGATCCGTTGTATTTTTCATGTCTGTAAATATATTTTCGTGATTTTTTTTTATTGTTTTTAAGAAAATCAGCGTTGTAAATTAGCAACACAGAGCTGCAATGCATATCAGTAAAATTGCTAATTCAAAACAAGTAGATAAAGTTACTCAAGATTTGGAAAATTAAAACTAAAGAAATTGTTGGAGGTGATGACAAAATGCCCGGAAAACTCTCTCGTAGAATGGGTCACCATTACAAAAATGTATGTTGTAGGCGAATTGACAAATTCTACTCATTGCAAACAGCGCCGTCATTTATCAGGACACCAGGCAAATTGGAAAATTATCGACAACTTTCTAATGAACCTGATGTTTTTAAGCTTATCGTAATGAGTCCATACACCATGAGGCTAGTTAGAAAATGAGCAAAAGTTTGCTCAAACAATCTGGTTTCATCCAGGCTTATTGCAATAAGCCCATATTAGTAAAGGCTTAGTGAAAGGGAGAGATAAAATTCTTTACTTAAGTACTTTCTTCAGTGAGCATATGAATTACTTAAGAGTTACTTCGATTACAAAGAGGTAACTTAAAAACTGCACAACAGTAATCTTTGTTCGAAAAATTTAATTATTATTACTAAACAATTGTATTATTATTATTAAATAATTGTAATAAACAAATTATTAAAATGACAAACTTATAGACTTTTAATCGGATTCTCTGCCACATCATACATGTGGGAATTCTACTCTTGTGGCAACACGGATGACGCGCCGCTTGAGCAAACGAGTTGCATCTCAACCGCTGGTGCTGTGTGGGCGGATACGAATGGAACGCACGCTATGTTCACCTTCTTCGCGGAGTGAAAACGGCACGCTGTGTTTTCACTTTTACTGAGTGCAGACGGCACGCTGTATTATCTTGCTCACGCTAGACGAGCGTTAATGTCGTGTCAGACGGGCATTGACATTCTGTGTTTTTTTATTGTGATAATCTGTTTGAATATAAGTTGTAAATGGCTTGTATTTGATTAAATATTAGTCAAGAATACGTGTTATTTCATTTTAATATTTCAACCGTGGGAATAAATTCCCACATACATTTTAACTTTTCTTATTACGAATATTCCCACAATATTATAAAATTTTGACATTGAAAAATATTTGTAGTGTTTTAAAGACGGTTACAAGGAAAGAGAAATGGCAAAAGAAAGAGGGAAAAATCAAGTTGCTAACTTTGAACAAAATATGTGTTCTATTTCTTCACGCAATTTGAATGAAACGACCTTTCGTATCATTCTCTTCATGTTCTATTACGATTCACGTAACATGTTACCAAAGCGTTGCCTCAACCTCTCAGGAGCAGGCCTTGATTTTCCATTAGGCCCGGTAGGCCGGGCCCAAAAAAATTTTTATTTTAAAAGGAAAAAAAAGAAAAAAAATTCCCAATTCAATTTTTTTTATTTTCCCATTTTTTTATATATCCTTTCAAATTTGATTGATTGTTTAATCATATGTATAGTTATACGTAGTCCATCAGGACCATCAGGACAAACGGTGTAACTACGTTACATAGGCCACGCCTTCCAACGTATGCTTGCATAGTGTAATGACCATAGAAAGATGAAAGAGATAGGTGGATTTTAGATCCGGGGGTATGGCTTGAGAATAGGAAGTTTAAGTTGATAGAAAAAGCAAAGCTCAAGGAGACCGCTGGTGTTCAAGGAGTGCAGTCGCATTGCTGGGTACTGGTGTTCTGGATGCTTACGGTGTGCTTTGCCATTCGCTTGCTTTCTGCTACGTATTGCTTTTATTTTGCTCACCCTCAGGGGTAAGCGTTTTTCTACATCATCATGTGTGATTCTGATTCTGAGGAATCTATGACCGGAACTGGATTTATGGATACTGCTCTCACGGAAAACGGAACTACTGATGTATTGCCTGGACCTGACTACCAACTAAACAATGAAAATGTTGATTTTATCATTTCACTAAAACGAAATCTTGCTGCTTTTACGGACCATTTTAATGCACTACAGCCCGGAATGGGAGTTTTTCCATGTCGTCAAAATGTACCTGGACTTTTTATTCAAGATTCTGACGCAGGCTACAGACAGCGACCTAGGTCGGGTGAGTACTGCATTCGATAATATTGCCAAAGTGCTCGAAAATAGATCTATTGACATTTATGATTTTACTTGCTTAGATTTCTTTATTATGTTTCCTAAACATTATAATAATGACATAAATAATCTCATTAAGAAACTAAATCTTGTAATGACTTTTGAAGATGATGATGTTAAATTTATTGAACTAAAATCTGTTGCAACTAAACGACAAAGATCTGCTGAGCATTTCCCGGACTCGCAGAACAAATTTACCATATTAAGTCAGGATAACCCTTGTGATCCCCTAAATAACGATGTTACTATTACTGATGTTACCCAGGAACCTGAAATCATACCTAAACCCAAAAAGTATCACATTTATTATGAACGTAAAACGAACTACAAAACGCTCCTAAACAGTATTATATCCGCTGTTCCCACTGTTGAGTCTGAGATGGCTGGCAGCCTTATTCATCTCGTTTTTCGGGATGTTGATGGCTACCGGGCCATTCAGAAAGAACTCACAAACCTCAAAATTCCTCTACGCTCTGTTGACCCACGGTCGGAGAGACCTAAAAAAATTCTCATTCGTGGCCTACCTGCCGACACTGACAGGCAGGATATTGCTGATGCACTCGAAAACTTGGGCATTGAACCCATTAAAATAGCTTTTTTAATGAATAAAAAGACTAATACTCCCTACCCTCTTTTCATGGTGAGCCTTAGGCCATCCCCCAACATTGATAACCTCGAAAATCTTCATACCATCAACCATTTAAAAATCAAAATTACCCCATTTGTAAACACAGGATACGCCCAATGCTACAATTGTCAAAAGTTCGGCCATTCCAGTGCCACTTGCAAATTAACTCCTAAATGCTTATTATGTGGCGATAAGCATCAAGCTAAATTTTGCCCTATCAGGGGTAACCCTGATAAATTCGTTTGTGCCAACTGCGGTGGTAATCACACCGCAAATTACTCAGGATGCGAACGTCACCCTTCTAATGGTGAAATTATTAATAAAGAAAAGAAAACTCATAAATTCACAAAAGAAAAACCTAAACAAAACTTTATTCCGGCTCCTATTCCCACCACTTCAGCCTGGGCTGATATTACTGCCAAAAATCTGGTTAAAGACAACGTTTCAAAAACTGTTAAGGAAACCCAACCTGTGGCTAGCTCTTCTAGCAACGCCTCCCCTAGCGCTAAAAATACCCCAAAAAAGAAAATCCAAATCGATAAACCGATATCCAGAAAAAATGCTCAAGAAAATTCTGTAAATCAAAACCTACAGGATAAACCTGTAAATCCTAACACTACTAATTCTGAACAACCAAATGAAAACTCAAATCACAACAGCGACAGCGGTCTCTCCGACTTCGCAATATTTCTAAAAACTATTCGTGACTTTACGTCCGAATATTCAATAACTGACATATTCACTCTACTTAAAGACATCGCTGAACTTTTCCGAGAACCGGTCGACATGATGACCAAAATGATGAATATTTTCGCTAGGATTTGTAAATACTTTGTCCCAGAACCCGTTCATGGATAATCGCCCTCCGTCTATTACCAACCTCCGCATTTTGTTTTGGAATTCTAACGGACTTACCAGGCGCATTACTGAACTTAGAGAGTTTTTGGAAGACTCTGACATTGACATTATTATTTTGCAGGAAACCATGTTTAATGATAACCGCTTTAATATTAATAATTATAAACTCTATAGGAAAGATCGGGCCACACCTCTGTCTCAAAGGAGACAGGGTGGTGTAGCTATTTACGTTAAAAACAATATTAAACATTATCCGATAAGTGATCTTGTCACCCAGAACCTGGAATCTACCTCTGTTATGGTCTGCCTGAGAGATAACTTCAAAATTCTCCTTTCCTCTGCTTATGTACGGCAACGCTGCCCCTTCCCCATTTCTGACTTTCAGCATATCTTTGCCTATCATAAATATTGCATCATCGCTGGTGATCTTAACGCCCACAACCGGGCCTGGAACTGCAATACTAATAACAAGTACGGTCGCGAACTTCTAAATTTTGTCACCAATAATACTGATATCACCATTTCCCACCCTGCTACCCCTACCCACTTCTCTACTGGCTCTCCTTCTACTATTGATCTCGCACTCCTCAAAAATATTCATTGCAATTACGATATTGAAGTCTTGGACCTTTTTGATTCCGACCACCTCCCTGTTCTCTTAACTATAAACTCTGACGTTTCTATTGAATCGTCTGACCCCTTCTATTTTACCGATTGGAATCAGTTCCAGGATCTCCTTGCCTGCTCCAACCTAATTTACCCCATCATTCGTTCAAAATCTGATATTGATCGTGCCGTCCAAATTCTTACTGACGTCATTAACCAAGCACTCAAAAACTCTTCTCAATGCGTCAGCAAATCTAAATTACATAATCTTCCGAAAAATATTCGTAAACTCATTAAGAAACGTAACACGGCTCGTAAATTCTTTCAAATCCACCGTGACGGTCAAAGCAGGCAAAACTACCATTTTCTCCGGGCTCAGGTCAGGAGGAAAATTCGTAAGTTCAGACAGGAAAACTGGTCGAATTTCATATCTAATTTAAGTACAAATGATAATTCCATTTGGAAATTTCAAAAGACCCTCAAAAACAATAGACTTAACTTTCCCCCTATTCACGGCCTCAACGGTGTTGCATTTGACAATTACGATAAAGCCAATGCTCTTGCTGATAGCTATGAACTTCAATTTTCCCCTAATGAAGATCTTGAAGACGAAGACCACGACCGCATGGTCCGCCACGCTCTCCGTGACTTCCTATCCTCATCCCCTACCACCACTATTCGAAATTCCATCCCTCCTGAAATTACTGATATCATTAAATCTCTTCCTAACAAAAAAGCCCCCGGCCTCGATAACATCACCAATAAAGCTATTAAAAACTTCCCCCCTAATATTATTATTTACTTTACTGTCATTGTAAATGAAATCTTAAATCTTAAATACTTTCCTAAACACTGGAAAACTTCTATCGTTTGCCCTATCCCCAAACCTTCTTCTGACTTAACTTTCCCCCAGAATTACCGCCCTATTAGTTTATTGAGCTCTCTATCCAAAATTGCTGAACGTGTCATTCACAACCGTCTTCTCGAACACATACACGTTAACAACATACTGATTCCAGAGCAATTTGGTTTCAGAAATAATCACAGCACTACACAGCAGTTGCTTCGTGTCGCGGAGTTTGCCTCGAGCGGACTTCAGGACAAGAGGCCAACTGGTGCTCTTCTCTTGGATCTTGCAAAAGCCTTTGACAAAATCACTCACACCAGTCTCATCTACAAACTCATCAATCTTAACTTTCCTGATTGCATCATCCACCTCATTCACAACTACCTGTGCAATAGAACTTTTACTGTCCGCGTCAATAACAAATACTCTGATCACAAACCCATCACCGCTGGTGTTTTACAAGGATCTATCCTTGGTCCTATTTTTTTCAACATTTACATCAACGATTTGCCCAGAAGCCCACACACTTCTATTGCACTTTATGCTGATGATACAGCTATTTTAGCCACTGCTCACCACCCAAATCTTATTGCAAATTTCATTCAACATCATATTGACATTCTTGAAGACTATTACATAAAATGGAAAATTAAAATAAATACTGATAAATGCCACGCTATCTACTTCTCTCATAAATACAAAGAACCTCCACGACTCTACATCTATGACACGGTCATCAAATGGGAGAGCTCGGTTAAATATCTGGGCGTTACCCTTGATAGACGCCTTACCTGGAAACCCCATATTAACTACACTATTAATAAAATGAATCAAAAAGTTTGTATGCTGCGCACCCTTTTATTTAGTCCCCATCTGGTTACCAGAAATAAAATTCTTCTATATAAAACTGTCATTCTTCCAATTGCTCTCTATGCTGCTCCTGTTTGGTCTTACGCGGCCAAATCTAACATCAAAAATTTAGAAATTTGTTAAAACAAAATTCTGAGGAAAATTAGGAGGGCCCATAGGTACCTTGCTAATACGGTTATTAGACGTGACTACGATATCCAAACTTTTGGTAGGGCCGCTCAGCAGGTCTCTATTAACTTTTACAATCAATTAAACTCTCTTAATAACGATATTATCGCAGAACTTCCAGACTATGACTTTAGGGACCCTTCATACAGAAAAAGACCCCGGGCGGCTCTTTTAGAGCCTGCTCCGGATTAACCTTTCATCAACTTTTTTTTCCTTACTTTATTTTTCTTTAAAATTATATTATTATACAAAAACAAAACAAAAAAATTACAAAAAAAAATAAATAAAATTATATAATCTATTATAAAAATATAAAAAATAAAATAAAATAAATAAATAAATAAATAATAATAATAAATTCATTTATTTTCTACCTTTTTTCCTTACTTCATCACTCTTTATATTTCTACTTTTTTATCACCTTTTCTTTCGTCTTATTACGTATACCATTAAGGTATCTCATATTTAAACTTTTTTCTTTACGTTATGTATGCATATATTCATTACTTAATTTCTTTCTCATGAGCACTTTGTCAATACTGTCTATATGTAGTACTGGGGATTCGGCTTACGCCCAGGTACCCCACAAAGCAGTTCATTCTGAGCTTGAGGAGCTCAAGGAGAGCAGTGCGGAAATAAGTGAGAAAATACATAATAATTTAAAAATTTAATAATGTAAAAAATAAGAGCTCACTAGATACGTAGTCCATCATATGTATGTTATAGTGTATATAAGGAATTAATAAATTTTTCTGGTTGCATTGTACTGGTGTTTTAATGATGAAGTTAATATGTTGTATTGCTTTTTGTTATTTGATAATGTTCTAGACTTCTACCCTTCAAATAGCCAATTCATGGTAAAATTGTATTTTCCCAAGGATTCATGATTACTTTTTTTGTGTGTCAATTTTAGAAATTTTACGCCCACATGAGTGTTAGGGGGATCCCATCCCGAGTTGTGCCTATAGTCAAGAATTTTCTAAATCGGGCCCTGCTCAGGAGAAAAATTTGGTTTATCACTGACATTTGCATAAAAGACAGAAAATACAAAACAGTAAAGGAGCTTCAAAAAGCACATGAAGGCCAGAAGAGAGCAGCAGAGAATTGATTGAAACTAGTAGAAAGAAACTGCAGTTGGAGATTCTGTTAAATGCCCCAAATGTAGACCGTGGTCCTTTAAACTGTCCAAATTTAAGTGGGAAAATTGTTAAGGTGGTAAATAATGTTTACCAGATAGGAACAAAAAGTGGCATTATTATAACTTTGTTTCGAGATTCGACTTCCAGATTTCTGGCGTATAAATCTTTAAAAGCGTTTTAGAAAAATATATATACGTTCATGAAGCTGTAGCGAATGAATCGAAATTCGGAGGCCAGGGTATAGCATCTGCAAATGCACAGCGTCAAACAAAAAAGTGCGTGGATAAGAAGGCAAATTAACTGTGCTCATCGAAGCAGTGGCGCACCCAGGGGGGGGCAAGGTGCGATGCCCCTCCCCAAAGAAATAGAAATTGCATTATGAATATTGATTTTGCATTATAAATATTTTTATCCGTTCATCTCGCCCCCCCCATGCATTATAAATATATTTATCCGTTCATCTCGCCCCCCCCCCCCCCTCCCAAGAAAAATCCTGCGTGCGCCACTGCATCGAAGTGTCGTAAAAGTTCCCAATGTGGAAAAAGATAAATTTAAAATGTTTCAAATAATGATGATTGTAAAATATTTTGGGGTTGAAGCGGGGACCGTGAGAGAGGGTCACGTGGTCAGGAACATTGACCTCTCCCCCGCGTTCGCTTGTCGTATCGTCACCCCAAGTATTTCACCTGCAGTCTTGTCTTGTGGAGCTATGCGAATTGTCGCGTAGAAATATCTCTCCGTGTTGAGATTTTGCAAGCACATCTTGGTGCTATATTACTAATGCCGTACCATGCCCACGGCAACTGTGGTGTTGTACATATACAACAACTAACTTGTTGTACCTATCTTGTTGTACATATCTCTATATATATTTTATTTTACGACTCTTTAATAAAACTCTTTTGAGTTACCAAGACTTTGTCTTCCTGCCTCGTGAAAACTTTCCTAGTGTAATATTATACATCATATTTTTTAATGATTGTTGTGCAGATTTTAAGTTACCTCTTTTTAACCTAAGTAACTCTTAATTAATTCATATGTTCACTAGAGGAAGTACACTGCTGGCCACTGTAAATGCAACACCCTAAAGGAAACATGCAAATAACATGAAATTTACAACATGCATTAGCGGAGGTGAGATATGCAAATGATTAGAATTTCAGCCCAGACGCACATGACGCGCGCCAGTGGCGCAACTTCAAAGCGCTATTTAAGGATTGGAGATTTCGACGATTTCAAGTTCGGCAATTGTGTTTTTCTTGTGGTTTTTTCAAAAAAACGATCAATTATGCCTCGTCGAAAACAGCGATCATCTTTTGATCAAGTATCCGAGTTCGACAGAGAAGGATAGTGGCCTACCGAGATTGTGGATTATCTTTCAGGGAAATCGGTAGTCGTGTTGGACGAAACCAAACAACTGTAATGCGGATATGTGATCGTTGGATGCAGGAGGGTACGACGGACCGGCGTGTTCGATCGCATCCACCTCAGCGCACCACTTCACGTGATGACAGGCAAATTGTGCGCATGGCAGTGACGGATCGCTCAGTCACATCACGAACCATAGCACAGCACATGCAGTCTGTAACGCATCATCCAGTGTCTGCGCGTACCATTCGACGCCGTTTACAGCAGAGTGGTCTGTCCGCAAGACGTCCATTGCTTTGTCTACCCTTGACGCAGAACCACAGACGTCTCCGCCGCCAATGGTGCGATGACAGAAGGATGTGGACAGCAGAATGGAATGAAATTGTCTTTACTGACGAGTCACGCTTCTGTCTGCAACACCACGATGGTCGCATTCGAGTCTGGAGACACCGTGAAGAGAGGATGCTGAACAGCTGCGTTATGCACCGCCACACTGGTCCTGCACCGGGTATTATGGTATGGGGTGGTATTGGATATCAATCTCGCACACCTCTAGTACGCATTGCCGGTACTTTAAACAGCCAGCGCTACATCTCCGAGGTGTTGGAGCCAGTTGTCCTTCCATACCTCCAGGGATTGCCCACAGCCATATTTCAACAGGATAATGCGCGACCACACGTGGCACGCATTGTCCAACGGTTCTTCGTCAATCGCCAGATTGAATTGCTTCCCTGGCCGCCTCGCTCTCCGGATCTTTCGCCGATAGAAAACATGTGGTCCATGGTTGCTCTACGATTGACCCAGATTCCATCCCCAGCTGCCACAGTAAATAAACTTTGGCAACGTGGGGAAGCTGCTTGGTTTGCTGTACCCCAAGAACTCATCCAAAGTCTCTTTGAATCAATGCCGAGGCGTGTGGCAGCGGTGATCTCCAACAATGGTGGCTACTCTGGTTACTGATTTTGGCAGGAACCACACTTCACAGAAGTCTATAAATTTAATCATTTGATACTTGGTCCACATGTTATCTACAAAATAAATTTTGTTGTGATATCTCTTGTATTTCTTGGTGTTGCAATTTGGGTGGCCAGTAGTGTACTTAAGTAAAAACCTCTTTATCTCTCGTTTTTAATAAGCCTTTACTACTTTGGGCTTATTGCACTAACCCTGTGTGAAACCAGTGGAAGGTGGTTTGAGAAAATTATTGCGAATTTTCTAACTAGCCTAAAGGAGTGTGGGCTCGTTACAATAAGTCTAAAAAATATCAGGCTAGTTAGAAAGTTTTCAATAATTTTCCAATTCGCCTGGAACATTGTAAAATGAAGGCACTTTTTGCAAAAAGCCGAATTTATCAATTCGCCCACGACATATACACCTCTAAAAGATCTAGCAACCTTGCACCTAGGTTTCGCCTTTCTTATGGGCTCCTGAAAAAAGGCACAGTATAGCGATAACAAGGGCGAAACTAAGGTCCAAAGTTTGCTGGGTTCACTGGAGGTGTATATATTTCAAATTATTGGATGTTTGTAATTTTCTATGAAAATAAATTTTGAACTAAAATGAAGTTATCAAATCTTTTAATGTGTAATAATAGCAATTAAAATTAATTAAACATAAATTAAATTATTTGCTACAAAACAAAAACTGGAAATATAATCGGTGAGAAAACATATATGCTTTAGTAAGCAATTTCTATGTAAACAAAAAATTTAATTAGCATTTGCGATTAAATTGTCATGGAGAAAATATGTAGTTGCATTCCCATACTCAATCGCAGATTTTTTTAAGAACCAAAAAGTTGATCACTGAAGATTGATCACACGATATATGCTAATGTTAAAAAAAGTCAGCATTTGTACATGTTGGAATAATAAATGTATATGTGCTATCCGCAGAAAATATTGATGTTAAATATCCTGGCTCAGAAAAACCGAGTGATACCATGTAGTTATAACTATTCAAGATCAATGCGAAAATTGTATATAGTATATATTTTTACTATTTCTAAACGTTGATGCAGATACAATTGATGTTTTTAAATATGAAATTTAATTTTGAAAAAAAAATTGATGACTCTACTACCATGATGCGGAAGGTTTATCGGTAATTATCTTTGTTAGTCACTTTGTCGTGTGTCAATAAAAATTTAGAGAAATTTTGGATTTGAAATTCTTTACTCACCATTCATTTAGCCCTTCATTCGGGCGCGAGCGTGTTCAAAGAGCAGCGTTTTCGTAATTTTGAATGGTTGGTTTTTTACATGTGAAGTTTGAATGTTCTAAACAGTATCTAATTAAAGCTACACCCTTTCTAATGCAGGACTTATTTTTCTGACCCTAGTATTTATTTCTATTTATTGTTAGTCGTGATTTAACCGTAATAAACCAGTGATTATACGGGATTGCAATACGGCAAAAGCAGGAGTTGATGTAGTAGATCAAATGTTCAGCTATTACACGGTATCCCCCATATCACGAGGATGGACAATCTCATTGCTTTTTAGGTTTTTGGACATAATAGGAATCGATTCACAATTTGTCCTTAGATGCATTAAACCAGACAATTTTGAAATAAGGCGATTGTATCTGCATTCTTTGGCCTTTAATTATAAAAATATCTCAATATTATCAACATTTTATATCTTGTCATAAAGCGCATAATTATTAATTTCAATTTAAAAAAAAAGTTTATTACAAAAGGAATAATCAAGGTTGAAAGACACGTTGCACTTTGAGCCACGCGCGCCTGCTGATGTTTCAAAAATTAGCGCGCTCGCTGAAAGGTTAAATAATCGATGCCATGCTGGAAAAAGCTTCCGAATCCCGGCTCAGATATTGCTGGGGTACATTAAAAGTTAATTTAAATGCAATCGTTTCCCTCCCCACTAGAGTGCTTTGAATGCATTTTACCACCCATAATAAGCTTGAGACAAATTTAAGATTTGACACGCGATTTTTTTTCTATAAAGGGCGCCGAGTCTACCCTGAAAGTCGACTTCCGATCACCAGGGTCGATAACTCCGGCAACAATCGTAATAAATCCACGGCAAATTTCCCGGCTATATTGATTCGCGTCTTAACTAAAACATTTTATCGGTCGTTTAAATTGGGCCCGCCAAGCGTGAAAGCTCTCCGCTCAAGTCCCGCCAAGAGATTTAAACCAGTTATTAAAAGCAGTCTCTAATGAGCCGTGGCAAAGCATCAAATTATCCCTCAAGTGTCTCCGATGTTTTCGGATTACGTTCACAGTGTCCGCATTAATAATGCTTGGACGGCGCTCGATGAATTATGAAATCGCAAAATTCGAGCGAACACACTCGCAGATATTTATTTGCTAATTGGTTATATTGCAGTATTTTAATTGGTGTAACTGATACGATGAGTTTAATGAATTCGGGTTTAGCGTTTGTGCCGCCAAAACACCCTCCATAAAGGCCTCGAAAGTAAACATCAGATAAAGTAAACATCAGAGGAGGATCGACAATAGGCTTGCGCCTCCCCCCGGAAACGCTTTTAATTAAATCAGTATATTCAAATTTGTTTTTCAAAAAATTAAATTTATTTTATCAAACCATACATTAAACGTCTGGTAAATTTTTAAACTTATATTAAAATTTTAATAATTTATGTATCTGCACTTAAGGTTGCTGTGTACTAATACCATTCGATTCGCTCACCTCAATATTTACCTATGGTAAAAATGTGTGTACTGTTAACAGGTACATAAATTCTGATTACAAATGGTATATTCAGGTAGCCTGAACTATTATGCTCCTTGCAACAGGATTAATTTGATAAATTTCATCCGCCAAAGGAATTTATGAGCGTTTAAAACACACTATACCAAATTCCTCCCCCCCCCCCGGCTAATTCAAATTTTAAATTATTATTTGCTTTTTTTTTTTTTTGTGAAAATGAAAAATGACCTAAGGTGCAAAAGTTCTATCTCTATTTATGCAGTACAATTCAGAAAAAATATCTGTAATCCAATTCCGCAATTCTTGGATACATTATCTCTTTAGGTTAACATTGAGGTGAACGAATCCAATAAGGTTAGTAACATGAACCTTAAATAATTCCATATTGGGATACGTACATGTAAGATTTTTCATGTACATATGAAAAATACCCATTAGTGGTTTTCGGAGAAATGCCATTATACTGGGGCACGAGGAAAGGAAGCTTAATTATCTGACCATAGGGACATAGGAAGATGTGATGAACTGATGAAGATGTGATGAACCTAGGACCCGCTTTCTAACTCGGAGATTTCTAAAAACAACTAATTTTTTAAGTTATGAAGCGCTGAATGATGAAATGAGTTGTTTACAGTAATGTGACAACAGAGGCTTTTTCAGTCACAAGTTTACAAAACATCATATTCTTAACGATACTTTCACATAGATACAAAAATTGGAAATGTTAATTTCCTGTAGACTTGCTTTTAAAAAAATCAAGAGTGAATGAATGAATTTGAAAAAAATATTTTTAATGTTAAATTATTTTATTTAATGACACCACCCCTTAATGTGGAGCGTTGTGTATCAAAAGGCTATCTAATAATCAATGTAAATAAGGATAACATTTTTAGAATAGAGTACTTACAAAGTATAGCAATAGAATTCAGTAAACGACCTATGAGAATACGAGGGTTTTGTAGATTTTTAAGCTTAACTCCACAAGACTCTGATTCCACTTTTGCTTTTACAATAAAACAATTTGTTAAACTATTTAACTTTCCAGTGACATATCCTAAGTAAAATAATTACAAATGAGTTAAAAAGGGAATCACTGACTTCGAATGTAAAATTTTCATCTTCCTTAGGCTATATTCATTGCATAGGGTAATTTTAATAGCAAGATTATCACACTAAATTGACTGACTAACAACAAAATTGCAAAATTTTTAAGCCTTATCTCATCTTCAGCTGTGACATTCAAATATATTCAAACACAGCTAGATATTCATATCACACTTGTTAATCTTTCATCAATAGGTAAAACAGAGCGTTTGTCAACGAAAAACATTTTCTTAGAACGTTGGAGGTGTGTTTTTATGTGAAATTGGAACATTTGATAAAGTAGATTATCGTATATTCGGTTTTTTATAAAATTATTAATTTGAGAAAACACATTCTGACACATGTCTGAGATAACTAATAAAAAAAAAACCTCGAATTTAATAGGTAATGTTAACATTTAATTTCTTTTCCTTTTACTTAAAATTAATTTTATGGTTAGTTACAAATTTGCACAGGAAACATCATAATAATTATCAACATACATTAAGCAAATAATTGAACATATAATAAATTCTAGTTACATATATTAATTATTCTGTGCCTTAAAATATATTACAAATAAATTATTAATCACCACCACCCTCAGCGGAGACTGAAGATCATGTCTCGTATCTAAAACTCGGTCAAAAAACAGACCAGTAAAATCATCATACAAAAAATGGCGACTTGAGGAAGAGCGGACAACGTAGAGGACAAGGTGTCTCACAGTCACGGCCTTTTCGTCAACTGCCCAAAAAACCATTAAAAAATTTCTAGCACCGGAAAAGCAGAGGTCAGAAAATGTTCTCGAACAATTAACACCTTTCAGCTATCATTGGTTAAAAGATGGTTTCTAGGGCGTTGCTATGGGGAAACTATCCCCTTAATGATCGAGAGGGTGGCAAGTAATTATCCTTTCTGTACACATGACCTTGAGTACTATACGTACTGTAACAGGTCACACCTAATTGCCTACGGGAGGCAAATTCTCTTCTTCCCGGAAAATCGGTACTAAAATCCACAGGAATGATTTTGAGCACATATATATTTTAAGATTTACAAAAAAATAGATACACTTATAAATGTGCATGGAACCGAATTAATGTTGTATCGAAATTAGGAAATCAGAAAATATATTTTTTTAGAGATAAAACAGTATATTAAACAAAATAACTACAAAGTCGAGTTCCATGTCACATGTGTATATTTAAAATTATGGTCCGTCCTTCTAGGGCGTTTTCCATGAATTTTGTCAAAGAGTTATTACAAAGTTCAAAATATGATGACCAAAATCACTCACTTTAATATATACAAATGTTCCTTCATATGATTAATTTAGTCAACTGGAAATAAATATCGTGAATCTTAGAAAGTACATCAGATATATTTTTAAAGCGTTCACCTTTTTTTTTTTTTTTTTTTTTTTTTTTTTGTTTTTGTAATTTATAGCTATTTTTAGGAAAATCAAAGATCTTTGAACGATGTCTCGTCTTTTTACCTCCTATCCATATCACGCAAAACTGCGAAGCTTATATTTTTTCGCAAATACGTTTTCCGCATCCTTTATTCGCTGCATCAGATGAAGGTATTTAATTTAATTTTTTTATTTAGTTTTCTTGAGGATAAGGTTGACAGAGACAAAATATGTTTTTAAGAGCAAGTAAGTTTGATCAGATCTTTTTCATATTCAAATCACCGTTGCTTTGAAAATAAATTTATTCGGGGAATATCGAACGGGGAATGTGAAAAGATTATTAATCATTCAGTGCCGTCCGTCAAAATCTGGAAAATAAAATTGGTGTTTGCAGTCTATCAGTCTGCAGTGAGCGTAGCATGCATATTTTTATGGTGTATTGTGTATTTACTCATTGCAAAATTTTACACACTTCATAAAATGTAATGCGATTTGCAGTGGATTTAGAGTCCTTCAGATATGTACAATGTAACGACTCAAGGCATTTACGAGAAACCGTTTAGTGATTTATTTATTTGTCAAATACAATTGTCGATTATCCATATTTTAGAATAATTTTTAGGTTGATGACACGTTAGATTGGTCATATTTAGACACTAACCAGTAGCATCATGACATACTGCAATTTAAATGTCAATTACACCATCTCAGTGGAAAGAAAGTATCGTATATGAATATGGTTTCTAGTTAGTTAGTTTTACGTGTTTGTTTTGATTAAGACAAAATTTAACCTAATTGGTGAACCGCTATTTATTGGCTAAAGCGTTTTGTTTGTAATGACCGGAATTACGATAAATTACTCCTCGTTATTTTAATGGGTAATTTCAAATAACAATATTGATGATGTTTTCACCAGTTTTCGACCAAACTTGTCGTATTAGTTTTGGTGAGGACTAGATTTAATCTGCTCGGTGAGTCGTTGTGCATCGGCTACGACGAAATCTTAGTTGTTTCAAAGCACAATGACATAAAAGGGTGTTGGTCATAAATAAAGAATTGCAGTACATTATTTTAACAAGTTATTTTAAGATATTCCGATTTTTTTAAATTGGTCACAAAATACTCAAATTATTTTCTCTGCTTAAAAATTAAGTTTTAAGTCATTTGAAAGAAAGATGCTCATTGCAGTAAATGCTCAAGACTCGAATAAAGATCTGACAGCAAAGAATTTTGATACAGAATTTTTATTTCTTTGAGTGTAAATTGTATTAAAAAAGCAGAGTATTAAACTGAAGATCTCTTCTTAACTGAAATGAAGTTTAGATGCAGTGTTATAGCAAGCCCAGATCCAGCTTCGATCTCCGTACAACAACAAATCCGATAGAACCGTTTTCCGTAAAATAAAATTTTTGCAGTAAAACTGAAGTTTCTCTTTGAACCAATATGACTACAATGAAATTTTGAACAAACCAGCAATCTTTTGTCTAAACTTATGGATGACTAAATATGCTATAGCATACGTTTAAAAATACCTTCAACTATGTGGTTACTCGATATCTCATTATTGAGTTACCAGATAGTTTTCGACCACATAGTGGGTCGGAAACTCGATATGCCAGAATACTGATATTTGATTGTTAATATTCGCTTATTGATGGTTCAGTATATCCTTTCTTTTGTGAACTGAAGAAAATCACCCGTCATAACGCGAGTGTCACATTGTAGACAGAATTGAAAATAATCCCTAAGACAAACTTTCATGTATTTAAACCTATATACTATACGATTTAAATAAAAATCTTCCAACATAGAAAAAATCAACTCCCTAAATATCAGTTTTTCTAATAACCTCAAGTCATGTAGCGTATTTTTCTTTCGTCATAGTCTATTCTAAGTTAATTCCAGATATTAGGAGAAAGCTGTAAAAAATAATATAAAAAATTGTTGAAATATATTCGAAATCTCGACATGGAAGTATGCGTAGCTTGAGCCATAAAAGAAGGATATCGTGATTGTCTAGAGGGAAAGTTAATTCACTCAGAGTGCAGAGGGCATGAAAATTTCAAATAGACGTCTTGATTTCGTGGGCGGCGAGGGATATATTTATCTCACCAGGAGAGTTATTTTACATCTGAAGGAGTTTTTAAAACAGAGCTCTGAAAGAGAATTTTGTACTGAAAATCATTTGTATTTGAAAATTATGTATGAGAGAGGATTGGTGAAAATTTTATAGCGAGTAACGATGAATTTTTCCTGTTTGTATTTCTTTCTGATAGAGAGAAAGACTTTTTGTAATATTTTTTTCTTTGAGAATACATTAAATCATATTAACATAAATAAATGCTAAATTTTTTTATAAACTTGTACATTTGTGGGGTTTTTTTCAGTTTAATCTGCGAGTGTAATTCTCATGCGTAAAATAATTTTAAAAAATCTTATAAAATATAAATAAAAATCATGTGTGCTATCCTTAAACTTCCTTCTCGCATTTATTTTCCTCCACTACAGCAGTTGTCTTAACACTCTCGTAATTTTTGGAGCAGATCCACTCGTATAGACATAAACATAGACGTAAATAGACATAGATGGGCTTAGTTTTCGGCTTTTAGAGCTGCCACTAATTTCTTTGCACTTATGAAGAAGCTCCTTTGTAGCTTCGAAATGGCCGTATGCAAAATTGCACCTTACTGCTATTTGTGCTTTATTTACGTTGGATTTCCTGTTTATAGCCGTAAATATTTCGTGGGGTGCTAGATAGGGCCTGAAAGGTCCTTTACCCTCGATATGAGTATATGGAAACTGTTACTTTTTACACTTGGTCCAAGAAAGTATCTTGGTCCAAGAAAGACCTTGAGCTAACTATTTTGATTACGAACTGGAGTACCCTGGTCCGATTGGACTTTATCTCCAGTCAGCACGGTAGACATCTTCAAGGTAACAATCGCAGTGATACTCGAGAATCGAGTTGTAATTCAGTGCTCAAGAAAAAAGAATTAATACAGCTTACGTAAATGCAAAAGGGGGTTAGGAGATATTTAAGATTTTAAGTTAAACAAAAACCAAGAAAGATCTTGGTTCAGATCCACTCGACCATAGGAAATGGGTCACAACTGCAATTCCTGGGCCACGCCCTCAATTGCAGACTTTCAGATAATAAGCAGAGGGGAACCAATGAAACAGAGTATAGGAAAGGAGTGAAATGATTGGGCCGCTGCTAATCCGTGAGTTCATAGTATAAGAAAAAGTGAGCAAGCATCTTGCAGGGCAGTAGAAAATAGGGTCTACAAACGATGCAAAGATGAATAAAAATAAAAGAGAAAGTTTAAGGATAGAAATACATTTTTATTTGTTTTTATAAAATTTTTTGTTGTTTTTTACCTTGGCAAGCCAAGTATTATTTTTTATTTTTTATATAATAAGGACGAAGGACAAAACAATTAAGTTAAGACAGGATGGCTCTAGGCCGGTTCCTGTTAGAGGGGTCAGCATGATCATAATTTGCTAAGGAGAAGCTCTAAGCTATAGTGACTTAAATCACGGATTCTGAACATTTAATCTGTTCTTTCCTCACTAACCAATCACTCTCTTTCCTCCTTCTCCTAGCTGCCAATAGAAATCCAGCTTACAGGCAACCAAAGTCTTCACCAACCTAAGTAATGACCGAACTGGAAGCTGCTTCACTTTGGTGAAGCAGGAGGATCCTGGATCTGACTAATCAGCTCACACCAATTTCACATGTCGTCGAACATTCTCTCTCCGATGTTATAATCAGAAATATCCGCGTTAGAAGGCGTGGCCTAGGAAACGCAGTTCATCACATTTTTCCTATGGTCCTATGGTCTTATGGTTCTCGTATTTTAATGCATATAATTGGTAAATTGCTAGACGAGATCAAAGCTTTTTCGCAAAAGTTGGTTGGTTAGCTATCTTCTATATAAGCGCTACGTTTGCTAGTCAGTGTCTAATTTCTCCTTTCTTCCGAAAAAAATTAAAAATAAATAAATAAATAAAAATAAAAAAACTAATACTTAGCTTGCCAAGGTAAAAAAAAACATCATAAAAATCTTATAGAAAAAAATAAATATGTCTTACTATCCTTAAACTTTCTCCTCTATCATTGCTTATCTTAGCATCGATAGAAGACCCTCCTATCTACTGCCCTGCTAGATGCTTACTCACTTTTTCTTATACTATGAACTCACGGATTAGCAGCGATCCTATCACTTTACTCCTTTTCTATACTCTGTTTCTATTGGTTCCCCTCTGCTTCTCATCTGAAAGTCTGAAGTTGAGGGCGTGGCCCAGGAATTGCAGTTGCGACCTTTTCCTACGGTCCTATGATCAGTGTCTAAACAAGTCGAGATTATACTTCAACCCGAGTTCACGGGAAAATGGTCGCCCGTTAAATGATTTCAAGTAATATTAAGTTAAAATGAAAATGAAAATTCGTAAACGCTCGAGGAAAAATTAATTACTCTAAGAATTAGATCAAAGACTGACAGATTGTAATAATTTCGTCTCGAAGGCGAATCAATAAAACAATGTACTGCTTCGCTGGAAATTAGTTCCTATTTGGTCTTAACAATTGCGAGGAAATCTAAATTCTGGAAAGACAACTATGATTAAAGCTTTTCACCTAAATATGTACTGCAAATCAATTGAGATGCAACGTATTCTGTTCACAAGTTTAATGTAGATATTTACAATTTAATTTACATTACTCCGGAGTGTTACTGGATCTAAATCGAAACTTCTCATAGAGAGATAAAAAATAATACAACTTTGTCTAGTCAAAATCAGAAGAGAATCTGCCGACGTCATGAACACGAAACCTCTGGAACGATGCAGCGTCCCTCAACACAGATTCCAAAGGAAAGGGCTATATGGACCATAGGACCATAGGAAATGGGTCGCAACTTCAATTCCTGGGCCACGCCCTCAATTGCAGACTTTCAGATAATAAGCAGAGGGGAACCAATGAAACAGAGTATAGGAAAGGAGTGAAATGATGGGCCGCTGCTAATCCGTGAGTTCATAGTATAAGAAAAAGTGAGTAAGCATCTTGCAGGGCAGTAGAAAAGAGGGTATACAAACGATGCACAGATGAATAAAATTAAAAGAGATAATTAAAAGTTTAAGGATAGAGATACATTTTCATTTGTTTTTATAAAATTTTTTGTTGTTTTTTACCTTGGCAAGCCAAATATTATTTTTTATTTTTTATAATAAGGATGAAGGACAAAACATTTAAGAAAATGACAGGATGGCTCTAGGGCGTTTCCTGTTAGAGGGGTCAGCATGATCATAATTTGCTAAATCTTTAAGTAAATCATTATCGATATTGTAGTGAAAGTTAATGGCTAGATTTTGAAGGTGTTTTTTAAGAGTGGGAGACCGAGTTCATTGTAGATGTCAACTTTACGGAAGTACCAAGGGGCATTTATTATTTGTCTGATCGTGCTGCTCTGCTGAGAAGCTAGTTAAAAAATTCCCTGTTTTTATTCGTTAGTTAATCACTTGTTATTCCCCGTGTGAGAGGTGCTCGAAGTGTGCAATCACAAGGTTTTTACGATACTCCCCTGTAACGAGACTTCGGATGCTGTGTACTAATGCTATTGGATTCGCTCACCGCAATGTTAACCTAAGGACAAAATTTTCCCAAGTATTGCCGACTTGAATTGAAAGATTTTTTTTTAAATTGTACTCCGTAATAGGGAAAGAAATTTTACACCTTAGCGCATTTTGCATTTTAAAAAATGCAAATAATGTTTTAAATTTTAAATTATTCGAGGGGAAGATCTGGTATAGTGTGTTTTAAACGATCATCAATTCCTTTGATGGACGAAATTTATAAAACTAATCCTGTTGCATGGTGCAGAGAAGTTCAGGCTATTTTCATTGGATGATCAGCATTTATGTAGCTGTAAATTGACGACAAATTTTCTCCACAGATTAACACTGAAGTGAGCGAATTCAATAGGGTTAGTACATAGCAGCCTTAAATAATGAATTGCTGACTCATGTAAGTAGAAGCAAAACATCCTATAACGTATCAGTATCTATATGATTGTAGAGCTCTAAAATCAACCAATAAGCTAACTGTTGACTACTTAAAGAATCTGATATAAAGAATCATTTTTCATATAGAATGGGATATGCATAAAGAAAAGTTAGGCTTACCTTTGTTCCAAAGTATGTAGATAACGTTACAAACTATTGGCTAAAAAACTTCACATGAGTAAATAGACTGTAGACTGGCATTTTTAATCACGTTTTAATGATGAACCAATGTAATAACATGCTTACATGTATAACAGACTACGAATAAAAGAATAGCGACTTCAAATCAAAAGCAAAATTTTCAACCCACATTGCTCTCGCTTTCCGTAAAAGCGTGTAGTCTCTCTACTGGTAATCGTTACCCCATCTAGTGGTAAAATCTGACACTATTCCGTTTCTGACACACTCCCGCGGGGGGAAGTACTCAGATCTTAAACCGTCAGGATAGCCACTTGGGTCACTGGTCGGGAAAAAAGTCCTTTGTCTGTCTGTGTGGATTCTACTCGGGTAACCCCGTCGGTCCCGGGATGAATGGGGGAGAGTTCCTTCACAAGGATGAGGTTTCCAGGAGGAAGTTCATGTTGATGACGATGCATCCATTTCCACGTGGTTGGAGAGTGTGGAGATTGGATGTCTGCCAGCGCTGCAAAAATTTTTACTTCAGCTGGAGGATCAAAGACCATCTGGAATGAAGAATACGAACATAATTAGTACTTTGAGGTTCAGGAAGTTCAAGGAGAGGACAACCGATCAAAAAATGACCGGGTGTCACTACCTGAAAGTCCTTAGGATCAGCTGACATAGGATAGAGTGGGCGTGAAATTACACACACACTTCAATTTGGCACAGCAACATAGCAAGCTCTTCGACATTGAGTAAGGCAGCTCTGCAAGATTTCATTGAATGTTTTAGCCACTAGTTTGCAACGTTATCTACAACCTTTGGAACAAAGGTAAGCCTAACTTTTCTTTATGCATATCCCAGTCTATATGCAAAACGATTCTTTGTATCCGATTCTTCAAGTAGTCAACACCAACTGTACACTATATAATAAACTATATCTGATCTACGCACTGAAGATAAGTTTATTAAAAGGTTTTTAAATGAAATATTTTGCAATTTTCATCAAGTACTTCTAATGACAATTGAAGAAAAATGTACTTTTGAAATATTCAACAGAAACCATAACACTACACAATCCATCTGAAAGATATATCTCCATTGAACACAATCTTCTTGTATATAAAAAAAATTACAGCTATATTTTCGCTAAGAAATTCTTTTGTATGTAATGAACTTCTTTGTACAAAAGAATCTTATATCAATCAACTTCTTAAAAAAGAAATTTCAGTTTAGGAATTATTTAGTTTAGGAATTATTTTGCATGGAATGAATCTTTAATCAAATTAAAACTTACTAAGCAAAAAATTTTTTACCCATAATAAATTTCTTGACTATGTTCAAGGTCAAAGTTTATCGGAAGATTTCGTAAATCGGAGCAATCTGTCCTGTGGATACTCGTTGTATACCTATTCTATTGTATTGGAATATTACTCGAATTCAAAAATTATTGCCCACCTGAGCAACACCCGTACAAACTCTTCCATATTAATTGACATTATATTCAATATTATTCATATATTACACACTAGCTGAAAACTCGCACTTCAATACGTAGTACATTCAAATTAAATACAACGGTCAATGTATGCAATTAATGCCAAAAAAAAAAAAAAATATATATATATATATATATATATATATTTATAATAAATACGACTATCAATATACAATTGATGTAAAAAAAACAAAAAAATATATTTATAAAAAAATCGTAAGGGTTATTTTTATAGACAAAATAAGGTAGAAGAAAATATTCGAAGTAAATCTAATAGGACATACTAAAGAATATAGTACAGTTAATATAGTACAGTTTGAGGAACATAATATCTTTTATTGTATTTTAAAATTTTTTTGGATAATGTCCAATCGTCTGCCGCATTAGCAAGAAAAAAAATACTTTTTTTGTCTATTTAGTTGTTATGCACGGGACGATAAACATATTTTTACTATATTTTAATATTTTTTTAGATAATGTCCAATCGTCTGCCGCATTAGCAAGAAAAGAAAAATATATTTTTGTCTATTTCGTTGTTATGACGTGACGATAAATTTATTTAAAGTACCAGAAAAAGAAATGACGTGATCAGCATTTGATAAATTAAATTCTAAAAATTAATCTTTAAAAATTCACCAAAAATCAGAAAATGGAGGTAAAAATTCGAGAAAGATCTCATTTTACAGGAATTTGTATGATCTATCTCGTGATATAAATTTTATAACCTTCAACTCATTATTTTAAATGCAAACTTAAAAAAACTTACTAAAACAGCTTAAAAATTTAATTTAAAAAATCTAAGAAGAATTTTTTTTAAATCTTTCTTAGTGCACCCCTACACAATAAGAAGAATCGCCATGGAAAATTTCAGCCCTTTAGGTCCAGCGGTTTGGTCTGTGCGCTGTATGTCAGTGAGTCAGTCAGTTACGGAACTGTTTTATATATATAGATTAATTAATTAATTCGTCATATTAATTAATTGACGTAGTCTAACTATGTAAGAAACACAACTAAAAAAGTGGTTTCTGGAAAGATAACTAAAATTTATTACATAAAATAGTGGACTGAAGTTAAATGAAAATGAATTTTTAATATCCTTCAAACATATCAGTTTAAAACTTCCAACTCGAATTATGAGTACCAATATTTTACAGAGTTGAAATTGGTTTAGTTTGACTTCTGATAACATTACATAACGCATTCAAAATTATATAAATTATCTTTTAATCTTTTCTGATATGAAATGAAATATAGTATCGAAATAATTATTTACAGGAAAACTCTTCTATGTGACGAAATTATTACTAAAATTTGCTAGTTTAAAGCTAATAAATTTCAGGTCAAAATAAATTTCCCTAACAGAATTTTCGCTGGAATTAATTTACATGGAAATGCCGCTCAAAACAATTTGCAGAAAATTTTATTAGCAGAACATTTCATTCACTATAACGTGGTTGTATGCAGATTCTATAGAATTGACATATTTTTGTAGTCCAAGCAAAATGATTACATACTTGAGCAGCGTTAAGGCTACTGTGTACTAACCCTGTCCAAGGTTTGCCGACTTGGATTGAAAATTTTTTTTAATTGCACTCCGTAATAGAGAAAAAAATTTACACTTTGGAAATTTTTTTTAAATGCAAATAATATTTTCAAATTTAAATTATTCAGAGAAAAACTTCGTGTAATGTGTTTTAAATTCTCAAATTTTCTTTGTTGGGCCAAATTTATCAAATGAGTCCTATTGCAAGGTGCAGAAGAGTTCAGGATATCTGAAAATATCATTTTTATTGGATTATCGACATTTATGGAGCTGTCAATAGTAGACACATTTTCTCCATGGGCAAACACTGAGGTCAACGAATCCAATAGGCTAAGTACACAGCAGCCTTAAAACATCCTCTATTCCGTCACAATAAAACAGAAGATGCCTCGATTATGTAATAAACCCAACTAAAAATAAATTTTTTAAATAACTCGCCTTTTATCACACAAAGCTTATTGAATGGTATATCAATGCGATAAATAGATTTTTAAATTCCCTTCATACATTAAAGTTTAAATTTACACAAACTATACAATGCATTCAAAATATTTACAAGCTTTAAGGGAACGGTGGACTTTCATTTCAGCAAATCTCGTCATTGTAATACTGATTGTGTTATTGTAAATAATATATATATTTCTGTAGATTATTAGTACCAAAATAAATTTTTTATGTAAAAAATCCTTTATGAAGCTTCTACAAAGCAATTTATAATGGGTAAGTGTAGTAATAAATTTTAAATCTGTATTTCTCAAACCAGATTTTTCAAGGTTTTTAGATTTTTTAAATGCTCCATGATACTTAATTTTTCTTCAAAATTCATGAAATTGTTAAGGAAGAATTCTGATGCTGTTTACAAAAAAACTGGGTATGCATTTTACAATTCGACTTCATTAAGGTAATTAAATTTGATTTATAACTTTTCAAAAGGCAAAATTTTGATGAAAATCGGGATGGAATTCAGAAAAAAATCTCTCAAAAATTAACTATTCAAGGGATTAAATAACTGATACCCAGATTTGTTTGTTATACAGTTTAAAGAGATTAAAATGCAAAATCGAGGAAATATCTCAAAAATTAAGTAGCAAGGAGCATTTTAAAATTTTGTTTATAAATTTCAATATTTTTTAAAAATCTTAAAATTATAATGAGATTGGAAATTTCTTTTAAGGTATTCTATTTATTTATAGTGAAATGTGCTTATGTACAAAATTTCGTATCTCTATGATGAAAAGTAAAAAAAGTAAATTTTAATGTCCACCGTTACCTTAATCAGTGCCTCGTTGCTAGTAGGAAAATATTCATCATCGAATTTTTTCGCCAAAGCAAAAAGAAAAAAAAATCATACGTCACGAATTTCTTAGTACGAATAAATCCTCTCGTGAAACAAAATCCAGCTAGTCTAAGAGACACAGGCATTTCTAACAATTTCAACACAATTGCCTGAGCTTGCAAAAGGCAGAAAAGGAGCATTTTAAAATTTTGTTTATAAATTTCAATTTTTTTAAAAAATCTTAAAATTATAATGAGATTGGAAACTTCTTTTAAGGTATTTTATTTATTTATAGTGAAATGTGCTTATGTACAAAATTTCGTATCTCTATGATGAAAAGTAAAAAAAGTAAATTTTAATGTCCACCGTTACCTTAATCAGTGCTTCTTTGCTAGTAGGAAAATATTCATCATCGAATTTTTTCGCCAAAGTAAGAAGAAAAAAAAAATCATGCATCACGAATTTCTAAGTACGAATAAATCCTCTCGTGAAACAAAATCCAGCTAGTCTAAGAGACACAGGCATTTCTAATAAGGTCAACACAATTGCCTGAGCTTGCAAAAGAAATTCCTTACACGATAAAAAAAATGTTGGAGAAGGCGGCGCGAACTTAGAAACCTCTGCAACTTTCAGCCAGCACTAAAAGAAGAGCTTGTTTGTTCAAGACAGCTTAATCAAATCAGAGAGGGCAGTATGAAAAAGATTCCCGAACAGACGTCTTGCTTTTAGGCTGGAAAGTAACATCATGATTTATTACAAGATGGGGTCTTTTATTTCTAGAGATTTCTCGTCAAAGGCTTTGAAGATTTCTGCTTTTGCTATTTGTCTTTAACTGGAAAGTCGTTATGCAAAATGGTTGTACATAACTCGATTTCCACTGGCAATTAAGGGAACATTTTTAAATAGTAAACTTTTTTTTACAGAATTTGGGATAGTATTGCTTTAAAATGAGTGAATTTCAATGCAGTACTTGAAAAATATTTTACTTTGACTTGTGTCTATTTGATTCTTTTCTGTTTCTTTGATAAATAAAAAGATTCAGATATACACTGCTGGCCACTGTAAATGCAACACCCTGAAGGAAACATGCAAATAACATGAAATTTACAACATGCATTAGCGGAGGTGAGATATGCAAATGATTAGAATTTCAGCGCAGACGCACGTCACGCGCGCCGGTGGCGCCACTTCAAAGCGCTATTTAAGGCTTGGAGATTTCGACGATTTCAAGTTCGGCAATTGTGTTTTTCTTGTGGTTTTTTCAAAAAACGATCAATTATGCCTCGTCGAAAACAGCGATCATCTTTTGATCAAGTATCCGAGTTCGACAGAGGAAGGATAGTGGCCTACCGAGATTGTGGATTATCTTTCAGGGAAATCGGTAGTCGTGTTGGACGAAACCAAACAACTGCAATGCAGATATGTGATCGTTGGATGCAGGAGGGTACGACGGACCGGCGTGTTCGATCGCATCCACCTCAGCGCACCACTTCACGTGATGACAGGCAAATTGTATGCATGGCAGTGACGGATCGCTCAGTCACATCACGAACCATAACACAGCAAATCCAGTCTGTAACGCATCATCCAGTGTCTGCGCGTACCATTCGACGCCGTTTACAGCAGAGTGGTCTGTCCGCAAGACGTACATTGCTTTGTCTACCCTTGACGCAGAACCACAGACGTCTCCGCCGCCAATGGTGCCATGACAGAAGGATGTGGACGGCAGAATGGAATGAAATTGTCTTTACTGACGAGTCACGCTTCTGTCTGCAACACCACGATGGTCGCATTCGAGTCTGGAGACACCGTGAAGAGAGGATGCTGAACAGCTGCGTTATGCACCGCCACACTGGTCCTGCACTGGGTATTATGGTATGGGGCGGTATTGGATATCACTCTCGCACACCTCTAGTACGCATTGCCGGTACTTTAAACAGCCAGTGCTACATCTCTGAGGTGTTGGAGCCATTTGTCCTTCCTTACCTTCAGGGCTTGCCCACAGCCATATTTCAACAATATAATGCGCGACCACACGTGGCACGCATTGTCCAACGGTTCTTCGTCAATCGCCAGATTGAATTGCTTCCCTGGCCGCCTCGCTCTCCGGATCTTTCGCCGATAGAAAACATGTGGTCCATGGTTGCTCTACGATTGACCCAGATTCCATCCCCAGCTGCCACAGCAGATCAACTTTGGCAACGTGCCGAAGCTGCTTGGTCTGCTGTACCCCAAGAACTCATCCAAAGTCTCTTTGAATCAATGCCGAGGCGTGTGGCAGCGGTGATCTCCAACAATGGCGGCTAATCTGGCTACTGATTTTGGCAGGAACCACACTTCACAGAAGTCTATAAATTTAATCATTTGATACTTGGTCAACATGTTATCTACAAAATAAATTTTGTTGTGATATCTCTTGTCTTTCTTGGTGTTGCAATTTCGGTGGCCAGCAGTGTAATACCTAACAACGGAACTTTTTATCTATGGCTATGATATTTATTAGGGGTCGTTCTAAATGGGGGAATGTGCAGTATTAAAGTGACTTAAGGCTATTGTGTACTAACCCTATTGGATTCGCTCACCTCAATATTTACCTATGGAGAAATATTGTCCAAGGATTGCCGACTTGAATTGAATTTTGTTTTTAAATTGTACTCCATAATAAAGAAAAAAAATTACACCTTGGGGTATTTTACGATTTTTTAAAGGGTAAATAATATTTTAAAATTTTAAATATTCGGGGAAACAATCTGGTATAGTGTGTTTTAAAAGCTCATAAATTCCTTTGGTGGAAGATATTTATAAAATGAATCCTGTCACAAGATGCACAAAGGTTCGGGCTATCAGAAAATACCCTTTTCATTGGATAAGCAGCATTTATGTAGCTGTTAATAGTGGACAAATTTCCTCCATACGTCAATATTGAGTTGAGCGAATCCAGTAGGGTTAGTACACGGCAGCCTTAAGTAAGCTGTTAAGAAGCTTTTATTTCCCACTGTCAATTAGTTTTAAAATTGTGGCCATCAATTTAAAATCATTTAATTAAAATCGTAGTTTGGGAAAAGATCAGCATTGATCATAACCTCGGAATAATACTGAATTTTGATGATGTATACCTCTCGCTTTTATCTTGTTTCCCTTTTTTATGGATAAAACGATTCAAATTTAACAGTAAAGGGTATACCAATGGGTAATAGCTTTACTAGCGCCCTTGAAAACAATTTCTTACATTCTTACGAGACTAAATTTTTTAACTTAAATAAAGTATTATGGTTTTTGTGAAGCTCTGGTTGTATAGCAGTGGTCACAGAAGCTAATTCTGGTGTGAGGCCAATTGTGATTACCTATTCAAAGCGCTACCTGTTTGATTGACCAATAAATATCGTCTCTTGCGTTGTGTTACAAATACGATATGGGCCTTCTAATTGAAAGCAATAGATAAATTTATTGGAGCAAAACACATATATAGTTCATAACAGTAACTCATCACATTTACTATATTCAATAACCTTTCTTATTCATTACACTTTAAAATATACATACAATTTCATACCCCTCAATGAGATATTGCTTAATTATTAATCATTAATTATTTACTCATGAGGTATTATACTTAATAAACACTTCTGTGATTCAACTTAGCAATTGTCATTAACTACGTCACTTAATTAAATATGGATGAAAGTTAGCGAGGCAGACATTACTTAGTGATCAATAACTAACGTCACACATACCTGGTGCGTTGCAGTTTACAAACATCATCATGAACTCGGCTGGCTTGTCATCATTTGGGGATGGTCTTATTTGTTAAGGCACGCTCCGCGATGTGAAGCTCTCTTTCTGTCGGCGGCAAGGGTGTAGGCTGGGTAGTCTGGCTGCTTTCCGTTGTCCAGTGCTGGTATCAATCGGTCCCTTGGGACGGAGTAATTCACTCTCAGTAGACCTCCTCTTTCTGCATCCGCAGCTGGTCCTTTGAATGTCGACGATATGTCCTTGAGGCGGGTAGCTCATTTAAGGCTGTCACCATGTCTCGTGTGGTTTTCTTCATATTATCGACTTTGCCTACGTGCTATCATCTCTGCTCTCCCGGAGGTCAATGGCTCGTGGTTCTCATTCTTTATCGCTCTGCATGACACCGCTCTGATTATTTTCCCAAATCAATTCGTCTCTCTTATTCGGCTTCACTGGAAACGGCAATCATCTCAATTCTACGACTGGTTATCTGCTCGGGTCGTTGCTTTTTCTATTGTCGCCGCAAGCCGTGCTCCGTTTATGTCGCTCAAATCAAGTCTACTCTGTCAGCTTCGTTGTATGGAGCGGTCATCTCAGTTCTACGTCTCAAAAAAAATCTGCCTGTTCAATCTTTTCTTGCTTCTCTAATATCTTCCATCCTTCCTCATTGGCTCCTCCGTCTTTCTCATTCACATTGGCCATATACTTTTCAGTCTCAATTTATTCGTTCTCCTTCCTCCTTCTCGAATCTTCCATCACCGCCTTCGCTGAGAGCATGTTGCTTTTCCTCATTATTACTTCTCTTCCCACTGCTTCCTCCGATTTCTTGGATCTCCATCTGTTTCTTGTTTCTATTCCCGTGGCTAAATCATTCCTCCATTCATCTTTCACTCTCTTTTATTGATCCTGCGCTTAATCACCATTTCATCACATCTGCATCCCCTTTTCTTTGGCCGTGCAGTTTACTTAACAGTTGCTTCAAGCTAACTAAGTCCTTTCAATTCGGCTACTTCTCTGCTTACCACTTCCTTTTCTCATCAATTTCTCCCTTTATGCGGTTTCCCGTCTTATTCACCTTTATCTTTCTTTAATCTTCCCTGCAATCTTTACAATCTTCGTTATTCTGGTCCTCTTATTTCATTCTTTAACTTTATTTAATGTCACCACCATATACCCCGTGACATAGTTTCCAGATTTAGTTATATTGATGACCTTATAATTTTCAACTGTAACGATTTTGAATTTCTAAATCAAATCTACACAAAGGTATTAACCTTACACAAAACTAATGAAGATAGACATTATGCAGCTTATTTGGATATTAAAATTAAAATTCAAGATAGAGGAATAAAATCGGATATATGATAAAAGATTAGATTTCGACTAGATTTCGATTAGGTTATTACATAAAGAATTATTATTACAGAATAGCTTTGACTCTGCAAAAACCTCCCTTTTGGGAAACCGTTTTTTGATTACCTGCCTTGCCTATAAATATGACGCCATTGGTCCTATGCCCAATCTCATGATTGGAAGCCATTTTTCTTCATTTTAACGATAGTCATTGTCAAGGTATCTGCTCTTTAGCACACAGTTATAGGTTTACCCTGCTATATGGGGAAACGGAATTTTGTTAGCAAACGTTTTGTGGCCTGTGTAGTATTCTCCACTTGTTGCTCAAAATTCCAAACGAACATTCGACATATCTTCGAGCTCGAGATAGTCGGAAGTTGAATTTTTTTGGGGGGAGGGAGGGGAAAAATTTTACCTCTGTACGGTCTCAAAACGTTTTGTGACAAGAAAAAGCTAGGACCAATCACGGATCCAGACGGCAGCCGTGCGATTTTTCTAAATTCATGTCTGGCAACTCGTTTCCTTCGGAAAATTACTATAATTTTATTAATTCATTATCCGTTCGGAGGTGAAAGAAGTGCAATGCTTCGTATTGTTAGGAACTCCGTAAACCCTACTACCTTAACCCACCGTAAACTTTTTTTTAAATCAGAAAAAGACTTCTTTTCATCCGTGGAAATATTTACAATGGTTAACATAAAAAAAGACTCTTCTCCCCTTAACTCGAGAGTACAGATTTCTGCCCGCATCGTCTGCTCGAACTTTTAACACCAATCGTTCACATTTTTTTAGAAATCGTCATTCAAAAAATATTTATTTCATCCAAGGGAACCTGTACAATGGTAACATAACTACTCTGCTTCATTTAGCTCAAGAGCAGAGTTGAGTTTGATGAGTGGAGTGCCTTGGTCAGATGACTTTATCTCCTGTAGCAAGATGATTTGTAATCAATGTTAATGTGCTCAGTAGTTAAAATAATTAAGATAAATTAAGTTTAAAGTTACCAGTTACTTCAATAATATAATTAATTTAGAACCTTCAAGTAATTGAAGGAGAAGAAAAAAATAATAATTAAATAATATTAAGATAAGGAAAAATAAGATTAAGTAGCAAAATTAAATAATTTAAAGATATTAATATGAGAATAGTTAACAAGTTAAGGAAAAGGTGGACCTCAGCAAACAAGATGTTAAGTTTGCAAAAAAGAAAAAAAAGGCCCTGTTCAGGGTCATACAATTCGTAACGAGATGATTGCAAATTTCCGCGGGGGAAACTAAAATTATCAAGATAGGGAAATTTTGAAGATGCGACACCACCTAGGACCGAACTCTCATCGTAGCGTTTACCATGTCATCGCGATAGCACTGCGCTATGGCAGCACATAAACAGGTGAGCAAGATGGGATGAGTATCGTGGTAAGGAAATTAATGTTAGCTCCTAAGGAGACACGCCCTAGGTTGCTTACGATTAGCAGGAAAACAATAATCGTAATCAGGGAATTCTGGAATTATTTCATTACGAAGAGTACGCATTTCTAACTTTTAAAGTAAAAAAAAAAAAATATGTGGAAATCTTCATTACGGTAACATAAAAAACGACTATTCTCCAGTTAACTCTAGTGCGCACATTTCTGTCAGTATTGTACACTTCGAGTTAAATCCAGAGCTGTACATTTAATTGGGCGTGAAAAACATATTCAAAGGCTTTCAAACTTAGGATTCAAACATTTTTGTATCTAAAATTTTTTTCTTTTCAGAAAGATTATGCGCAATATCTTTATGCGATTTCCACACAGAAAAGATTTTCGGAAGAATTTCTTAATGAAATTTGAAGTTAATTGCGTATCTGCTAAAAGACTGTCTGTTTAAGGAAATGAATTAATTTCCAGTGAAAGCTTTATAAAAGATTGCTTTGTGTGTGTTTCCAAACTTTCATCTTATTTTTGGCTAGCGAGATAAACAAGTTCACTCGTCAGTAAATGGAAGTATTTATAGACTGCAAATGATTTTAAAAACTTGGGAGTTCACAAACATACTTCTCTGCGAAATGCTTTTTAAGGGGATAATGCATACAACAGTTTCGTGCGTTTTCATAACTTAAATATAAATCTCCAAAAACCTCTTAGCAAAATTGGATAGTTGCAGAGAATTTCGTTAAATCAGATTTTGAGAGAAGCGTAGTTGCCCATGACAACTTAATAAAATTTGAGGGTAACAGGCGTTACCTACAGATCTTGCGATCTTGGTTTTAATATAGTGGAATAAAAATTACCTTTTTTACGCTTGTAGTAATTTTTTTTTACAGTTTCAAGATTCTTAAAAGAGGCATTTAAGCATGTACATTGCTGAGAAACTTTGGCCTTAAGGCTGCTGTGTACTAACCCTATTGGATTCGATCACGTCAGTGTTAACTTATGGAGAAAATGTGTCCAATGATTGCCAACTAGGATTGAAATATATTTTCTTTTATCTGTACTCCGTAATAGAGAAAAAAATTTGATGCCTGGGGCCTTTTCGTTTTATTTAAATGCTAATAATATTTTAAATTTTAAATTATTCGGGGATATATCTGGTATAGTGTTTTATACGCTCGTACATTTCTTTGGTGGAAGATAAATCCAAATTGAATCCTGTTGCAAGGTGCATAAAAGTTCAGGCTATCTGAAAATGCCATTTTTATTGGATTATCAGCGTTTATGTGCTGTAAATAGTAGAAATATTTTCTTCATAGGTTAACATTTAGGTGAGCGAATCCAATAGGGTTAGTGCATAGCAAACTTTGTGTATTTAAGAAATAAGTTTAAAACGTTGTTTAAGAGGGCATAAATAGTAAAAGTTAGAGATAATCTGTAAATTAAGAAACCTATTGATTTCACAATTACTGGAAAAAGATTATTTTTAAATTACCTCCTCTGTTTGGAAATTTCGGTTACCTAAGTAATTTTCTTCGGAGACGACGGAATTTAATTTTTTGAACAAAGATATTTGACTATATAGAATAATCTAGCTGTATGTTAGTAACTGGCTTTTTTCAATTATCGTAAATACATACATAGAGTAATTTTTACATTTCAGTTATTAGACACGCAGTTTAAGAACATAGATATGTAAATATACAATATATAGCTCTATGGTAATGATTGTTTATAATCATCTTAAACATGACTAAATTTGACACAATTTACAATTTGCCAAATTTCAGTCAAGTAAGTCCAGTCAAGTAATAAAATTATGAATCTATTTCCTGGAAATCTAAATTATCGTTATCATAGTTATTGTTATCTAAAGTACTGATAAATCATATGCATACTCAGATTAAATTATTTTTATTTTCTAATTATTAGGCAAGCATTTTATGAACGCATGTTATGAAAACGTCGACTTAAAACTAGTTCTACGGAGCGCTGGAACTGATTTTCACCCAACTTTTCTCCTACTCGTACGATTCAAAGTGGCGGCGCTTCAATGAATGCGCTAGCACTGATATTCCCCGACTACAGTGTTTGGATAAAAACGATGGCAACAGAAAAAGAGCGGCGATATTTGAATTTCCGTTTCAAGAACTGTATGTGGGGTTAGTTTTCGTGTATTTTTCGGTGAGAGAACACATCCATCTGCTTGTAGAAAAATGCTTCTTGAACCACGTGGCTGAACGTGTCGCAAAAAAAGAATAATCAATCTTCAAAATACTGATGAAGATAAAATCGATCTTCTGTGAGTGAATTTCCTTCCCACGCTTTAGATAAGCTTCTACAAGTACGCATATAGTACAGAATTGACGCATATGTTAACAGATTCAAGAAATCCTAATATTTCCCGGCCTTTTCAGGATAAGATGTGATGCCAACGTTTAAATCCTTATGTGCACTCTCATTTCCTGTATTAATAAAAGTGTCATTTATTCAGAAAGTGTGGTAAGTGAATTCTTGTTTTATTCTTTTATTTTTAACGCAATGTACTAATCTTCTAGAATCATGGCCATAACAATAATTATTAACAACGTAGTTATAAAAATGCTTACAATATAGCTATATGTTAACGCCTCGCTGTACATTTTAAGTTTATTAAGTAAATTTAGACCAAAACTCTTCAATTTTGTAAAAAGTTGTATTCTTATGGACTGTTATTTTCCTCATTTTCCCATTTTTGTGTTATATTCCTACGAAGCATAGCACAGAAATTTTTGGAAGTAGAGGTGGTAGATCCTGACGTCCATGATTTACCGTAAAATCTTCATTACGGTAAATCATGGTCCATGATTTACCGTAAATACGCACTTTTTTTCCACATTTTAGTCCTCAAAAATGAGGGTGCTTATTATACTCGTGTACAAAAAAAAAAGTTTTAAACATTGAATAAACACGTACAGCAGCTGTAAAACATTGTCGCAACACGGGTGCGCGCGCATCTGCACTCCGTGATTCATCCACCCGTTTACTAAGCAGGTGTTCCTTTTAAGCAAATGGAACTCATAGTTCGTATCGCACACGCGTTCGTTTAGTAACAAGTCCCTTGAAATAGTGATAGTTCTCGGTTGTTTCAAGTGCAAATATTTATTATTTTATTTTAATTATTTCACTCTATTTCGTTAGCGGATCTTTATGTTATGAAAAGTATACGACTTACCTTTCTTCCGCTTCTTCTGGGCGTCTGCATCTATAAAAAGTAATATTCCCAGGATTCATGAAGAGTTCTACATCTCTGCAAGACACAGAGTTTTATTTTACTGACATTCACATCACAAAAACAAAATTATTTACAAAAGATTTATGAGCATAGTTTCCCAACTCGTGTGATATGACCGCAATTGTCCGCGACATTCGAAAGTCTAAATCTGAGTTCTGTTTATAGTCTGTTTCTGTCTTCACCTCAGTTCGGAGAGAAGCTCGGAAACACATGGAGGATGGAGGGTAAGGTTGATCGGCAGCAACACACTATAAATTTCTTCATGATGATCCTATACGGCAGCAGAAAAATTATAAACGTGATTGTTATAATTTTATTGTTTATATTGTTAATATTGTTAAACGTGATTGTTAATATTGTTAAACTTGAAAAGACAGTAAGAACGGCATTATTATGGGAGGATGGGCAGGTGTCATCAAATGAGGATGATGAGGGTGATAATTACGACGGCACCAGTAATTGTGATATGGAGGCAACAACAATAGATGAGCTGTATTCTAGTGAATGTGATTCATTAGAATACAGCTCATCTCAATTATCTTAAGACTCATAATTTGACATTATTGTTTGTTTTGAATAAAAATTTTTAGTTTTCTTTTTTTACCGAATTTAACGTTTTCGTTTCTTTTTATTTCCAAATTTTATTTCTGTTCACAAATATCTGTGCAATTTTTAAATAAAATTTTGAAAAGTTATGGGTGCGTATTATAGTCTAATTTTAATTTTTTACGAAAATTTCGCGCAAAATCAAGCATGCGTAATATACACGTGTGCGTATTATAGACAAGATTTAAAGGTAAGACTTAAGAAGACATCACGCAGACTCAATGCATCTGGCAACGCCGGAAAAGGGGCGATGGTGTGAAAAAGAACTGACGTTCAAAAATGACAGACTGTTAGAATTCAGGCAGGGTCACATTCTGTTAGCGCTGTGTTACATTCTGTTAAATCTAAATATTCTTGTATTCTAGATAATCTATTTTTAAATTAATGTTTCATGCAAATGTTAGTATTGTTAATATAGTTTTCGTATTAATTCTAAGAACTCACAAGTTTATGAGTAAGTGGCTCGACAATTTGTAAACAACGTAGCCCGCCATGCTCAACCAAAAGATTTTGAAAAAAAATGGAGCCGAACGTCTCTGAATACCTTAAGGAGACAGTGGATTTTCAAAATTGTGAAATTTGTCCAAAAATTCGATTTTTTTTTATTTTATTGAATTGTGAAACTACGGACGAGTAGGAATGTGTTTCAAAAAGAATTTTTAATTTCTGTGATTCCTTTCCTAGTTATAGGCATTCGTGTTTAATTTAGATATTATGTTGTTACTAATAGCATAAACTTTAAATGCGTTTTTCTCAAAATAAAAATTTTCATGTCATACGAATATTCAAACTGCTCCAGTCGCATTTCAATTATCGTATTGCTTTGAAATTTAAGTTTTATATACTTAACTGTATATAAAATAAATCTTATTGAAAATAATTATGTCTCGTAGCTCATAATTTCTAAATTTTGTACTTGAAAAGATGATTTATAGGTATTTTGCGTAATAAAAAGGGTGATTTCATTATTTTTTTCTCTTTATATTTTTAATGAATGCTTAAAATAAGGAATAAGTTTCATTGTTTGTTCTATAAAGTATCCTGTAAATAAAAATTAACATATAAAATGCAAAAAGAAATGCGCATGGAACATTTTAATTAGGCCAATTTTTGATATAATTAATAATTCATAATTCATAAATTATTAATATTTCATCATAAAATTTTAACCACTTTTGCATATTTATGGTACTAATCACATATTCAAATTTCAAGCAAATCCATTGAAAACAAAAAAAGTTAGGTTTCAAGGTCAACTGTCCCCTTAATCAATGATACCTCCGGGCGTATTTAAAATCTAGAGCCTACTTCTTTAGCACTGTAAGGACTTTGCCTTAAATAAAAGACTGCCGGCCTTCTTGTATTTAATGCTTTAATTGCATTTCTCGACTAAATACGGGCTATTTACAATATATATATATATAAAATTAAATTCGTGGGTTCGAGGCATCGACGAGGAAGGTCAGCCTTAAGTTGTCGCTGCGCTCATTCAAGTCTATCTAGGCCCGACAGTATCTCCTTGTCTCCGACTCTATCTCACTCTGAATAACTTAATCTTTGAATCACCGACATGATATTAACTCGCGTCCGGCGACTTTATATACCTTCGCTGAACGTTCTCGAAAGGTCTGGAAAACGCCGCCTTCCTTTATTCAGTTATTGTTCCCAGACGACTAGGCTACTCCGTACGGCCACTTCGTTTTGGTAGCTGACGAACTGTTCCGCGAGCTGTAGGTAGCACTTCCGGTCTTTATGTCGCCAAGACTGTCTGTCTCCAGCCATCTAAATCGATTATGTGCACAAATCGCGCGGTGGTTAGTCTTCCCGAAATTTCCACGCACAAAATATTCTCTATTGTACTGGAGTCGTTATAGCACTAAGGTCCTTTTGATATCACTTTGGCAGATTTGTGTTTCTGCCATTCTCGCCAAAATTTTCATTTAAGCAACTGATTTAACAATACCATGGCGATGTTTAGTAGAGATGGAAAATATAATTCTGGGGCATTATTGCAGATGTTGATATGTCATTTTTTTTCATGATTTCGACAAATTAAAAAAGTAGCTTTCGTTTGTGACATATAAAATCGCTTAATTAAGTTTTTCAATCCAAATATTCTTTAGTTAGCACTCATATTCAACCTGAAGCTTATGGCTGGTGTTCAAGGAAACTTTTCAATTAGTGACTAAAATATTCAATTAGGGACCAAATATTACTTCTTTTATACGTAACAGCACTTGGCAATACGAATAACTTCGTATTATTTCATAATTCCACTAACAGCTTTTGCCACATTAAAGAACCAACTTTAAGAGTGACATATCAACTTAGAATATAAAATTTAATTTTTCGGACATATCAACATCTGCAATAATACCACAGATATATCTGACCAGCTTACAAGAAGAAATAATTGCTAGGTTGTGATATTAATTATCTATGAAGGTATTTCATACTACACAAGACTTGACACAGCAACACTTAATTTAGCGGCTCACTGCACTATGGCGACTAACTGAGTAGCCCTAAGCAGTTGTCTATTAAATGCAACGTTATTTTACTAACCCTATAATGACCAGGGAACTGGCGAAAGAAATCTCATTTATCTTACTTAAGGTATCCGATTACGTTGAAAAGTTTAATTTGGGTCAAAAATAACAATTTTTTTAATTCTTTTGTTGGACACACAAGTTAAATTTCTTTAAAAAACAGTTTCATTTTTGTCTCTACGTTAATTAAAAGAGGAGGTATTAATGATTTTATAATGACTAGAAAACCGGAAGTGGAGATTTAAATCACCGGAAGTGGCCGTTTATTAAAGGGCCAGAAACCTGTTAACAATTATTACAAAAACATAATTTCATTTTTAATATAATTTTAGTAAACTTTTAATAAAATAATTAAAGTAAGAACACTTTTGCAAACTGTATGGCAACGTTAAATTACTTCACATAGCTTGTAATTCTAAGCATATCTAAAACTTAAAATGCCTTTTTATCAAAATTGAGAAATCACCATTTTTGGCTGACTTCAAAAGTGATAACTCAAAATATTATCATTGAAATTTTATGAAATTTTGTGTACCTAGTCTATGTATTGTATTCTAGAGGATTTACTAAAAGAATTTTGACTGAATGAATATTTTTCAATTTATGACCTATTATTTCAATAATAACGTTGTAAATTCGGCAAACATTTCCTAATAAATATTCGATCAGTTGTAAGATATTCATTTCTTAATATAACTTTAAACTTTTAGTACATTCTCTAGATAAAAGAATGTAGTTTATTTTCATAATTACATTATTCATAATGTCATTATCAGCTTTTGCAACATTAAAGAACCAATTTTAAGTGTGACATATCAACGTAAAACATAAAATTGAATTTTTCGGACATATAAACATCTGCCATAACGCCATAGAAATAATAATGTCAAATCTAGTTTTTATTTTCATTTCTTAAGTTTTTTTTCTGTTATGTAATGTAGGATTTCATTAAGGAGTAGATATATGACATGCATTCCATGTAATATCCTTATCGACAGCTGCAGTTACGTTACTTCCAAGAATGAAAATCACCATTTCTCCCCAGAGTATCTTAAAGCGTAAAAAGTTTTGTTCCGGATTCATCGTTAGTCGTATAATATGAAAAGAGATTGCAATAAACATAAAAGATCGCATCTGTTGATGAAGAGAGATGAGGAACATGTTGGAGATTTCTCTCCTTAAAAACACTAGATGTTTACTTGGAACGCTTCCATGAAGCCTTTTTCCCTGAGTTGATTAAATTACATCGTTGAGATACAATCCGTAGCAGAACAGCATTCAGAGATAAAAGTTCATGGTTTTTAACGGGTTTTTTTTTTTGTATGTCTGTGAATAACAACCGCCATAAAATGAACTCGGTGAATGGAGGTTTTTTCACCGAATTTACTCTGATTTTGCTAAAAGAAGACGAAAAAAATCAGTATAACAGCTGAAATTTATGGTTTGGTATGGTCCTTTATGTTAAATGCATATTTTAAAAAAAAATTACTTAGGATTTTTTTTCTAGAAAAACCTATTTAAACTGTTATGGCTTAGTCAAGCATTCTCTGAAGTTTAAATTATAGTAAATTGTGATATTAAGTGTGTTTAAGGTGATTAGAAACAGTCTGTCAACAACCTATAGCTATTTATACATCTCTGTTCTTAAACTGCAGGCCTAAAAAGTAAAAAATAAATTTAACTCTCTTTCTCATATACACCTAATTCTGTTTTTGCACGAACCTTTTTTACACGGATTAGATTTAATACGAATTCAAAATAAATATTTCATTCTATTTTTACGCATTATATTACATTCTATTTTGATTTAACACGAGCGGTCCAAAACCAGTTTCTCATTTTTTTTTGTCTAAATTCCAAGAAAACAAAAATTTATTTTTGGCGTGATATTTTTGGCGATAGTGTATCCGATTCTGTTTTAATTCAAGAATATAGTACACAAAAACATTTTCTTCTTTTATTCTATCACATATAATTTATTTACATATATTTACAACTGCGAAATGTTATTCGAATGAATTACATCATTTTCACTGCCACATGTAGCCGCATTCAACGTTCAATTAACTTGTCTTTCATGAGGGAACTCATCACGTACGATGGTCATATGACACAACTCCGCTCTATGTAAATAAAATAGAACAGTAGTAGACCATTTCTATTCAGCCATTGACTCCATCCCCATCAGCGAATCCTCTCGAGGATCCTGAAGACATCCAATGAGAACTCTTCTTTTCACACTCCAAAGTCGTAACCAAAAGACTCTCTGCTTCACTTATTGTGTTGCATTTTCCTGAACTGTCGATGCTATTCTACGAACTTTCAATACTCATTTTGATGGTATTTCCGCTCTCCGATGACATTCTCCTGAAATATCTGTGTTTGAAGGCGTTGGCCTAGGTAACACAGTTAACCAATTGTTCCTATGGTCCTATGGTCATTTCTATTTTATATATGAATTACACGCACCACGCACGAATAGATTGCATATAACTGTGTGTTTTGAAACTCGTGCTTTCTGCTAGATATACAACCATACATACGTATTAAGGATTGAATTTGGTGCACATCTATCGTACTCGTTCATTGTGTCTTCTGAAGACATTTAGTATGTACCTCTATTTCATAGTTAACTAATCTACATGTAGTGAAATTTGTGCAAATATAAATTAAAAATTTTGTCGAAAGTCAATAAATTGTAAGTTTACAAATTTTTCATAGCTTTATTTATTAATTTTATTTGAGATATTTTCCGGTAGCCCTTATATAATGTCACATAATTCACCCAGTACCAAAACGAAAAGTAAAGCGATTTCTTTGGAACATAAAATCAAATTTTAGATCGTCTTACGACTGGACAACGTGCTACGTCTGTAGGAAAGCATTTTGGTGTGCATGAAGCTTGAAAATTCTGATGTTTTTAAACTTCACTTCAATTATTAACCCCCCATTTCTTCTCATGATTCGAAATTCTTTTTATATACTTCAACTACTAAATTAATTTTCTTCAGCACATAAAATACACAATAAAAAACTTCTCAATAATGAGATCAATTTCCTTTAAAACACAAAACAATTTATTATATTCGATATTAAGCATTACTGCCTTCGACATTAAGCATTACTGCTTTCGAGATTAAGCATTACTGCTTTCTGACTGTTCGCCAAGAAAAATCCTTTTTCACGTAGAACATTTTTCGTTTTGAACACACTGCCATCTATTGGCATAAGATACAATTATAATTGCAATTTCAAATTCTACAATCTTCCCCCCAAATGAACTATAGGTTCATTTAACAAAAAAAAATCAAAATAAAATAAAATGACAATAATAAAGAGAAAAAAAAATTAACAATATACAATATTATTAATTTACAAAAGGAAAAGAAGAAAAAGTCCTGTCAGGTAATTTCAAGGTTGTAGAGCAATTGTACTGGACGTTTAATTATTCCTCGCGCAGTCTTTATGGAACATGATCTTATCTTTCCATCTCTTCCCACATAAACTTTTATAACCTTACCCAATTGCCACAGCTGTCTCGGTTCACGGTTCCCACCTGTAAGAACAATATCATTAATTTTTATATTGGGACCATTTGAATGAGACGCCACATGGTTAGACCGAAGTTCAAGAACATGCTGCTCTTTCCATCGTTTCCAGAAATGTTCAACTAAAGTTTGTTGATACTTAAATCTGTTTCGAAGATCAGTTTTTTCTGGTTCACTGTTTCTTGCTGGCAATGTGGTAAGACGACGACCCACCAAAAAATGAGCAGGAGTCAATGGAGTAGGTTCCAAAGCATCATCATAAGTGTAGGTCAATGGTCGAGAGTTAAGTATTGCTTCTATATCGATTAAGACTGTTGTCATCTCCTCGAAAGTTAAGAAAGCTTTCCCTAAAATCTTCTTCAAACATGTTTGTATACTTCTCACCATTCTTTCCCAAAATCCCCCCACCAGGCGGCAAGGGGAGTATTGTATTTCCATTCGATCCTTTGAGAACCAAGATATTCTTGAATTTCAGATTTTTTACTCAGCCATCGTTTGAATTCTTTATCAGCCCTTTTAAATGTTGCGGCATTATCTGAATATACAGTTCTACACATTCCTCGTCGGCCAATAAACCTCTTAAAAGCTAATATAAAAGTTTCAGTTCGTAAGTTGGACACGAGCTCTAGGTGGACTGCTCGAACTGAGGCACAGGTAAATAAACAAATATAGGCCTTTCTTGTAGCAACATTTTCTTTAATATACAGGGAACCTGTGAAATCCAAGCCAGTCACATCGAACTCTGCGCACATATTCATACGATCAGCAGGGAGTGGCGCGGTCTTCTCAACAAATGCCTTAGCCTTGTATTTTTTGCATACGAGACATTTATTTATCATTGTTTTCACTAATTTTCTACCCTTTATGATGTAATAGTTTGCTCTTAACTGGGTTAGAGTTGCAGTTAATCCGCAATGAGCAACCCTTTCATGACAATATTTCACAAGTAGAGCAGAAAATTCATTATTATATGGCAGTAAAATCGGGTGTTTTTCTTCTTCCGTAATTTCTGCGAATTCTAAGCGACCGCCGACTCTGATTAAACCATTTACGTCTATAAAAGGATCAAAAAATTTTATTCAGGAATCATTTGCAAGTTCTTTTCCTGCCACAAGCATATCTTTTTCTGACTTAAACGCTAACTCTTGAACATAAGATATCCAAAATTTTTCTGCTTCCAAAATTTCACTTGAATCTAAGGGTTCGGTTTTTTTAGTTTTCATTTTTAGATTGTTTACAAATCGTTTGACATATGCTGTTACTCTGATCGATTTAGTTAAATTCTCATACAATTTTAAATTAAACAGATCTTCCTTGACAGTTGTGATAAGCGAAAGTTGAGCTTTACGAGCTTCTAATTCAACAGTAGAGTTATCTGGATCAATATGTGCAACTTTAGGCCAATATGCTTCTTCTTCGTGTAACCACTGAAGACCAGACCACCATAGATCACAATTAATCAGTTCCAATACTTTCTTTTTTCTGGTAATGATGTCTGCTGGATTTGTTTGGCCTGGGCAATGACGCCAAATTTCTGGCTCTGTTAAGGATTGAATTTCTCGAACTCTGTTAGCCACATAAGGTTTCCATTTTGTAGATGAGCCTTTAATCCAGCAAAGTGCTATACTGGAATCTGTCCAGCAATGATAACTGACATTAACACCTATATGTTGGAATACGGGTTTAATATGTGAAATGAGTCTCGCACCTATTAAAGCAGCAGTTAGTTCAAGTCTGGGAATGGTTAATTTCTTGAGAGGTGATTATCTACCCTTAGCCATGAGAAATGTTACACTTTTATTATTATTAATGTTAGTAAATCGTAAATAGATTACGGCTCCATAGGCTATCTCACTACTGTCAGTGTAAAAATGAATTTGAATGGATTTCAAATTTTCAGTCAAACTTGTAGCGAAATAATATCTAGGAATTCCCAGTCTGTTAAATAAAGGTAATTCCTCACACCAAATTCCCCATTGACTTAATATGGAGTCGGGTAGTTCTTCATCCCAGTGTATGCCCTTTTCCCAAAGTTCTTGGAAAAGTATTTTCAGTCTCATTATGAAAGGTGAAAGAAATCCAGTAGGGTTAAATATTCTACCTGTAGTTCGGATGATAGTTCTTTTGGTTTTGTCAGAGTTTTTTATAAACTCAATTAGGCTAGTTACATCAAATTTAAATGTATCCTTATAACGATCCCAAATTAATCCTAAAACCTTTAAAGAAACAGTTTTATCCTGACATCTCGTTTCCTTGGAGCCAAATTCAATTTCGGAATTTTGCCACAGATTTTCAAGTTTAGAAGAATTGCTCTTCCATTTTCTAAGTTTCATACCTGCCTCGCTCACTATTATATTAGCTTCTTTACATTTCTTAAATGCTATTTCTTCATTTGACGCCCCTGACAAAAGGTCATCAACGTACATGGAATCATTCTACATGTTGCATGTTTCAGGATATATATGAAGATATTTCTGTAGGTGCAATTTTATTACACCTACTAAAAGGAAAGGGCTGGATGTAACATCAAATAATATGCGTTTTAAACGAAAAATCTTTGGACGTATCTCAGATAAGTCTTCTGGTAAACTGTCCACCCACAAAATCCGTACTAGATCTCGGTCAGTCTCATTAAGGGATATCATCAAGAATGCCTTTTCAATGTCTGCTATAAAAGCTATGTAATTGAATCTAAATTTTAAAAGAAGATTTAATAAATCTGGATTAAGATTTGGCCCAGGATGCAATAAATAATTTAGTGATGGGGAATTTGGAGGATTCTACGAAGCGTCGAAAACAATCCTTAATTTTGTTGTGTCCTTGTCCTTTCTTATCACGGGATGATGAGGCAAGTAATAAACAGGTCTTTCGATTATATTATTGTTATCAACATTTTCTATTATCCCTAACCTTAAATATTCGTCGATAACTTCCTTATAATCAGTGTACAAATTAGGATCCTTTCTAAATCTACGAATTAAGGAATCTAGCCTTTTTTGGCGCATTAAAATAATTATTATTCAAATCAACATCGTCGTGTTTCCATGGAAGTGTTACGCCATAGCAATAATTCTTGAATGTCAAGTTAGATTTTAATATTTGATAGGCTTCATCATCAGAAATACCCTTTTTTGGAATTTCGTTTTTAATGCCTATTTATTCAAGTTCCCAAAAGGATTTAATATAAGTTGATGTTAACTCATCATCTTCTATGCTTCCAGAAATAATAGCTTTCAAGACATTAACTGATATTGATTCACTCATCAAAGGGTTTAAAGAAACTGGACCTTGAACTGTCCATCCCATTAAAGCTTCTATCAACTTTAAAGCAGGACCTAAACGTTTTGTTTTTCCAGTTACTATTTGCCAAAAAAGTCTGACCCGATCAAAATATCTATTTTTTGTGGATCATCATCATGGTCTACAGTGTCTGACAGTTTTATGTTTGATGACTGAATTTTCTTAACAAATTCTTTACTAGGAGCTTCAATTAATGCACCAGAAATTTAGGGTGATTCCAACGCGTCAATCATTGCAAATTTACCTTCGTCATCAATGTTGCATAATTTAAATTGAATTTTAGATGTAATAAGTTTAACTGAATCTGTGCTGCCAAATGTATTTAAATTAATTGTTTCTTCCTTAACAATGGGTAAATTTAATTTATCGCAAACTTGTCTATGGATGAATGTTCTTTCACTACCTGAGTCTAATAAACAGCAAACCTTTAGTTTTTCGTTAGAAGTGACAATGACGGCTTTAAATGTTGACATAAAAACTTTTTTATTATAGGTTCCGTTTTCGAGAGTAGGGATAACTGAAGTAACAGCAGTTTTCGAATCAGTAACAGCCGTTTGAAATTTATGTTCTATAGTATCAATTTTATCACACTGACCTCTTCTATGTTCTTTACTATGACATTTGGTACATTCAATTTTGAAGCGACAATTACGTTGTAAATGAAATTTTTTATAACAAAAAAAAACAGGGCCCGTTTTGTTTCAGTAAATTTTTCTTTTCACTTAAATTATAACGATCACAATCATCAGCTACATGCTTCCCCAGTTTATCACAAAAAACACAAAATTTCTCAGTTGTAACGTTAAGAGCTGCCGTACTTTGCCTTTTATCTCTATTTTTACTATCAAAGGTACGAAATTTATTTGATTTATCTTCATACGGTTTCACAAAATTTCTTGATTTATTACTTTTGTTTTGTGTTTCCGCCAAGAGAGATGCGTGTTCACGTGACTCAACTTCTAATTTTAAAAATTCTAACAAGTCAGTGATTTTGTTTTTATCTGAACTATGACTTCGAGTAAACAATAAAATTACATCATTCGGAAGAGCCTCTATTAAAATAGGACACAAAAGTGTTCCATAGCTATCTGGTTCAACACCAAGGCTTCTCAGTGACTCAATTTGTAAATAACATGTATCATAAACTTTTTTTAGCCAAGAAATATCTCTTGAATTCCGACATTTCGCCATATTAAGCAGTGCAGACATGTGCTTGTCTATGATCAAATCCTTTCTCCCAAATTTTGATTATAATGTTTTGATTGCTGTCTCATAATTTTCATCTACAGTTAACAAACCAGAAATCAAAAGTGCGGCGTCATTCGTCAAATAAGATTTCTAATAAGAAAATTTTTCTATATTTGATAAAGAATTGTTTTCATGGATAGAGACTTTATATCGGGACCAAAAATTGGTCCATTTGCATATTTCACCATCAAATGTATCGATTGACAAACGCGGTAACTTAATATTCGACTTCACATTACTTTCAGTAACAGTGTTTACACTAGGAGAATTTACATTCGTTTCAACAAAATTAGATTGTATAATATTTGAAATTAGTTTCGTTTTCGCTCTATTCAACTTGTTTCTACAAAGCAATATATTTTCTTGATAATTTTCGACGGAAGAGAGTTCTTTCTCTAAATCTTCCGTTTTCGTGATTTCAAATATTTTTGAATTCAATTCAATTAATCCTTTTTCTTTCTCATTTAGTAAATCAATACTGTCACTAAGTTCATCAACATCTAAGTTCGGATTAGTTAACAAAGTTTCAAATTTATTTATCAATTTAGTTATGGAACTTCGTGCAATAGTTCACGCAGTTGCGAGTTTTTGCATTTTCTTTTTTCAAAATGTTCAAAACTTTCAAAGAAATCAAAGGGCTTCACTTACCTTTAATCTAAAGGTATCCTGTGTGTTTCGGCACCACTGTAAATTCTGATGTTTTTAAATTTCAATTCAATTATTACCCTCCATTTCTTCTCATGATTCGAAATTCTTTTAATATACTTCAACTACTAAATTAATTTTCTTCAGCATATAAAATACACAATAAAAACTTCTCAATAATGAGATCAATTTCCTTTAAAACACAATAAAATTTATTATATTCGATATTAAGCATTACTGCCTTCGACATTAAGTATTACTGCTTTCGACATTAAGCATTACTGCTTTCTGACTGTTCGCCAAGAAAAACACTTTTTCTCGTAGAACATTTTTCGTTTTGAACACACTGCCATCTACTGGCATAAGATACAATTATAATTACAATTTCAAATTCTACAATCCTACCATAAGAACAATTAAGAAAAATGGAGCTGCATTTAGGAAGTCGGTATGTGCTGGAACAAAAGTAAGTGTTAATTCATCATCATATACAAGAGATATTGTCAAGAAAAAGATGGGAAAAGCCTCTGGTAATGTGGATAGAAGATGTCACAAAAAAGAGTACCAGTAGATGGAAATACCATCAAGCGAACAGCACTAAGAATTTAGAGACAGATTAAAGAAAAGAAGCCAAGCACTTCATCCCAGTTAAACAGAAAGTATGAATTTTCTGCAAGTACAGGTTGGATGACAGAGTCTCTTAAAAGGCATGCTCTTCATAATATAGAAATAATTACAAGATAAAAAGAACTTTTTATATACCACGTTTTTAAATTTTCTGTTGAATCATATAAACTAATTGCACAAAGCTTCACTTAATTATTCTTTTTCACTTCCTTTTATTTAATTTTAATCACTTTTTAGTCGTTTCCACTATCTAAAGACTTTATATACCGCTAACTTTTATAATTTTTTTTTAAAGTTTTCGCAAAATATTTTTGTAAACAATCTAAATTCACATGTAATTTGTAATACATGTGAATTTACATTACTCCTTATGGGAAAAATGCGTTCGAAACTCGTCGTTTTTGATACTCGTCGTACCATCCGGAATCAATTAACGACGACTGACGAGGTGCCGAGGTAGATATGAATAGTTATTCTGAAATTTATAAAACTTTCCTTTCCTTTTTGGAAACGTAATAATCCCAAGGCACAGTATCTATCAATGAATTTTGCCCGTTAATTTACAGATTTATAACCTCCTTCCAGGGTTAAAGTATCTTTAATATTACACAGTGACAAACGAATTGCGTAACGATACACAGGAAACTAGAATATTGTTATTTAAAAAAAACTCTACCTTCCAAGACTTCCACGTATGTAATACGAGTTAAATTTCAGAATAGGTAAAGAGTACTTGGGATGTTCAAATTATCAGGATTTTATTCTCCCCAAAAGTGAACATCATATGACTTAGGGCCTGTTCACATAGAATCCGTAAGAATATTTAACTAATTATAAACATCCAAATGATTAAGGAAACACATCTCTTCTTGGCGGAATTAGAAGAATTTTGGCAAGTTTTGGCGATATCTGGAGAGCCAATTTGATTTGACCTAGGAGGAATTGTTATCATTTCCGGTTTTAAAAGAAATCCTTATTATTTTCATGCTTGCCATGAAATTTTAAGTTCTCTGATTGGATTAAAGCAGGGGTGCCAGCATTTTGCCCCAAAGCAAGTATTAGTGTGGCACAGAAAGAGAGATCAATGCGAAATATCAATAGCCCTCCATAGGCGGCATAGTTTATTTTTCCATAGGCGTCCATTACAGATCCCGCTTTATGGAAAAATAAACAGTTGTTTTGCATCATTGCTACTCCCTTTACAGTCGATATTAGATATGCTGCCAGCAAATTTCCAAATGGAATGCATAGAGTTGCATTGATGCCCAACTTAAAGAGAAATTCATTCAAATCTCTTGTTGGACCTTTGTAAATCATACCTGCCAAGAGATAAATATCTCTCCCTGCATAGTCATGCGTCATTCACGTCACCATTGTTTGGAAGCACATACATCTGCGAACAACTATTTTCACGAGTGAAGCGCACTAAGAGTCAAATTAGAATCAAAATATCGGATGAAAATCTTGAGAGTTCCCTGAGAATTGCAATCACTTCAATAGACACAGATATTCATGCATTCGTCTCTCGAATTCAAAGCCAAATATCCCATCAATTTTATGACCCCCTACAGTCATCTTTATAATTATAAATAAAATTTATAATGAAATAAATATGTTAACTATATATTACACTTTTTTACTATTCAACTATTTTTAATGTTAATTTTTGTGTGGCCCAATAGAAATTCATCTTCTTTCAATGTGTCCAAAGCAGGGCCTTTTTATCGCATGGGCAAATCGGGACTTTGCCCAGGGCCCCCTGATGCTAGGGGGCCCCAAAACCCCCTTGGTGTATGCACCTAGTACTTCTAATAGTATGTATAACCCATGGATAGTTCTTATTTTTAAAAATGTTCGTAAGGGGGGGGGGACAAATAGCATCTCCCCAGGAGCCTCCAGCGTTCATAATCGGGCCCTGATCCCAAGGAAGCTAAAAGGTTGGACACCCCTGGTTTAAAGTATATCAATATCGCTAACGCGAACGCTGACGGATTCTAGGTGAACAGGCCCTTAGACTCCCAATTCCTCATATTTCATTGTAACTCAAGGAGAGAACGATAAACAAAAACTTGCGTGAGCTGTCAACACGTACGTGAGGGTGGCAAATACGTCTAGCGGTTACAATTTCATTTTAGCTGAAAATGATGACTCTCTAATTGGCTTATCACAATGAGGCAGGCAATAATTTTCTTTCCTTAGCTTTTCAGAATCGTTATCAAACCGAAAAACTTTTGTTTACGATGGGAAAATGATTTTTTTTCAAAGGACATTCATTACTTTTTTTCCGTCGTGTTTAATCCGATTACATGCTTGTGTTTTAGGTTTTCAAAAGTTTATCCAATAAGAGTTTTTACTCCAAATAAGGTGGCATGGATTAGAAATATTCAATGATTTTCAAACTTCAAAAACCAAACATTCTAAACATCAAAACCGAACTACTGCTAAATATTCGATCCATAAAGTACAAAATTCCGTATGGATCGAAAAACACACACACACACACGGCCATAGGCGTAGCGTGCTTCTAACTTTTTTTTTTTGGGGGGGGGGGGGCACGAATTAGGGATGGGATACCGAAAGCAAAGTATCGACATGAGTATCGATAATAATATCGACTATTAATATCGATATCAATAATATATCGGCACAAAAATATCGATATTTCAAAATATCGACGATATTTCAAACTATAAACAATATTTCAAAATATCGATAACACATTTTCCTTTCACTATGCAGTCAATCGTATTCGGAGGAATGATTGTATAGTAAAATAATACATATATATATATATATATATATATATATATATATATATATATATGGTAATAGTACGATAAGAAAAAATTATCTTAATTTAATTCAACAAGGAAATAATTCAATAAACAATATTTTAACAAATTAAAAAGTTTCTATTTAAAGAAAGAAAGAAATCCTAGTTTGGGTGAAGCAATGGCAACACTGAGTGTGTATAAACAAATTGGAAGGAGTTGTTGGAGATAACCGGTTTCTGGACCGAAACCCTTCTGACATGAAGTTTTTGTACGTCACAGTCCATTATTTGGAAAATGAAAAATTAGCTTCCTGAACCACTGGAGTCTTTGAAATAGACCAGAGCCATACTGGAAATTACATTTCTTCAAGAATCCTTCATATCCTGCAGTAGTGGGTTTGAAACAATAAAAACTAAATTCAGTGGTCACTGATGGAAGATCGAATATGGTTAAGGTGACTGCCTACGTTGAAAATGTCACCATTTGACTATTTTGGTCTATATTATTTTTTGCAAGAATTGTGTAATTCAATCTTTTATCTTTTCAAACCCGTTTTGATTTTCATTCTACATCAATTAGAAGCAGAGTTATAGCTATTTTAAAAAGTATCGTCTGCTACAAAACTGAAGTCACAAACAACTTTAAACGCGTTTTTCTCAGAATTATGTTTTTAGCACACTAGGGGCTTTGCCCCTAGCCTCGCTACGCTCGCTCCTCTGGTGAATCAAGTGAATGAATGACTCAATAGTTTTTTACAGCGATTGAGTCATTCATTTGTTTACAGTTGAATCTTCCCCCCCCCTCCCGACGAAATGGATAAAGCCCGGCGAAATGGATGAATGGGTGCAAAATCGGATCTTCTTTCAAAGGAAGCGAATGAGAAGATTTTTTTGAAGTATTTCTTTAAAATTCAATTAAAAATCGAAATTTTAAGATAGAGACTTGAAATGAGGTTTATATAAATGAGGAAGCTTTCATCTTCCAGTTGATATAAATATTTTCTTTGTAACATAATAAGTCTGAGAGCATCGAATTTATATATCTCGAAACGCATAAATTTTTCCAAAAACTGGGTTTTCAATTTTAATAAAAATATCAGTCTGTTTTAAATTATTTTTAAACAAATGAGGTCTTGTTTGAAGGAGAAATGTCTGTAGTCTTAGATTGTAAAAAAAAAATTCTACGATCCTTTTCTGGCGAGTTATCGTAATCTGAACATGAAAAAGTCAATATTTTCCCACAAAACATAAAATAAAAAAAAACTTAAAGTCCGACGAATATGAGACATGTCTTACTTTCTTCCCCACATTGTTCTGCATCGATTGGTATCGGTCTCGACCCCATACCCCCAGCGGTTTTGGAGGAGATAGCGTGACAAGCTTTTGACAGCGGCGGCGGCGGCGCCGGCTGCGTCAGCGGCAGTTAGTTTTTTTAGAATAGAGAGAAATCTCTACCGTTATCATGATATCTCACATAATAATGCTTATAATTTGATAAAATTTTCAGGAAATGTTTCAGATGCTAATGTTAATGAAATGACGTACAATAATTGATGTATAATAAATAGTTTTTTATTTGGGGTTGTTTTTATAAGGAAAGGAATGACGAATCGGGGAAAATTTTCATGTTGGAACATAAAATTGTCTATATTATTTTTGCATTTTAAAATTTCTCTTAGATTGTTTGTCATTTAGAAGATAACTGTGATATGTATCATGTGGGACAAGGAAATTAAAATAGTAGCATTAGAATTTTGTGCAGAGTGATAGGCGTTATAGCTAAATTTCATTAAAAATTTCTTCAAACTGACCAATTTATAAATAAGTATGGTATTTACAGGTTAAGTTTTTGTTTATTTCTTAATTTTTAAGTGCTATTTTACAATAAAAGACTAAAAAGTCCTTAAAAAATTGATTTAAAAAAAATTGGCTTCGAACGTAGGCAGTCACCTTAAAGCCGTGGAATTTGCTTGTGGTAGAAAAAAACATGTAATATGATTTGCCCATCTCCTCAATTTGGTCGCTTACCGTTCAATTGAAGCCGTACCAGAGCTCGTGCCATTAAATGGAAAAGTGAAGAGAGTGGTGACCCGGTTCAAACACAGTGTTCGGGCTTCATATGAATTGAGAGCAGAAAGTAATCTGAAACTCATACAGAGTGTTCTGGAAACACGGGGGAATTCTACATACGAAATGATCGAGCGTTTTCTAAGACTCAGCTCAACGCTCAACATCATCCACCGACACACATCGGCACCAAGCATGACAACAGCTGCAGAGAACCAGTTGCAAAGTATGCAGGTATTGCAGGTTGCAAAGTATTAGTTGCAAAGTATGCAGAAAATCATCCAGCTTCTTGAGCCTTTTCTAAAAGCCACAAAACAGTTATCAGGAGATAAATACCCAAAAATCAGTATCACGATTGCAATAGAAACCATGGTAGAAAATGAAATTTCCAAGATGTCACCTGCGTCTAATGTTGGCCACAAACTCAAGGAAGGAATCTTTTTTAACTATGCTTCAATTGAGAACATCGTGTTATTACAAATATAGTGCTACTGTTCAGCACATTTTTTTTCTGTATTTAATTACAGACAAATATACTCAAAGTTTTAGTATTAAACATGTTTAATTCTGTTCTCGAATTTGCTCGAGTGATTTACATTTTTAGAAAGGAAAAAAAGGTAAATACATGTATGACGTCACTGCTGTTGCGAAAATTATACTGATCCATGTAGCGATATCTGGAGCAAAAACTCTTATTGGATTAAGTAACGAAACCCCAAAACACAAACATATAATCGGATTAAACACGTTGAAAAAAAAATGTCATAATGTTCACCGGGAAAAAAACATCATTTTCGCTCGTAAACAATTTTTTGCAGCATTTTAGAATTTGAAATAACCTCTCTGGATTGAAAAAAAAGAGAATCAGTATATCATTCTGCAAACACACAAAAAAAAATAAAACCTTTTTCCGTAAGAGAGATAAAATATGAATTAAATTCACAATAAACGTAAAAAGAATTTAACATCGATTTTAAATCCTTTTTCATGTACCTACTTTTTTTTCAAGATGAAAAATTTATTGGAGTAGAAAGGGTTAAAAAATATAGTCTGATGTTCTTAACTGAAAAAAATTACGAAATATTTAACTTGTATGTTCTGAATTCCTTTAGAAGATCCAATTAGAAAGCAAGTGTTTTCTACCTTACGGTAGATTTCAATACTTATACCTTTTTTTCCCACATATAAAGGGAAATATAGCTAATGATATAATAGAAATGGAATGTCTGGTTTTGAATATGCTGCAAGGGAAACAACATATTTATTTACTTTATAGCTTTGGGGGTGCATGCATAGTTCGCTACATATTTCGAACGGAATTTGCACTGAGTAATTTAATATCTTTTGCACTTTTACCTATCACTACACAATAATCTGTCGTAATCTTCCACATTTACTTACATACCAAGTGTCCTAAAAATGATCGACGATATGAAAAATCAATTAAATACAAATGGAAGCACGGCGATAGAAATGTACGGTTTGTTGTATTCTGCTTAGGTAACCAGGAAATTTATTCTCACCAATTTTCAAAATTAGTTACAAAGTTCGTCAACAGATGGCGCTGCTGACTGCGGAAAAACTATAAAACAATGTTTTCAAAATAACCACCGTTTGCAGCAACAACGGGGCGCAGTCTGAGGTCAAAATTCGCAGACGCCCATTGTGGCATAATGCCACTATGTAAAATTAATTACTCTAAAATTTAAGAACTTAATTATAACCGCTATTAACTTAATTTCATCTTTAAACAATTAATTGCTAGCTGTATTAATATTAATTTAAAATATAACTATTTTCCAGATACATATTGTACGCTTAAAGCGATTATACTGTTAATATCTACAATAGCTAAATATATTTACATTTTCCAATTATAGAATCGATTCCCTCATTCGAATTTCGCATCGCGATTCGATTTCTCAACTTAACTGCAAAAATAAATACTTCCCACGTGTGCAATAGCTTACATGTATTCATACGACGATGTTTCCTAAAGATAATAACAATATAATCGCAGTTTAATTAATTTCTCTTTCAATTTAGTCCTTTGATACAGCTAGTATATTCTATTATTTCCCCTTCTACAGACTTTAGTTTGTTGTTTAGACTAAAAGGAAATGGGATCTCTTTATCAGAGTAAGCACATTAACCTAGGCTTGTGTGAGCAGGCTTTGGGTAGAAAAGCGTTTGCTTCCCCTCCATAAAAGAGAGTACGATTTTTAGCGAGATGAATGTTTTTTGCAATATTGGAGCATGTCTCCTCGAATTTTTGTCTTCGGACATTTTCCATGACACGGGCTGGCTGGAGGTGTAATACTGGTGATTTGATTTTATAAGTCTTCGAAAAAATATAATAAACAGGTATTTTTCAAAAAAATTTTGTGTGCCAATTTCCTTGTCTTCCGCATGAATGGTCCAATTTCATTCTTCATCTAGAGTGCTAAAAGGCACATAATCTTTATTTTCCAAGTCCAAATGTTACATCGTTAACTGAGTGCTTCTTGCCAATTACCTACTGTGCTTCGTGCTTGGGATGTGGTTCCTGATCTATCTGCAAGTTTGATACAGTTCCAGTAAAGAGTGTTCAGCTAATGAACTGGTCTCCACGTGGCAGAAATCGATCCATCATTTACGGTAGCTGAACTGAAAATTTCATCATCGTGGGTTTCATATAAGTTCAATGTTGCTCCAGTTTTACAGAACTGATTCAATCTTTCAGTTTCCCATCTCCAGTGCTCAAGTGAGAAACTCTAACAAAGTTGCATTTTTCTAGTTTTACTGCATGTCAAGTAAGTTGATAAAAAGTGAAGTTTCTCTATTTTCAAATTTTTAGCATTGTCAGAACATACAAAACATCTTATTGCAATGTACTCATATAAAATCACTGTACCTCTCATTAATAACCCTTGAACTATTTTTGTTTTACTTCATTACTACCCTATTTTTACTTCATTGATGCCGTGTTCAAAAACTAAAGTAATTTAGGTTCGAATCAGGGTTAGAAGTGTTCTGATAGTGTTAATAATTATTTTGATAAGAGTCAATCAATGCATAAAATATAAATAATTGATCATACTTAAAATTTATAAATAAAATTGTGAAATATATTTCTTGTTTGATAGTGCATACCATTAAGATAAATTGCAATGGATATATAGTGTGTTATATATATGGAAAAGTATTAAGATTATGTGTTTTTTATAGTGTATTGTATGATATACACTGAAGTGCCACTGAATTAGGGATACCTACCTAGTAGCGAGTTGGGCCTCCTCTGGCCTTGATAACGGCTGCCACACGACGAGGCATAGATTCAACAAGTTTCTGGAAACGTTCCACGGGAATGGCTTGCCAAATATTGGCTAAAGCTGTCCATAATTCAGTAAGGTTCATTGGTGCTGTGTGATGGCCTTTCACGCCTTGTTCCAAAACATCCCAAACATGCCCAATAGGATTTAAGTCTGGGCTTCTAGGTGGCCAATTCATGACAGAGAAGTCAGAGGAATGCTCATCCAACCAGCTAGTAGCCAACCGAGACTTGTGAGAGGTACAGTTGTCTTGCTGGAAAACTCCATTACCGTGCGGATAACAGAACAGCATAAACGGATGGATGTGATCACCCAGCAACTCTACGTACCGAATTGCATTGAGGGAGGTTGGTACACGCACCAAAGATTCCAAACTGTGCCACGAAAAAACACCCCAGACCATGATTGAGCCACCATGCCTTTGTACAGTTCCAGCCAGGCATACAGGATCCATGGTTTCATGAGCCTGACGCCATATTCTCAGCCTCCCGTCGGCGTTAAGTAGTCGGAATCGAGACTCATCACTCCATGCTACTCATTTCCAGTCCTCTATACTCCAGTCTCTGTGCTCTCTTGCCCAGGCAAGACGTGCAGCCCGATGGCGAGTATAGAGCAATGGTACTCTCGTAGGTCTACGGCTCCCTGAAACCCATACGGTGAAGCGAGCGTTGCACATTCCGTTTACTGACTGTACGACTGGCACCGTCATTAAACTGGGTGGTAATTTGAGCTAATGTTTGGCTTCGCTGGCTACGTACAATACGCCTGAGCCGTCTCTTACCACGCACTGTCAAGGCTAATTGTCCTTTGCAGTTTGACCGATCGCTAGTTTTTTTTTCCACCATCCATGTATTCTTGGTATACTCTTGACACTGTCGACCTTGAAAATCCTAGCTGTCTGACGATTTCGGAAATTGAATGGCCCATGTGTCACGCACCTACGATTTGTCCGCGATCGAAGGCGTCTAAATCAGGCAGTTTACCCATACTGGCAATTCCAACAACTAAATTAGAACAACCACAGTACGCACTATATATGCAGTTACCACAGCGCCCTCACTTGCGCATACATGATGCGCAGCGCTACACAATTTGCATAGGCTTTGCTATCCCTGATTCAGTGGGACTTTAGTGTATAATTGTGTGAAATATTGTGTATACAAGTGTAGGTTAATATGGTTAACAAGCAATCATTAGCCAGTATTTTGCCAAAAGTTGCTGGTACTGGTACAGACAACATATCTTTCTTTCTAAAACAACTTGATGAAGTTGCAAAATTAGAAAATTGGTCTGATTCCAAAAAATTTGTTTTTCTTAAACTTAATCTCACAGACAGAGCGCTAAGTTTCATAATCGATGATACCAATGCATCTAAGGCTGATAACTATAATTCAGTTGCAAAAATCTTAGAAAACAAATTCACGAACCAATCATCATTTAGTGAATTAAATGAGAAATTTGAGAAACTTAAACAGCAACCAGGGCAAAGTCTGGATGATTTGGCAGAGTCTATTAGAAAAGTTGCTGCAAAATTAACTGGCGTAAATAATTCTAGTGATGCAAACACACTAGAATTATATGAAAATATGACTCTAAACAAATTCATTGAAGCTTTGAGACCTGATATAAAATTTGAAGTAAAAAAATTAGGTCAAAATAATTTTGATCAGGTACTTGCAATGGCTAAAAACATTAACAAAGCATTTCAAGATGAGGAAGTACAGATAGTAAACACCCATGTGCATAATTCTGAAATTGATACACTGTTGCAAAAGCAGTTAGAAACCAACAAAAAAATTTTGGAACTAAGCAAACAGTTACAAGAATTGCAAGCACAACATAATATGCAGATGCAAAGCAATGTTGCTTCTTCGAGTAATTTCTCAGACAATGTATCTTGCCACATTTGTTCTAAACCTCATCGTACAACTGACTGTTGGTATTTTCTCACAAATATAAATCCTAATACAGCTCAAAATAATTATCAGGCTAATAGATTCAACAGTAACAATTAGAATAATCAAAATCGCAGAAATAATGGTAGAAAATACAGGCATTCAAATAATAGAGCACATTTTCCTAGTCATCCCTACAGAAGGCATGTCGCCAACTCAAATAGTAATCGTAGAAATAGCAGGCAAAATTTAAACTCCTAAGGGGATCTTATAGAAAAGATAAAAAATGCTGGTATAACGAAGTAAGTTCCCCCAATAAAGCAAATAATGAGACATCAGCAAATAACAATAAGCAAAATTCTAAGAAGAGTAAAACTTCAGAAAGTGTAAATAATGCTAGTAAAAATAACCCACAAAATATTCCAACATTAAGACTTTCCTCATGTAATAGTAACAATTCTGCTTTACCTCTAATAACGTTAAATTTTGGACAAAGTGAATATCAAGCTTTATTAGATTCTGGTGCAAATTTAAGTCTAATTCCATTTCAAGTGATTGAGAAAATCAAAGCTCACACCAAGGTGGAATACATATCTTGATTTGTTCACATTCAAACTCTAAATAATAGTACTATACCATTCATGTCTGCAGCCAATATCAAATTAAAAATTAACAATAAGTGGTTCAACAATCTGTTTTACATCACCAAGCAACCTTCGAATTCTAACTACCAAATAATATTAGGATATGACTTCTTACAAAGAAACAAACTTGTTCTTGATACTGTCAATAGTCAATTAATCCCCAACAACTTAATTTTTCCATTCCAAGAAACCTTACCTGATCAAAACTCTCATCAAAATGATTCTACTCCTGAAAGCAATGAACACACTGTAAACAACATTAAAGCTTCATACAAAATTTCTATACCTGCTCATCAGTTCAGGATTGTAAAGCTCAAAGCACCTGATAATTTTTCTTCTCAATCTCAAATAATATTCACTCCAAAATTAAGCAAATTAAATTATGTAATGTCTGATTCCATTAATGTAATTGATAATGATAACTGTTTTTATACCTTGATTGAGAATAACACCTCTAAAAAAATCACTATCAGAAAAGAAACCATATTAGGAAACATTGAAAATTTTTCTCAAAAATAGCAAGTTGATCCAAAATACTCTGAAATTCTTCAGATTAACAACTTAAGTATTAATGAAATAATACATCTCAGGCAGCAAGAGCTGGAAGAATCTGACTTTCACCTACAGCATTTAAAAGATAATGATAAAAAAGATATTTTAAATCTTCTAATGTCGAACTACAAAACATTTTCTAAATCTTACTCCACTCTTGGGTCAACTGACCAGGTAATTCCTAACTTTAAACTCCTACATGATTTTCCCTTACAAACCAAGCCATATCCAATTCCTAAAATTGCTAAAGATTTTGCTAGTAAAGAAATTTCAAAATTGCTTGAAGCTGGGATAATTGAACATTCTTCATCTAGCTACAGTTTTCCCATAAAATTCGTAAAGAAAAAGCCACTTCAGGGTCAAAATGTTAAAGATTTAAAATCCAGTATGGTTGTCGACTACAGACTATTAAACAGCAGAAATTATTTTCAGAAATTCTACATAACATTTCAGGTAAACAATATTATTGTGTGCTAGATCTTAAATCTGCATTTTTTCAAATTAAGTTAAAAGAGTCTGACAAACATAAATTCGCTTTCTGTTCTGAATTTGGCAATTTCCAACCTACTCGTCTTCCTTTTGGTGCAAAAAATAGTACATCTTATTTCCATACTTTAATTTCAAAATGTCTTAATGATATTAAGGGGGATCAAATATTCAATTTTTCCACGATGATATTATTATTGCTGCAAATTCTATTTCTGAACTTAAAATTTTACTTCAAAAAGTGTTTGATAGGCTACAAGAATTTAATTTAACTCTGGATCCAGCTAAACTTCAATTATGCAAATCTCAAATAACCTATTCAGGTTTCAATATTCATAAAAATGGTTTTTCTCCATCAAGTGACAATTTTCAAAAAGTAACTAATTTCCCTATTCATAAGAATGTCAAAGAAGTGCAAGCATATTTAGGTATGCTAAACTACTTTAGACATCTCATACACAATTATGCATAAATTGTTAATCCTATTGTAAAATTAACTAAAAAGAATACACCTTTCATGGCGTGAACTTTTTGCTATATTTTCTTCCATAAAATTTTTTCATGAGCATCTATATGGGACAAAATTTACAATTTTAACAGATGCCAAACCACTCACTCATCATCTGCAGTTAGACAAACAACCTGACATTATGTCAAGATGGCTTCTCTACATTCAGCAATTTGATTTTACTATTAAACATATTCCAGGATTTACCAACCCAGCTAATTACCTTTCTCGTGTAATTAATGAGCAACTATCTGTAAATAACCTAAATATTTTTCCTATAGAGCAGAATATCACTAAAGAATTGTTAAACTCTCATCAACAATAGGACAAATTTGTTAGTGAGATAATTCAATAGCTTAAAGATAGTAATAACGACTATGATAATTACTTTATTGATAGCAGCACTAATCTGGTAATGAAAAAAATAAAATCTAATAATACTATAACAGAGAAAATTTTAATTCCAAGTTCTTTAAAATTGAGTTGCTTAAAAATTGCACATGCTCCTCACTTTGGAATTCATAAGACTTTTGAGTTTTTAAAATCCAAATATTACTGGCCTAATATGTTTAATAATACAAAAAACTTTTGCAATAATTGTCACAAGTGTCTACAAAATAAGCCAAAACCATCAAAAACTAAAACTAAAATGATTCCCAAGCATGACTATGCTCCTGGGGAATTCATAGCCATAGATATTGTTGGTAAACTTCCCATGACAATAAGAATTACATACAATCAATTATAGATCATTATTCAAGATTTCTAGAAGCCATTTCTTTACATAGTGCCAAGTCATCAGCTATTATATCTGCACTTAATCAATACTTTTCAAGATTTGGTATTCCAAAAATTTTACTTTCAGACAATGCTTCTAATTTTACATCACATGAATTCACTAATTTTCTCAAAAACTTAAATATTGACCACAGAGAGAGTAGCATTTATCACCCACCTTCCAATGGAGTTGTTGAAAGGGTCCATCGTACCATGAAAGAGAGTATTGCTTCATTATCTGATAATATTTTTGAATGGTCTGATAGATTATTATTCTTCAAATTACATTACAACTGTGCCAAACATTCTGTGACAAAGTTTAGTCCTGCACAATTATTTTTTGGCAGGGAATTAAATTTACCTTTGCATAGCTATGATGAACCTCAAGTTTCAGAACAATATTCGGAATACATTAAAAAACAAAACCAACACATCATTTCAACTAGAAAACTAGTCAAACAAAATGAGACAAATTACTTTAAATAGCCAATTCCAACACATCAAGGGCAGACATATTCCTACTTTTAATGTAAATGATGTTGTATACGTAAAATCTTTTACGGATCCTAATGTTCTACACCCAAAATATAATGGACCGTACACAATCACAAGAAAACTGCGTAATAACAACTACATTATTAGGAAAAATGATGGCGAAGACCAAAAACAAATGAAACTACATGTTAGTAAACTTTTTCTGCAACCTTCTCTCAATGTTACCTAGTGCCATATTGTAAAAATGTAAAATGGAAATTTTTCTTCAAATTTTGTACAAACCATGCTACTAAAATGTTCATAATTGCTTCCTTTTTGTGAAAACTATTTTGCACATGTTTCATCAACAATCTATGTAACCATCTCTGTTGCCATTCCTTTTCATATGAACTGATAGACGTATCAATGCAGTCAATCTGGTATAAGTCCTCTGAAATCCCTTTCATGAGATGAGCCACTTTTTCGTCTTCTGGCATGTCGGGATTAGCTTTTTGGCACAGAGCAAACACATCTTGAATGTACGACTCAGATGTCTCCGCAGTATGTTGCGCACGTGAGAACAACAGCCTTTCAGCTTGGCGCCGCATATCGTCTGTTCGGCAAAACGTATTGTCTATGGATTGCTTTAACGTGGCCCAATTAGTAAAAGTGTGCTCATTGTTATCAAACCATTGTCGGGCCGTTCCGGCAAGATAGAAGATGACATTCGCTAGGCACATTTTTTCATCCCAACGGTTATAGATGGCGATTCGTTGAAAGTCTTTAAGCCACCTGCTGACATCCTGTAGGTCATCTCCGTTGAAGAGGCAGGTATTTCGGGGTAACTGGTATGTAAGGAACGGCACTTGTGTGATGTTGAATGGAGCAGGGCTGGCATCATTTGGAAGCTTTGGCTCGGTCTCGTTTCCCTCAGGCATTTTTCTCGAACCTCTTCTAGGATCTGGTAACAAGCCAAACTCAGGCGAGAGTCCTCGTCACCGTTGACTTCTGCGTAGATCTTCCGTTGTACCTATCGTAGTACCCGGCGCCTCCACCACAAATGTCGCGTAGATTCGAATTTATATCACAGGAAATCAATGCGAGAGCTGCACTAGAGAACTTTATTCAACCTGAACTGAACGCTAGCTCGACTTATATACAGTCACCGAACTTTCTGGAACGGTAGAAACTAGAATTTGCATATAATAAATTAGCATATAATAAATTAGAATTCAATAAATTAGCATATTAGAACATTCTGAATAAAACAAGAAATGATAACAAAGGAAATTTGAAGAAAAGCATCTTGCATCCAGCGAACTCATCACCTTCAGAACCGCAGCCAAACACCTTACGCCTGTGCCACCGCAGCTACGCACTAGATTCGCTACAATATGAATATGTTCTTCTACATTATTTTGTCTTTAAAATATCCCTTACGATTTTTTTATAATTTTTTCCTTTACATCAATTGTATACATTGATCGTCGTATTTATTAAATATATATATATAGGCATTAATTGCATACATTGACCGTTGTATTTAATTTGAATGTACTCGGTAGCGAAGTGCAGGTTTTGAGCTAGTATATATATATATATATATATATATATATGTTAAAATTTTGACCTATTTTGGTACTTTTCTGTTTAACTATTTACTGCTTGCCCAAGCGATAAAGAATGGGTTTGGTGAGCTGCCAAAATTATAACTCACGACGACGGACAGTTTTAGCGTCTGAAATTTTGCCTTTCGAAGGACCGTTATGGAGGAACGTAATCCTACGTAAAAAAGGCGGAAAATCAAATCTGACAGTATTCTAACAACAGCTCTTTAGTGATAATAATAATTCACTCTTAGATTACAGCTCACCTTTGTGTCAGCAAAACAGTTCTGCGTATCCAAGGCTCATCATTTATGCCTCGGGGAATCCGAGTTTTACAAATGCGAATTCAAATTTTACAAATACCCTCATCATACCCTGCACTATATAAAATAAAACGTCGTAAAAGGTCTTAAATGCAGCATGGACATAGTTTTACCTTCTCCCCCGATAAGAAGTGTTTGCCAAAGCAGAAATCCATTACACTAAAAGGCAATAGCGCTCCCCAATTCTGTTCCATTAAGTTCCTCGCTGAAATTTTACGATACCTTCTATTCATTCGTTCAAAAAGAGACTTCAAATGTAAATAACAATAGTAAAAGCGCTATGAAGCTCGAAACGGGACAGAAATTGTACAAAAGACCGAAGAACTAAGAAAATTATTTGATTGAGGACTTAAGCTCTTGCAATAGTAAGATGCAAATATTTCAGACAAGTGGTTTCCTTTCAAGAAAATAAAGTTAAAAGCCTTTATCATCCGTAACTCTTTTTTTTAACTTTCAAGGGATCTTGAATTATGTGAATTTTACATCATGTATTGCGCGAATACTTTTACTCATCTATAAAAATAGTTTTAATGGAAACAAAAAATATTTTTGAGAGTAAAGTGCAATTTAATTGCACTTAAAATGCTGTATATTTTATTTTCTACAGCATGTTTTATGATAGTTACATGATAGTTACTTTTGTTTCTGTTGTGCTTTTACTAGACCTTAACGTCATCAAACTTAAGGAAAACGATTTATTTGTATAGTTATATACATACTTTAGAAAATAAATTCTAGTATTAAAAATAGGGTTTCTTTGGTAAATATTTTATACCATTAAATGTCCCTATGGAACAGTTGTAGCCATAAATCCATTAATCTATGTCTGATACTAAGAAAGCAGAATTTGTGGACGCAGTTGTTTTAGTTGTTTATAACCGATACGTTGTTCCACTCTGAACACAAAATCAATGGATCAACCAATTTTGTACATAACGAAACACCTCAATGTAAATTTCTAGCTGATTTCAATCTCGCACCAAATTGCCTATTTTTAGTTAATTTAATTAAACATTATTTAATTCGTTCGTATAGTGCATTATTTGAAATTTAGAATTATTAAACTGAGTAACTAACTTCTCTCAGCTCCTTAGGAAATTTTGTAAAATATTTGATTTATTGATCATATTTTCCTGAGCCATTTTGATTGACCAACCCGTTTTACAGGACAGCCTTTTTAACTAACAACCTTTACATGAGTATATTTTTGATTCATTAGCTAGTTGTTATAATTAAAACGTATATAACTGATTGGCCAATTTTTCTATGATACTATTTTGATTGGCAAACCTTTTTTTTCAGGACAACATTTTTAATAAACCACCTTTACATGACAACATTTTTGATTGATTAGTTTATTGTTGTAACGACAACGTATATAACTGATAGGCCAATTTTTCATTGACACCATTTGGATTGACAAACTTTTTTTTTCAGGACAGCATTTTTAATAAACCACCTTTACATGACAACATTTTTGGTTGATTAGTTTGTTGTTATAACGGCAACGTAAATAACTGATTAGCTGATTTTTCCATCACACCATTTTGATTGACAAACCCTTTTTTACAGGCAGCATTTTTAATAAACCACCTTTGCATGACAAAATTTTTGATTGATAAGTTTGTTGTTGTAACGACAACTTATATAACTGATTGGCCAATTTTTCATTGACACCATTTTGATTGACAAACCTATTTTTTCAGGACAGCATTTTTAATAAACCACCTTTACATGACAACATTTTTGGTTGATTAGATTTTTGTTATAACGACAACGTAAATAACTGATTAGCTGATTTTTCCATCACACCATTTTGATTGACAAACCCTTTTTTACAGGCAGCATTTTTAATAAACCACCTTTACATGACAACATTTTTGATTGATTAGTTTGTTGTAACGACAACGTATATAACTGATTGGCCAATTTTTCATTGACACCATTTTCATATTTTTTTTCTGAACAGCATTTTTAATAAACCATCTTTTTATCACAATATTTTTAGTTGATTATCTAGTTGTTATAACAACAACGTAGGTAACTGATTGGCGAGTTTTTTCCAGTGACAACATTATTGATTGATTGATGATCTGACAAAATACCCGGCTCTTTTATTTTTATTTTTTCTCGGCTTAAAGCCATATAGTGCTACATAACTTGTCTGACCCAATTATTTTGAAAACAACAGAGTTTTGCCACAAACAAAAAGCCTTTCTTTCGACCAACAGTTGGCAGTATTGACTTTTCACCTCTCGTCGAAACCTAATTATGAAGACTCAATACATTCAAGTAAAAATATTTGCAAGTAAGTAACTCGAGATTGATTTTTATGTAACTTATTTTATAATATTTTTACGAACTTCAATGTACAGTATGTGTATAAATATGGTACCAATGAATAACATTTTGCTTAGTTGAATTCCATAATTAATCCCCCTGATTTAAATTACGATATTGTTTGAATGAAGATATTAATGCTTACCAAAAGTTCAAAAAGTAGAAAGTTTGCCCCTCTGTAAGTTTAAAAGTTTTGTACCTAGTGTAACAGATCAACATTTTAAATAAAACTATTTCCAGCCAAATACTCTAATGGGATGTGAACTCAAAACTTTACGCATTGAATAATTCTGCATTCTGAAACAGTCCTGTCATTTGCAATCACATTATATGATCCTCTTAAAATAATGGCTTTATCTTCTCCATTGATCCTAGAACAAATCATCTACCTAAAGCATATTAACTTTACTTCGGTACCTCGTGAATAGCTTTATTAACTTTAAACCGATATGATACTCACATATTATTCTATACAAACGTCGAATATTTTTATCGGATAATACATCTAAGAAGTGTATAGCCGACGATATGATGTACCAGAATGTTTGTGCTGTTCGATATAACGACGAATATTTTTAATAATATTATATAACGACGAATAATAATATTTTTAATAATAATAATATTTACGGATAATAATTACGAATAATATTTAATAATATTTACGAATAATAATATTTTTAATAATATTATATAACGACGAATATTTTTATCGGATAATACATCTAAGAAGCGTATAGCCGACGATATGATGTACTAGAATGTTTGTGCTGACGATATGATGCACTAGAATGTTTCTGCTGTGACTGAATGTTTGTGTTGTTTGTGCTTGTTTATTATATGATCCTCTTAAAATAATGGCTTTATCTTCCCCATTGATCCTAGCACAAATAATCTACCTGAAGCATATTAACTTTACTTCGGTACCTCGTGAATAGCTTTATTAACTTTAAACCAATATGATACTCACATAGTATTCTATACAAACGTCGAATATTTTTATCGGATAATACATCTAAGAAGCGTATAGCCGACGATATGATGTACTAGAATGTTTGTGCTGTTCGATATAACGACGAATATTTTTAATAATATTCTATAACGACAAATAATAATATTTTTAATAATAATATTTACGGATAATAATTGCGAATAATATTTAATAATATTTACGAATAATAATATTTTTAATAATATTATATAACGACGAATATTTTTATAGGACAATACATCTAAGAAGCGTATAGCCGACGATATGATGTACTAGAATGTTTATGCTGATGATATGATGTACTAGAATGTTTGTACTGTGAATGAATGTTTGTGTTGTTTGTGCTTGTTTATTATATGATCCTCTTAAAATAATGGCTTTATCTTCCCCATTGATCCTAGCACAAATAATCTACCTGAAGCATATTAACTTTACTTCGGTACCTCGTGAATAACTTTATTAACTTTAAACTGATATGACACTCCCATAGTATTCCATACAAACGACGAATATTTTTATCGGATAATACATCTAAGAAGCGTATAGCCGATGATATGATGTACTAGAATGTTTGTGCTGTTCCAAAAAATTTGATGGAATTCCTTGTGAAATCCTTGCATTCACGAGGTCTGAGTCCCCCAATTTATTTATTTTACACGCATTTATGAATAGTTTCCTCTAAAACTTGTCTCGTGCATTGAATTCACTATACAGTAAAACCTCGTTTATCCGGATTAACTGGACTCATAGGCAATCCGGATAATCGGAAATCCGGATAATCCGGGTACTATGGGTAATAAGCAAAACAAAATCCTTAACTCAGCAGACTTACCTTTTATTACGATAAAAAATGTTTTGTAACAAAATTACATAGTATTGTTTGCAAGACATTTAAAAATATAAAAATAACTTTTCTGGGTCAGTCTACGTCAATGGCCTCTGACACTCTAGTAAAGATTTCCATTTTATCACCATTTTATCACCATAATTTTTTGTACAATCTATGCAGGAACTGTACATTGAATCAAACTGAAAAGCGAATATTTGGCGTACTTGCAGTTACGTTCTTGGTATCAAAGTTAAAAACTATTATCTAACGTGAACATTGAATTTAAAAAGTCTACAAATCTGATCCGGATATACAAATGCCTGAAAAACGAGGCTTTACTGTACATACATAAAAATGCGTATTTTTTGGACCATAAGACGCACCTTTTTCTCTCTATTCTAAAAACAAAGTAACTCTCGCTGCCGCTGTCAAAAGCTTGTCACGGTATCTCCACCGAAACCGCTGGTGGTATGGGGTCGAGAGCGATACCAATGGATGTAGAAAAAATGGGGGGAACCAAAGTTAGACATGTCTCATCTTCGTCGGACTTTTAAGTTTTTTTTTATTTTATGTTTTGTGGGAAAATATTGACTTTTTCATATTCAGATTACGATAACTCGCCAAAAAATTATCGTAAAATTTTGATCTATTTACAATCTAAGACTATAGACATTTCTCTTTCAAACTAGACCTCATTTGTTTACAAATACAGTCAAACCTCGTTAACTCGAACCTCGATTTCGCGAATTTTTTGATATCTCGAAGAAATAAAAATTCCCTTCAAATTTCCTATGCACTCAATGTTAAAAAACCTTGATTTGGCGAATTTTTTTGGCTCATCCCTTGATAACTTGAATTTTTTCCATAAAGGGAGAAGAAAAAATTTTCTAAAAACAAAAAAAAATAATATCCAAAAAATATAAATGCTATTCAAACATTACAGTGGTAAAACCCTGCATAAACTTTAAAAAGAGGGATATAAAGACGGAAGATAGCACAATGAAATTACAACTTCTCTGGACCCTCCAAGATGGAGTTGAAATTCTTGTTTATTGTTTTCTTGTCTCGTTTCAGTTAGTTTCCATGCATATGTAGTGACTTGCATATGTAGTGTATCCTTTCCTTTTTTTTCTACTTTTATTCTCCAAGGTAACTTTCTAGAGGGGTTGGGGTGGTTTTAACAAAACAGGAAAGGAAGGCATGAACAAAAATCAAGAGGTAGGTGGCTTCCAAGAAGATTGTAGAATTTCTTATTGCAACAAGGAGTGAAAGAAAAAAACTACAAGTGTGAATGCCTGCCTGTGCTGTGCTGTCTTGCATTCAAGCTAGTGCCTCGATGCTCATGCACCTCGATAACATGGAATTTAATGACTTTGTCGTCGTAGATGATACGGTAATAGTGTGGGTTCAGTGGGGTGACAATGACATCATCGGTCAGATGAAAGCTTCTTGTGTATTATCATTAGAAGAGGAGGACGAAATCCGCCATTTGCCACCGAATGTGACAAACAAAGGAGGACTATTTGCAGTGGACGCTTTGAGGAGATTATGGTGGCTCGTGTATACCACCAATATTGTAGAAGCCAAGTTAATCACTCTAAACTCATTAACAAACTTAACAACTTTATTCAGAAAGTAATAGTATAGGCAGATTACGCCGACCTACACAACATACTTAAATTATGGCGCGAACCTGCTTTGATAAAATCAACTTTAAACATCTCGAGAGGTCTAAAAGAATTTGTGATAAATCGTAAATGAGGGAGCCATCGCCTCAGCCTCAACTTAAACACATCAGGCAAACTGACAAATGACTAAAACAAACAAACCGAAAAAACTTAAGAACCTCTGACTCCCATCTGTCTGGCTATGGCTTATAACTGCTTACGCAGCCAATCAGAGTTTGCTATGACGTTTGCTGCTTCGAAGCGATTCAATGCATAAGTTAACGTGATTCATTGAATATTTAATTAGTAATTAATCTTTCTAAAATGTAATCGGAAAATTTATACCATGGAGCACCACACACTCCCCCCGTAGAGAAGATTGAAATTTAGTTTTAAAATTTAAATCTAACAACTGGCTTTGAAATTCGCCCAGATTTAGTTACTGTATTTTCCTGTCGGGGAATGTGTTGTTTCTCAGTGTCTCCATGTATTTTAGTTAATACATAAGCAGGCTTTACACGATCAATGCTTACAGATTGAGGCTTACCCTTGATACAAATAGTCAGTGTCTTTGGTTTTCTTGCCACGACAGCATATGGTCCTTCATATGGTGGCGCCAAAGGAGGCTTCACATGGTCTGTCCGCAGGAACACATGTGTACAGTCCTTGAGATCCTTGAAGACAAAAACTGGTGGCTTGGCATGTCTTCCTGTCGTATTTGGTGTCAAGTTGGTCATATGGGAACTCAGTCTCTGCAACATCTCAGCTGGCTCGTCCTTCACCGGGTTACTCTGAAAAAACTCACCTGGAAGTCTTAACAGACCACCGAACACTAATTGTGCTGGGGCAGCCTTCAGATCCTCCCTTACAGTTGATCTGATAGCCAGAAGCACCAGTGGTAGAGCATCAACCCAATGTACCGGATCTACTGCCATCAGAGATGATTTAAGCACTCGATGGAATCGTTCCACCAATCCATTGCTCTGTGGGTGGTATGCCGTAGTCCTGCTGCGCCGGATCCCCAAGTACGTTGACAGCCTATTAAAAAGTTGAGACTCAAAGTTTGGTCCGCGGTCTGCCGTTACCACCTCGGGAATACCATAACGAGCTATCCAAGTAGATAAGAAAGTTTCCGCTATGGTTTCTGCCCGTTGGTCCGGAAGTGGCACAGCTTCAGGCCATCGCGTCTGGCGATCCACACAAGTCAGCAGATACCGGTTGCCTTTGGATGGAGGTAGGGGCCCAACTATATCGATGTGGACATGAGAAAACCTATTTGTTGCGACGAATGTTCCCAGAGGCGCCTTGTTGTGTCTGGTCACCTTGACTCGCTGGCACTGGTTGCATTGTCTACACCATTCTGCACAATCTTTCCTCATGCCCGTCCACACGAACCGTTGTTGGATGAGTCGCCAAGTTCCTTTTACACCAGGATGTGAAAGTTTGTGGTTGGCTTCAAAAATCCTCCGTCTCCATACTCTAGGTACAAATGGTCTAACTAGGTCGTGAGACACATCACAATACAATTTTCTTTCACAGGCAGGCAAAGCAATTAACTTTAACTCAAGACCTCTTACCTCCTTTGAACGCAACATTTGTTGTAAATCTGGATCCGTTGCTTGATCCTCGGCAAATAAATTAAAATCAATTGAACTATTTAAATTCAAAGTGTATATTCTGGATAGCGCGTCGGCTACTATATTTTGTTTTCCTGGCAAATATTGGATATCTGCAGTGTATTGGCTAACAAGTTCTAAGTGTCTAACCTGTCGAGGGCTAGCACTTGTTAATTTTTGGTGAAGTGCGAAGGTTAAGGGTTTGTGATCAGTGAAGATCGTGACTGTTCTTCCTTCAAGCATGTGCCTAAAATGTTTTACTGCAGAATATACCGCCAACAGTTCTCTATCAAATGCACTGTATTTAGTTTGAGTGGGGGTTAATTTTCGTGAAAAGAATCCTAATGGCTCCTCACCGTCCTTGGTAAGTTGAGAAAGAACGGCACCGACTGCTCGGTCCGACGCATCGACAGTTAACAATAGGCGTGCGCTGGGAGCTGGGAATTTCAGTGCATTTACCTCCGAAATAGCTTTCCTACAAGTTTCGAATGCATTTATTAATGGTTCTGTCCACGGTATTGGAGTCATATCCTTTTTCTTTCTGTTAATTATGAGATCAAAAAGCAATGCCTGTTTCTCCGTAATATTAGGCAAAAAACGATGATAAAAATTTAAAATTGCTAGAAAGGTTCGAAGTTGACTGATATTGTTTGGGCGAGGGTAATGCTGTAATGTTTGGACCTTTTCAGGTAGCGGCTCAATTCCCTGCTTTGAAATTTGAAAACCCAAAAATGGTATTTTGTCAACTCCGAATATGCATTTCTGGAGGTTTAAAATCAGGCCATGTTGACTTAGAGTTGAAAAAAGTATTTCTAAGTGTTTTTTGTGCTGTATCTCGTTATCAGAAAAGACAAAGATATCGTCAAGATATGACAAACAAAAATCCAGGTCTCTAAGTATGCTGTCTAGATAACGCTGGAATGTGTTTCCACTGTTTCTCAAACCGAATGGCATTTTCCGGAATTCAAACAAACCTATAGGGGTTGTCACCGCGGTCTTAGGAATGTCTGTAACCTCAACCGGAATCTGATAGTATGCTCGAACCAAGTCGACTTTCGAAAAAACCTGTTTCCCCCGTAATCCCATAACTACATCATGGATGTGTGGGAGGGGGTAGCGGTCGGGAGTTGTGACCTTATTGAGTGCCCTATAATCTCCGCATATTCTCCAAGTTCCGTCCTTTTTCTTCACAAAATGAATAGGGCTGGCCCATGGGCTTTTAGAGGGCTGAATAATACCCTGTTCCATTAGAGCTTTAAATTCCAACTTCAATGTTTGAAGCTTCTCGGGGTTCAACCTACGAGGTTTCGAAAAAATGGGTTGTCCTGTGGTTTCAATACAGTGCGTTACCGGAAAGTTTTGCAAATTATTATTGCAATGCACATTTGGATTGAAAAGTTTTGGAAATCGCGCTAGAATTCTTTCGTATTCAGTTTTCCCCTCCAGTGGAGTAAGTTTTAAACTAGGGCCAGTCCCTGGATATCCCGATACTGCTAACGCTGTAACGTTATCTGTAACTTTTTTATTTTGTACATCCACCAGGATACCATAATGGTTAAGGAAGTCGGCTCCTAGAATTGGCGTGGTAATGTCTGCCACCACCAAATTCCAACTGAATGCTCGACGAAGTCCAAAATCTAACTTCAAATTGACTGTACCAAATGTTTTGATAACAGAGTTGTTTGCAGCATACAATTTTAAATCCTGCACAACTCTATTTCTTGTTAGCTTTTGGGGAAAACAGCTTAATGCTGCCCCCGTGTCCACTAAAAACTTAGCACCTGTATTTTTCTCGTAAATAAACAACCGGCTTCCGAAACTACGCTCATCTGGTGCCGGTATTCCAGATGTGCCTAGGCGTTTTCCGAAAAATTACATGGCGATACACATTTTTTAGCTAACCTTCCGAACTTCCGGTGGTACCAACACCTTTCTGTTGAAGTAGAAAAATGGGGTTGAGATCTAGCTTCATTCCTCGTTTTACTGCGGTCACGTTTCTTAAAGTACCTAGAACGACCGTTGTATTGTGTACTTTTACTTTGCGCCTCCAATTTAGCTATTCGTGATTCTAACTTTTGCAACTGTGTTTGAGGGGTTTGGGAATCAACGGGAGCTAAAAACTCTCCCGAGGTTTCATAAACTTTATCAGCTACTCGAGCAAGCTTTGAGTTATCTTGCATATCGTCCACACAAGCACTTAAAATTTGTCGGATGTTAATGGGTAATCTCTGTAACCAGAGTTCTCGCAATGCGGTATTATTAAGTTTTCCCCCATTTAAACTATCCATTTCGCAAAGTAGCTGTGAAGGTCTTTGATCCCCTAAGCATAATCCACTAAACAACTTTTTAAGTTTCAAACTCTCAGATTCCTTATAATAGGATAAAATGCTATTTTTTAGAGTGATGTATGCATTTTCTGAAGGGGTATTAAGTACTATATCACGTACACATTTAAGTATTTTTGTATCCAGAGCGGCTATGATTGAATGAAATTTTGTAGAATCCTCTGTTATACCCGCATTTTTAAATTGAGCTTCCACCTGTCGGAACCATAACGCAGGATCAGCCTCCCAAAAAACCGGGGCTTTAAATGCCACCCTACATATGTCGGCATCCACATTCAAATTAGTATTAGGCATTTTCCTTTCTTTTTTTTTAAATAATATGTATGCAATACGAAAAGATACAGTTTATACTTTTGGGAAATTTGTGTATATATTAAAAGCGTACTTTAAGCTATAAAAATACCAAAAACACTATTACACAAATGAACATTCTTCTGTATAAACATTACATGCAAATTTTCTTTGAACTCAATCAAATATAAACACAGATTACAACTTCAAGAGGTCAAGAGTTAAGGTCAAAAATTATAGCCTACCTGCACCTGTGTTGACGAAACCACTTCAAAATTTGCGCTGATGAAACCTGCATCCAAAAATTTATACTGCTTCAAAACTTGCAACGTCATCCATTACGAAGTCATCAAAAAGGGGGTGTTGCAAACAAGTGTTCGGTTTACTCTAGTAGAACTGTCCAAAAGGTCACCACTATATGGTGGCTCGTGTATACCACCAATATTGTAGAAGCCAAGTTAATCACTCTAAACTCATTAACAAACTTAACAACTTTATTCAGAAAGTAATAGTATAGGCAGATTACGCCGACCTACACAACATACTTAAATTATGGCGCGAACCTGCTTTGATAAAATCAACTTTAAACATCTCGAGAGGTCTAAAAGAATTTGTGATAAATCGTAAATGAGGGAGCCATCGCCTCAGCCTCAACTTAAACACATCAGGCAAACTGACAAATGACTAAAACAAACAAACCGAAAAAACTTAAGAACCTCTGACTCCCATCTGTCTGGCTATGGCTTATAACTGCTTACGCAGCCAATCAGAGTTTGCTATGACGTTTGCTGCTTCGAAGCGATTCAACGCATAAGTTAACGTGATTCATTGAATATTTAATTAGTAATTAATCTTTCTAAAATGTAATCGGAAATTTATACCATGGAGCACCACAAGATATGTTGATAACATGCGATTTTCGATAATTCGAATTTTCGATATTTCGAATTTTTTTGTCTCTCCCTTCAAGTTCGAGATATCGAGGTTTGACTGTATTTTAAAACAGACTAATATTTTCATCAAAAAATGAAACACAGTTTTTCAAGAAATATCGTCCCCTATGTGGATGTAATATGGATGCTACTCGAGTTTTTATCTTACAAAGAAAATATTTAAATCATCTGGAAGCTGAAAGCTTTATTATTCATATAAACCTCATTTCAAGTCTATATCTTAAATTTTCGATTTTAATTGAATTTTAAAGCTGATAATTCAACAGTGATGAAACGACCTTCGCATTAAGGGTGACAACAGTAAATGGATGGAAGCTGTTACATTGCCCGAGAATCACCCCTATGTATCTCGCTATTAGCCATAACAGAGGAGCGAGCGTAGCGAGCCTTTGGCGAATCTCCTAGTACATAAAAAAATTCGACTTAAAATTGGGGTGCGTCTTATGGTCCGAAGGTAACATTAAAATAAAATTAATATTTTATTACATATATTTAATATATATCATTGGACCCTCTACTGTTTTTAGACTTCTTAGAAATTTTTGGTTTTATGGAGATTGTCTAGCCTATCTAGACAATCTGGGATTAGTAAAATATATATATATATATATATATATATATATATATATATATCATTTGTTATACTTTTTACATATATTTTTTATCTTTATTAAGTAAGAAAATGAAAATATCTTCATATAGTAGTACCTAACAAAATACAAAATATTCTTTTCTAAATATTCTCCCATAAATTTGAGGTGCATTTTATGGTATGAAAAATATTGAACTTCTACAATTCCTTTAAATCTAATTTTCATTGTAAAATTCAAAGCATGTTTAGTATTTGTAATTTCTACTGGAATAAGGACTCTAAAATTTATAATATTTAAACTTTCATACTCAAAGATTTTAAAAAGATACATTTGCGGAATCATAAAAATTTCATTCTTGCATATTTTATTCACTTAAAAGGAAAAAAAAATTCTAGTAAACTTTGCTGTAGGGAAAGTATTTTCCGTAATTTAACTCGCCAAATCAAAATTCCTAAAGGCACATTAATAAAAACAGAGCCAAGTAACGCTTCTTACAAAATTACCGACTGATAGTTAGCAAGAAATTTCAGATATATGCTTTATAGGAATAGACAAATAGAATTCAATGTTTTCCGAGTAAACTTTGCTTTGCTTTAGGGAAAACAGGTTTTCCGTAATTTTACTCACCACATCAAAATTCCAAAAGACACATTAATGAAAACAGAGCCAATTAACACTTCTTAAAAAATTGCCTAGTGATAGTTAGCAAGAAATGTCAGATATAGCAGATATAATTTCAGATATTCTTTACAGGAATAGAGAAATTGAATTCAGTTTTTTCCGAGTAAACTATGCTTCAGGGAAAGCAATTTCCGTAATTTTACTCCCCACATCAAAACTACTAAAGCCATATTAAGGGAAATAGAGCAAAGTAACGCTTCTTACAAAATTACTTAGTGATAGTTAGCAAGAAATTTCATATGTATACTTTTTTAGGCGTAGAAAAATGGAATTCTGTATTTTCTGAGTAAACTTTGCTTTATACACTGCTGACCACTGAAAATGCAACACCCTGATTGAAACATGCAAATAACATGAAATTTACAACATGCATTAGCGGAGGTGAGATATGCAAATGATTAGAATTTCAGCACAGACGCACATCACGCGCGCCTGTGGCGCCACTTAAAAGCGCTATTTAAGGCTTCGAGATTTCGACAATTTCAAGTTCGGCAATTGTGTTTTTCTTGTGGTTTTTTCAAAAAAACGATCAATTATGCCTCGTCGAAAACAGCGATCATCTTTTGATCAAGTATCCGAGTTCGACAGAGGAAGGATAGTGGCCTACCGAGATTGTGGATTATCTTTCAGGGAAATCGGTAGTCGTGTTGGACGAAATCAAACAACTGTAATGCGGATATGTGATCGTTGGATGCAGAAGGGTACGACGGACCGGCGTCGTACCCTTCTGCATCCAACCTCAGCGCACCACTTCACGTGATGACAGGCAAATTGTGCGCATGGCAGTGACGGATCGCTCAGTCACATCACGAACCATAGCACAGCACATGCAGTCTGTAACGCATCATCCAGTGTCTGCGCGTACCATTCGACGCCGTTTACAGCAGAGTGGTCTGTCCGCAAGACGTCCATTGCTTTGTCTACCCTTGACGCAGAACCACAGACGTCTCCGCCGCCAATGGTGCGATGACAGAAGGATGTGGACGGCAGAATGGAATGAAATTGTCTTTACTGACGAGTCACGCTTCTGTCTGCAACACCACGATAGTCGCATTCGAGTCTGGAGACACCGTGAAGAGAGGATGCTGAAGAGCTGCGTTATGCACCGCCACACTGGTCCTGCACCGGGTATTATGGTATGGGGCGGTATTGGATATCAGTCTCGCACACCTCTAGTACGGTGCTCTAGTACGCATTGCCAGTACTTTAAACAGCCAACGCTACATCTCCGAGGTGTTGGAGCCAGTTGTCCTTCCTTACCTTCAGGGTTTGCCCACAGCCATATTTCAACAGGATAATGCGCGACCACACGTGGCACGCATTGTCCAACGGTTCTTCGTCAATCGCCAGATTCAATTGCTTCCCTGGCCGTCTCGCTCTCCGGATCTTTCGCCGATAGAAAACATGTGGTCCATGGTTGCTCTACGATTGACCCAGATTCCATCCCCAGCTGCCACAGCAGATCAACTTTGGCAACGTGTGGAAGCTGCTTGGTCTGCTGTACCCCAAGAACTCATCTAAAGTCTCTTTGAATCAATGGCGAGGCGTGTGGCAGCGGTGATCTACAACAATGACGGCTACTCTGGCTACTGATTTTGGCAGGAACCACACTTCACAGAAGTCTATAAATTTAATCATTTGATACTTGGTCAACATGTTATCTACAAAATAAATTTTGTTGTGATATCTCTTGTCTTTCTTGGTGTTGCAATTTGGGTGGCCAGCAGTGTAGAAAGTAATTTCTTATTTTTAATCACCCCACAAAAATCTTAAAGACACATTGATGAAAACAGATTCAAGTAACGCTTTTTACAAAATTACTTTGTGATAGTTAGCAGGAAATTTCAGATATATTCTTTATAGGAGTAGAGAAATGGAATTCAATGTTATCCGAGTAAACTTTTCTTTAGGGAAAATAATTTCTGTAATATTACTCCCACATCAAAATTCCTAAAGCCATATTAAGGAAAATAGAGCCAAGTAACGCTTCTTACAAAATTACTTAGTGCTAGTTGGGAAGAAATTTCATATATATACTTTTTTAGGCGTAGAAAAATGGAATTAAGTATTTTCTGGGTAAACTTTGCTTTATAGAAAGTATTTTCTTATTTTAACTCACCCCACAAAATTCCTAAAGACACATCGATAAAAACAGATTCAAGTAACGCTTTTTACAAAATTACTTAGTGATAGTTAGCTGGAAGTTTCAGATATATTCTTTATAAGAGTAGAGAAATGGAATTCAATGTTATCCGAGTACACTTTTCTTTAGGGAAAATATTTTCTATACTTTAACTCACCATATCAAAATTCCTAAAGACATGTGAATGAAAAAAGAGCCAAGGAACGCTTCTTACAAAATTTCCTTGTGATAGTTAGCAAGACATTTCAGATATATCCTTTATAGGAGAAGAGAAATGGAATTCAATGTTATCCGAGTAATCTTTGCTTTTGGGAAAATATTTTCGGGAATTTTACTCAGCACATCAAAATTTCTAAAGACACATTAAGAAAACAGAGCCAAGTAACGCTTCTTACAAAATTACCTAGTGATAGTTTACAAGAAATTTCAGATATATCCTTTATAGGAATAGAGAAAGGGAATTCTATGACTTCAGAACTGGAGCAGTGGTATGATGCAACGCCAACATTCAATCAACAAAATAAACATTGAAACGAAATTATACACATCATACATTCTTATTCTAACATTATTCAAATCCTATAAAATTTAGCAGACTCTGAACCTGCGTCTTCCTTCCACAGGAAAATATCGAGAGTGACGCTTTGTTAGGTCTAGTTAGATTACTTCTCTTGACGCCAAGTTCGGTGGAGACAGTAGCGAGCTGGATTCGTATTTTGCGTAAGTGGGTTGCAGTCTGCATGAACTCGCATTTTTTTCCTCCTGCTTGATAAATGTGTTCTGCCTTTTTCTAGGGGCTGGCAAGAATAGTTAACCAGACTTATTAGCACTAAGGTGTTATTGTTTTCGTTTGACAGAATAACGTTTGTCTTTTAAAAGTTCGCCAAAATGTGCCCCAAACAAAACCAGTTAATACAGCAATGCGTTGAAGACGTTTAACAAAGGAAGAGAAAACAAACAAGTAATATATCAATGCCTTGGCGACCTTCAATGGCGGAGGGAAAAAAGACAATATAGCAATGCTTTGGCGTCGTGTAATTAAGGAAGGGGGAAAACAAGTAATATAGCAGTGCTTTGGCGGAGTTTAATTGAGGAAGAGGGGAAAAACAAATACAGGGGAAGCTCGATATGTCGAACGTCGATTTAATCGAATTCCTTGATAAATCAAAGTTTTTCCATTCCCCTTGAACTTGTCTAACACTCGCATGCTATTTTTACTTCTGCATATCGAAGGACTTGTTAGGAAGACCTCAATATTTCGAATTTTTAGTTTGCTCTGCTTGGCATCGCACCTCTCTATATAAAATATTTTATTGGAAAACCCTAATATAACGAAGTTTTTTGATAAAATCAATAGCATTTAGATGAAACTTATTTCGTTCTTTGAACAACTATCGTTCATGTGACAACCTGTAACCCCCACCCTAAGACCACTTTTGTTTACAATTAAGTTTATTATTGTCCTCAGTTAGTCCGAGTCCAGATTGTGACAGAAAAGTGCACGTGTGAGAAACTTAGTTTTCGACTTTGTTTTTTTTATTCTGTGCAATGGCAAAACGTAAAACACTCTCATGTGAAGAAAAGGTTAAAGTTATAGAGGCCGTAAACACCGGGGATAAGAAGAAGAGCGATATTGCTAAGCAGTTTGGTATACCAGCCAACACTATCTACAATATTAAAGAATAAAGAGAAGTACGAAAACCAAGCATCTTCATCTCAAGATGCTTGGTCCTTTAATACAGTGGTCCCCAACCCCCGGGCCGCGGACCGGTACCGGTCCATGGATCAAATGGTACCGGGCCGCCCAAGGAACATTAATTTATTTCCATTTTATTTACTGTGGTGTATTTCTCTCGGGTTAGTGCGACTTTGTCGGGTTTGTGCTAATTTATACCTTTGTGCTTGCCATGCAAAAGCTATGCACGAAGTTGCGTATCTTTCATGTAACACCAAACTCCCTTATTTTAATTCAAATGTTTAAAAAAATTTAAAAATAATAACATTTGAAAATTTCGCATAAGTTCATTTTGAAAAATTCATGTATTTCATATATATCTTATTTATTCTGCACTTTGTAAAAAAATAGAAATATGCCTGTCAAAAAACAGTAGTCAATTGCCCCAGAGCGCACGTTGCAACGCTCTCATGTGTACGGTCTAATTCAACACAAAGGAACTCGAGGCGCGCTGCAATCGCGCGATCTGCGTGGAACTCTCCAAACGCGTGTTGCAACGCGCATTCTAGTAGAAGAGAGCGTTGCATGTGTGCGCAATCGTTTGATCAGTTGTATTTTTTAACGCGCGATGCAACGCGCGTTAGAAAGCGCACGTTGCAACGCTCTCATGTGTACATAGCCTAAAGGACTGAAATTTTGCATGGCGATTCTTCTTATAATGTAGGGGTGCACTAAGAAAGATTTTTGAAAAATTCTTCTTAGATTTTTTTAAATTAAATTTTTAATCTGGTTTTGTAACTTTTTTCAAGTTTGCATTTAAAATAATAATTTGAGGGTTGTAAAATTTATATCACGAAAAAGATCATAAAAATTCCTTTAAAATGAAATTCTTTTCGCATCTTTACCTCCATTTTCTAATTTTTGGTGAATTTTTAAAGATTAATTTTTACAATTTAATTTATTAAACGCTGATCATATGATTTCTTTATCTGGTACTTTAAATAAATTTATCGTCACATAACAACGAAATAGACACAAAAAAAATTAAAATAGTGGCGCCATCTACTGTACGCTTGTGAATCGAGAGTTGTTGGTTATTTATTAATTAAAAATATTGGAAAGTTCTTGTGGATCTGTAAATATACATGTGGAAACAGTTTTAAAATTTATAAATTATCAACCCACACAGGTGATAATTTATCCGGCGTTGCCCGGGATTTTAAGAATGTTTGTTAACCAAAATCAATTTAAAAACTAAACACAGTATAAATATCATAGAATAAAAAGCATGTGAAATGTTATACACATGAATAAAAAGAAAACCCAACATAAAAAACCATAAATTTACAATAATTTCTTCAGAATTCAGCTAGATTTAGCGTTTCATCATTGGAGCAAAAAAACCCTGAAAAGTAAAGCATAAAATATATACATTTATAATAAACCACTAAAAGCTGAAAAGTAAAAATGTCAAATTGTCTTTAGGAAAGTAAAGCTGAAAAGTAAAAATGTCAAATTGTCGAATGTTTGTTAACCAAAATCAATTTAAAAACTAAATACAGTATAAATAACATAGAAAAGATTTAGCCTTTATCATTGGAGCAAAAATTCCTGAAAAGTAAAACATAAAATACATAAATTTATAATAAACCTACCAAAATCCATTAAAAAAATAAACACAGTATAAATAACATAGAAAAAAAAGTATACGAAATGTTATACACATTAATAATATGAAAAATAAAATAAAATAAAAATAATAATAATAATAATTTAAAAAATAATAAAATAAAAGCTGAAACAAAAAAGCCTCCATAAAAAAGCTGAAAATACAGGTTTAGCAAAATCTGTACGATCCGTATTCGAACCCGCGTCGTGTAGTGTAGTAAATGAACGCTCTTACCGAATGCGCCACAATAACATGCTGGTGTATTGTGTAAATAGGAGAATATTTGTACTAAAATTGCTGGAAAGTTGCTATGGGTTGGTGAATATACATGTATTTATGGAGTAAGAGGAGTTTTAAGTTAGAAATAAGTTAGCAGGATAGAAGCTTAGTCTTTAACTCTTCAATAGACACAAAGACATAAGCGAGGGGGGTTGCAGTAGCGATTAAAAATGATCTTGTGACACTTAGCGTGGTTGATTCGAATTTTCCATCGCGTGTGATAGTGTCAATATGCCGTTGGATCCGATTTATTTTAGAGTATAAAATCTGACTTGAAAGATTATTATTTTCATTTATTATTCTGGTTTAATATATAACTTGAAACTTTTTGATTTTATTTATTTTTATCTTTTCGCTCGCTGTTTGCCAGCTAAGCCTAACGTGGACGCCATATTCAGAGTGGTCATTCCACAAAGTGTAACATCTTACATTTAGTTTCAAAATTTTTGGTTTTTTATGAATTAAAAATCAACGGTAATTAATTTCGATTTTTGAAGTTCTTCAGACCCTCGGCTGTTTTTAAAGACGCCTGTATGTAAAATTTCACGATCGTTGCTCCTAAACTGTGGATTTCTATACAATTACAGAGATACAAACATTCATTTTTATATATTAGATTATTGCTTATTTGCCTAAGTTTAATAATCATTGTGGGCTTTGTTTTTCTACAAAACCCACATTGATTATGAAGTGTATACTAATTACAGCTACATAGATGCCGATAATGCAATAAAAAACTTCTCTGCACCTTGCAACATGATTCATTTTATAAATTTAGCCCACCAAAGGAATTTACGAGCGTTTAAAACATACTATACTAGATTCCACCCTCCGGATAAAATTAAATTGAAAAATATTAATCGCTTTATTTATAACAAAAGGAAAAATGCCCCAAGGTACAAAATTAATTTCTCTATTAAGGAGTACATTTTTAAAAAAGAAATCTTAAAATACATATCGGCAACACATTTGGACACATTTTCTCCATGGGATAGCATAAAGGTGAGCGAACCAAATAGGGTTAGTACATAGCATCCTTAACATTTTGTTTCTAATATATAATTGTGGCATTATGGCAGAGGTTGATATGTCCTTTTTTTCATGTTTTCGGCAAATTAAAAAAGTAACTTTTGTTGTGAAATATAAAATCGCTCCATTAAGTTTTTCAATCCAAATATTCTTTAGTTAATATTCATATTCATCCTCAAGCATAGGGCTGGTCATCAAAGAAAATTTTCAATTAGGGACTAAAATATCCAATTAGGGCCCAAATGTTACCTCCTTTATACATAACAGCCTTTTTCAATACGAATAACTTAGTATTATTTCATAATATATTTATACCAGTATAGTCAATAAGTACGGGGACTACCCTCCCCCCTCATGTCCGGTGTGTGGGGGAACCGAAATAACGATGTGGTTTGCAAGTCTGGGTATCTGCGTACGCGTGAGACGTCACATGTCATTTTGCACAACTGCTAAGGCGCGCAGCTCACCATTTGGCTGCAGACTGTCAGCTTGTGATGTCGATGTAGCAAAATGTCCTTTTTGGAGCAACGTTCCAACATTAAATTCCGCTACAAATTAGGAAAAACTACTGCTGAAAAGTTACGGTTACTGCAAAAAAGCGTATCGAGACGAAGCTATGTGCAGATCGAAAGTTTTCAAATGGTACAGCTTGTTTAAAAATGGGAGAGACGCTGTTGCAGATGATCCGCGAAGTGGGTGGCCAGTGACCCCACAAACGGAGGCGAACAGCCAACGGATAGGAGCAGTATTTGTTTGGTTGGTTGAAGTTTTTTGGCGCAAGGTCCAGAAAGGACAAGCTACGCCAAACACAAGGTAACATCGTCAACAAATGGTATGTACAGGTTCTTCGTCGTCCCCGGGAGGCAATCCGTGGTAAAAGTCCACACGTTTGGAAATCCAACATGTGGATGTTGTTGCATGACAATGTCTCGGCGCACCAATCCCTGATGGTCCCTTGCTAAACATGGCACCACAGTTCCGCCACAACCCCCCGTATTCCCCAGACCTCGCTCCTTGTGATTTCTACCTGTTCCCGAAACTGAAAGATCGCATCAAAGGCAAGCGGTTTGCTAATGCCGAAGAAGTGATGGCAACAGCGACAACCGCTTTCCGACAGCTCTCACGCAACGGTTTCCAGGACTGTTTCCAGAAACTGCATCAACGCTGGCAGAAGTGTATAGTTGCGGAAGGACAATATTTTAAAGGTGATTGTGTTCAGAAGACTTTGTAAGTGCATTAGTTGTTGTAGTAAATAAATTCCCCGAATTTATTGATTGTACGACTATACAACATTTCCGTAACTGACTGACTGACTGACTGACTGACAGATAACGCACAGACCAAACCACTGGACCTAAAGGGCTGAAATAACGCATGGTGATTCTTCTTATAGTGTAGGGGTGCACTAAGAAAGGATTTTGAAAAATGGTTCTTAGATTTTAGTAAATTAAATTTTTAAGCTGTTTTTGTATCATTCTTTAAAGTTTGAATTTAAAATAATCTGAGGGTTATAAAATTTATATCACGAGAAAGATAAAAAAAATTACTTTATTATGAAATCTTTTTGAATCTTTACCTCCCTTTTCTGATTTTTGGGAAATTTTCAAAGATTAATTTTTAGAATTTAATTTATTAAAGGCTGATTACGTGGTTTCTTCTATTTTTGTGATACTCCAAATTAATTTTGCGTCACGTGCAGAACGACGAAATAAATTCACAGTAAATAATTAAAATACGGTAAAAGATAAAATTTAACCACTAAACTAATTGAGATGGAAGTATTTTAAGAATTTAATTCAAATCAGTATGTTTTTTTGGATATTAAACATACAAATTAATTGCATACATTGACCATTGTATTTAATTTGAATCTTTTATTCTACATTACTTTGTCTATAAATATATCCGTTACGATTTTTTTATAAATATATATTGTTTTGATTTGTTTTTTTTTTGGCATTGGTTGCATACATTTAGCGTTGTATTTATGATACATATATATATATATATATCTATATATATATATATATATATATATATATGTATCATAAATATATAGAGAATCTATGCTCACTTCTTCCCAGACTTGGGTGTATATAATTTGAAGTGGCACTCTATTTGAATTTGAAGCAAACACAGTTTATACATGAAACAATGTTTATTGAATTCGTTGCACATATAATTGGCTTTTACAGCAATAAGCATGCGTACTACTTGTACGGAATGTATAAACACAGCTTTCAAGAACAATATATTTTTATACTCACGAACAGTAAGTCAAACCAGCAGTACTGCCATGTACACTTCTGGCCCGCTAAGCACTAGCGCAGGATAACACCTTTTCAACCTTAACAACCTCCTCTTTTTCATTAATGACGCTGCATGGTATTTATACTAAGCGCGTATGCCGAAATTAGCATATCTAAAGCAGCTTCTTTAAGGGCATGGTGGACTTTCAAATTACCAAAAATCGAGCAAAAATGGGAATTTTTTTGAGGGATGTATTAATATTTTAAAAACATGTAAATATTGGAATGAAATGCATTTAAAATATGTAGTGAAAAGTAAAATGAAAACCTGGTGACTTTACAAAAGTTAGTATTAAAGGTAGGTGAAAAAACATGTTTTAAATGTATTTTTCTCAAAATGAGAAATTTCCAGATTTGCAAGTCTTTAAAATGCTCCTCGCGTCATAATTTTTGACGAAAGTTTATGAAATTTATAATAAAGACTCTTGTAATACATGAAAATAAAGTTATGTAACCATTTTAGGATTCGAGGTCATTAAGGTTATCAAAGTTTAACTTAAGTGTACAAAAGTACAAAAAATTCAAGAAAATTCAGAGTACAAGCATAAAAATATTGCCTGAAAATTAACTATTCAACGAAAGTACAAAAAAATACATAACTCTGTTCAGAAGGTATTTATAAGCAATATAAATGCAAAATTAAGGGGGAAAGTTTAAAATTGAGTCGCATGGAGCATTTTAAAGAAGGGTAATTTAATTTCAATTTTTTAATTATAAAATTTTATTTTAAAAATATCTATGAAATTTTATAAGGTGTTTAATATTGTTAGACTTTAATGAATATATAAGCAAAGTTTCATATCTCTGTGACAAAAATTTCAAAAATCGCTGTGAAAGGTCCACCATCCCCTTAATTCACTCAAAAGTTCGATTCTTGTGAATCGAATCTTGTGTATACCTTACACTGGCCTCCCTCGAAAAAAAAAATTAGGTAACTGAGGTCTGAACGGCTTCAGTTAACTAATTGAAAACGCGTGCTGGTCTGACTTTTTACATAATGGGTGGCAAAGCCAAAAAACCTTCCACACGTTGTGTGGGGGAAAAACGCCACTACCATTTTACAAAACTAACCCCGAAGGGTCGAGGTGACACCATCAAACAGTGGATTTGCAGAGTTGCGGATACTGGGCTGGCCAACTGCGCCCTAAAATATCTATTTTAATTAAAAGTGACAACACAATTGCACAGCATGACATTTCTTGACTGTATCTGCTCTCCCCCAATTTATAATGTACATGTGTTATTTTTTTGTGAAGTTAGTACATTAGTGGTTAATTGGTATATTGTGTAGTATGTATTTTTTTTCTAGTCACTACATGTCCCCTTCAAAAATTTATAAAACAACAGTATGCCGTTTTTTTTCCAGTGGCTCACCCCTCCCCCTCAAAATGTTTACACAGTATATACAATGGGGAACTTCAAACCAATTTGGTTCGGTTTTATTAAAGGGTGGGAGTTAGAATAAGAGAATTGATACAAGACTTGTTCCTCATGAATGCAGCAACTTCCTTGCACCAGTCTGTCCAATCCGTGGAACCTCTCTTGATGGTCGCAGTCCTAGTAAAGGGGTTCGTTGACCGTGTGGGCATCCTTCGTGCAGCAGTTCGTTGGTCCTGAGGCGCTGGTCCGGCTTGACGATGGACAGGAGGTCTCTTGGGAGGAGGCCAACCTTGCTGGGCGGCAGAAATCTTCCGTTTCCTGTACTTATGCAAAGGAACTTTAAAATTGTCATTCTTCCTTTTGATAACCTTGTGTACCTTATGTGTTCCACGTTCATCCTTAGATGGAGGTTTTGTAGTGCACACTTTACTTTTCTCCGTACTTTTTAGAGTATAGGCATTAGATTTTAATGCAGATTCTATTTTTTGAAACTTATACGCCGCACCAACGTGTTTAGTAACTGGCTTTATCTCGCTGCTTGTGTCATGTTTTTCAACAACCTGACTCTGTTTTTCGTATTTGTGCTTATACGACTTCTTGTTTACCGCCTTAATTACTTCAGTATTTGCAGTTTTAATGCTGGAACCTGAAGGCGCTTTTTCACGTTTTTTATCCTCCTTAACTTTAGTTTTATCCTCTTTTGACGAAAAAGTCTCTTTGAAACTTGCGATATCAGAATCGTTATCATTTAAATTCTTTAACACTGCTTCAGTTTTAGGAAGATTAAGCTTTTCGTACTGGTGCGTATTAATGCAAACGACGTCTATAACTTCCGAAGCATCGGCTAAACTACTTACAGTATAACTCTGTGTCAACTTTTCATCCTGATTCTCAGTCTGGTTTTCATGTACTTTATTTAAAACCATATTATCAACCTGGCCAACAGCATCCCCATTCGGCTGGAAACTTGAAATAATATCATCATTACCTAGCGAGTTCCTACTATCGTTTAAAGAATTTTTATTGTCGTCAACTAATAAGTATTCACTAACTTCCGTAACGCATACTTCGTCATCTACTAAATTTCCTTCATTAACAGATGTGTGAATATCATCTAAAATATCAGGTATAGCATTAATAGAAGTGTTAGATGATTTATTTTCTAAACCACTAGCATTAGTATCGGCACTATTTTCAGAAATTTGTACTGGAATTACCTCATCATTCCAGCTAGACTCACTTTCTTTATAAGCCACAAAAATACCCCGACTTTCACTATTCTCAAAATAATGATTACTACTCGGACAAAATAATACATTTGACCACACAGTTTCAACAGGTTGAACCATATAATGTGAATCAACTTGCCAGTGCAAGTAAGGTGCTTCCATATTATTTACTTTAAGAGTACTAATTTCATTATAACGCCGTGCGCTTCTATTATTTTGCCTGCGGTACTGCTTACGCTGCTGGTTTGAAACTCGCGAAAAATTTTGGCTGGGGTGTATAAAATCTCTCGTACCTGAATTAGGATAGGGGGTAGCGAAGAAATGCCTATTGTAATGTTTAGCTAAAGCTTGAAGGAGGGTAACCTTGCTTGTAATTGTTTGATTATCTAAAAAATCTTGAACACTTGGCTTCAAACGTTGGATAACTATTTTTAAGATTACCGCTTCCGTTACCCCTTCTAAATATTCCTCACACTTGGAAATCTTTTCCGTAGCAAAATCTAATGCAGACTGACCTTCACGTTGCCTTAGCGAATACATTTCCGCTTCAATTTCACTTTGATTAAAGGTCTTTGGAAAAACACTAAGAAACTGTTGCTTGAATGCCAAATAGTGAAAAATCAGATTACTGCTTTGCATGCATGTGTACCACTGAAATGCACTACCTCTTAAAGCGGCTAGAGCAATTTTAAGTTTATCCCCCTCTGGGGTGCATTGTTGCTGAAAGTAATGCTCAATTTTCTTTAGGAATTGGCTTGAGGGGCCGCCATTGAAGGTGGCTTCGAATGGCGCAATTTGCTGAACCATAATTACCCGAGGAAAATTTCCAGCAGGATTTTGTTCTACAACACTCATTTTTTAAATAGTATATAAGTACTTGCAACAATTTTATCAATATAAGTTCACAGTACACAGTTTTTAATTTCAATTATGTTGTTCGTTACAAATGTAACGCTAACTACCAGGGTATATATAATTTCGGGCGCCAGTATAGAGAATCTATGCTCACTTCTTCCCAGACTTGGGTGTATATAATTTGAAGTGGCACTCTATTTGAATTTGAAGCAAACACAGTTTATACATGAAACAATGTTTATTGAATTCGTTGCACATAGAATTGGCTTTTACAGCAATAAGCATGCGTACTACTTGTACGGAATGTATAAACACAGCTTTCAAGAACAATATATTTTTATACTCACGAACAGTAAGTCAAACCAGCAGTACTGCCATGTACACTTCTGGCCCGCTAAGCACTAGCGCAGGATAACACCTTTTCAACCTTAACAACCTCCTCTTTTTCATTAATGACGCTGCATGGTATTTATACTAAGCGCGTATGCCGAAATTAGCATATCTAAAGCAGCTTCTTTAATTCACTCAAAAGTTCGATTCTTGTGAATCGAATCTTGTGTATACCTTACAAATACAACAATATCTATCTATCTATCTATCTATCTATATATATATATATATATATATATATATATATATATAACACATAAAATCAACTATATCCTTTTAAATTCTAAATTCCCTTGGGCGTTGGAGCTATTTTCATTTATGATTTAAAGAACAAAGCAGCTGTGTAGCGTTCCCCCCAAAATCAAAAATAATCGCGCATATAATACGTCACCTCTGACACCAGAGTCAGAGCTATCCAATTAGTATTCCTATTCAAGATCACATGACGAGCGACCTCAAACAGTGTATAAAAGACCCTGAGTCATGTACAAGTAGACTTTCCCGGATTTTCACCGTCATGTAAAGATGTAGCAGTTGGTACGAAATAAAAGTTTGTTGAGAATTGCGGTGTGTTTTGTGTGTCTGGGGTTTGAGAGGCTTGAGGGGCCAGATCTATATAACTACTTTCGAGATGCCGAAAAACGTCACCGGCCAACGATATTTTATGCGGGAATTTTATTTGAACTCCTGTGACTCACGTTGGGTGGCAATATCAACCGCTTCGCCTTCACCCCTCGCCCCGCGTCCGTGTCGTTAGATATATATATATATATATTATATATATATATATTATATATATATATATTATATATATATATATATATATATATATATATATATATATATATATATATATATATATATATATATATATATATATATATATATATGTATGTATATATATATATATATATATATATTGGCATTGATTGCATACATGGACCGTTGTATTTAATTTGAAAGTACTCCGTAGCGAAGCACGGGTATTCAGCTAGTGCCACATATCAGCTTTCACCACATTAAAGAACCAATTTTAAGCGTGACATATCAACAAAAATATAAAATTGAATTTTTCGGACATATCAACATCTGCCATAACGCCACAGACATATCTGACCAGCTTAGCAGAAGAAATTATTACTAGGTTGTGTTATTAATTATCTATTAAGGTATTTGATATTACAAAAGACTTGACACAGAGACACCCAATTTAGCGGCTCACTGCACTGTGACGACTAACTAAGTAGCACCAAGCAGTTGTCTTCTAAGGCGACAATGGACCTTCAGATTGACAAAAATGTCCCCCAAAACGATTTTTTTTTCTTTCAGAAAATGATTCTGCAACTCATCAGCTTTAAATTAAAGAAAAATGTATGTTTAACCGCGTTATAAGTATTTTTTTCAAATGTAAACAATGTAAATGTTACGTTAAATTAAAACTTTAAATGTCATTTTCTCAAAACAAGTTTTCATGTCGTTCCGGTGAGTTCAAAATGTTCCATGCGTCATAATTTTTCTTGAATTTTCATAAATTACATAAAATGATTATTTATATATGTTAGAATAAAACTTAGTAATCAATTCTTTATACTATTTTAAAACAACCTAAAATTTTTACAAAATAAAAAAATTTTTTTTCATAAAATTTGGCATAAAATGACCTATTTTTAACGATTTCTTTTCTAGTTTTTATAAATATGACTGTAAATCAAATATCGCTAGTAACTTTTATTACAACTATATAAAGCTAGCTTAGGAGAGAAAATTAGATATCTGAGACAAAAATTAATGCGCATGGAGTATTTTAAAATAGAGTAATTAACTAATTATAATTAATATCTTTATTTTATTTTATTTTTTTTTTTAGAATTTCCATCTCTAAACAACACTGTATAAGTATACAAAATTTCATAGCAATTTGTTGAAAAATAAATAAAAAGTTTTTCATGGTCCATTGTCACCTTAAATGCAACATTATTGTATTAACTATATAATGACCAGGGAGCTGGCAACAGAAATCTCATTTATCTTACTTAAGGTATCCGATTACGTTGAAAAGTTTAATTTGGGCCAAAAATAACAAATTTTTTTTATTCTTTTGTTGGATATATACGTTAATTAGCTTTAAAAAAGAGGTTTATTTTTGTCTCTAATTTAATTAGAAGCCGAGATATTAATGATTTTATAATGACTAGGAATCCGGAAGTGGTCGTTTATTAAAGGGCCAGAAACCTGTTAACAATTAGTACAAAAACATAATTTCATTTTTAATATAATTTTAGTAAACTTTTAAAGAAATAATTAAAGTAAGAACACTTTTGCAAATTGTGTGGCAACGTTAAATTTCTTCACATAGCTTGTAAATCTAAGCAAATGTAAAATTTAAAATGCCTTTATCTCAAAATTGAGATATGACCATTTTTGTCTGACTTCAAAAGGTATAACTCAAAATACAGGGGACGCTCGTTAATTCGAACTCGAAGGTTCTCAGAAAAAAGTTCGAATTATCCGATGTTAAGAGAAAATAAATAACTTTAAATGTGTATCACTGAAGAAGAAACTCTCCTAGTATGTATAACCCCAGAAAATATATTATACTATGTTATTTAAAGCTAAACATATTAAAAAGCAATACAGACCTACCTTAATCATGAAATGAAGCAGAAGATATGCAGTATAAAGTAAACTTTTATTAAAAATATGAATTACACTTTGGGGAAAAACTGTAAAATGCATGTTTGGTTCCGTTTATGATGCCTACATTGTTCAGCCAGCTTCTCGATTTGAAGTAAACATTTCAATTCATTTTCAGAGGAAGGTTCCATCTGAATAAATGCTTTCAGAGTTTTAATAGAGTCCATTATGGCTTTGTCCATTATGGCCGCATTAAAAATATCTTTCGGCAGGTAAGTAGAGAAAAGCCCTGGCAGTTTCCTACCGAAATTAGTGCATACGTCTTCGTTTACATCAGAGCTTTGGCCACATACAGTTTGATAAGAAATATTGTGCCTTGACTTAAATCGAGAAAGCCATCCATCACTGCATTTAAAATCTTCAATACCCATTCGACTTGCCAATTCATCAGCTTTCGTCAGCACTAGGAGTCCATTTATCAGAAAATTCCGAGATCTAACATCCTGGAACCATAGCAGTAGAGCTTTTTCTCGAACTTCTTGGGACGCATTTGCCATGCGTTTCCTTCCTCTAGCAAATTTTGATTTTTCCCAAGAATCTAAAATTGACTCCTTGCTTTTCAAATTAGTTGACAAGGCATTTTTTTAATTTCATAGTCAGCTGCTCTTTGTTTTACATTCGCCATCCTCTACTTTCTTTAAAATTTCTACCTTTGTCTCCAAAGTTAGGGTTTAGTACTTTCCACGTGTAGACATCCTGAATTTTTACACGTTCACACCACACAATGAGGAAGAAAAACTAGACCACATTAACTTGTCTGCACTGCAGTTATAACTGACGCAGCTCCCTAGAATCTGTAGTAAAGACTAGTTTTTCTGAAATTCTCGGAAAATCGATCCAAATAAAGGAAAATTGCTTTTTCCGTTTAGCACTAATAATAAGGACAATAGCCACTAACGTTTAGCGGACATGCAATAGTCTAGAAATGCAGGCATGTGCCTCTTTACACAGAAAAGAAATTTTGACACACAAAATAATAAATACAGTGTGTATTTTCTCCATTAAACGGGAAAAAGAATTTTTTTTGTCAAATTTTTAGTTCGAATTAACCGAAGTGATAAAAATTTAGTTCGAATTAATGAGATATTTTTAACATTAACTCCAATACAAGTTTTGGGGGCTTTTGGATTAGTTCGAATTAACCGACAGTTCGAATTAACCGAGTTCGAATTTACGAGCGTCCACTGTATTACAATTGCAATTTTATGAAATTTTGTGTGCCTAGTCTATATATTGTATTCTAAAGGATGTACTAAAAGAATTTTGATTGAATGAATATTTTTCAATTTATGACCTATTCTTTCAATAATAACGTTGTAAAATTGGCAAAAATTTCCTAATAAATATTCGATCAGTTGTAAAATATTTATTCCTTAATATAATTTTTTATGCATTCTCTAAAATGTTTTGGTATAAAGTTTATTTTGGTATAAATTTTATTCAGATAAGATTAACTGTTTTTAATGTAGATTTTTTGAAGTTTTTTAAAAAATTCCTTAAAATTCTACATGTATTTAATGATTTTGAAACAACATAGAAGTTTATTTTAAATATTGACACTCTCCCCTTAATCTTTATAGGAATTAAATCCAAAAATGTATTTAAAGTGTGCTTATACTATGTGTTTTTAAAAGAGTTCTCCGAACGTGTTCGGATATCTTAACAAGTTAAGAGGTTATTATTAACGATTTTCCCTTGTCCTTAAACAAACGAAATGTTGGAATAACTTCCTAGAAATTCGCAGTTAAGTCAGTTTAGACAACAACATAAAAAATGTATTAAAAACTAAACTATGTATACAATACTGGAGCATGAATTGTACAAATTGACCTCGTATGTGTCGAAAATGTGTCTTTAATTAATGGAACAAAATAAATGAATCAGCAATTTACTCAAAAAGCAGTCTCATGGAATTCCTTACATACACTTCTTACTGCATAAGGAATGTAATAAATAAATTGTTTACAAATAAATTACATATAAAAAAGCTTTTATGATGTTCCGAAATTCCAAACAATATAAATAGTGCAGATTCGAATGTTCGACATTCTTTGCGCGTTCCTAAACTATAAAAATAATTTGATTTACTGTGTATAAGAATTCTTTTAAAATGTATTTAGTTCGTAAAAATATTCACTGATTTGTAAAGATTGAAATATTTTATTCGCAGCACACTTTCTTGACACTACAAGATTCGTCAAATTCTCTTGGAATATTTCATATAAAGAGGAAAAAATATTGAACAGTATTGTAATTTACTTGTATGTTTCTTTCAAACTTCTGAAAATTTCGTTAAATATTTCAGATTTTATGTTTATTTTGTCTGAATATCTTCAGTTATAGAATATTTATTTATTATCTGTATTATTTAAGTTGCTAAACCGAATGGGGCAACCGAAACCTTTGGTCAGTCCGTGAGAGAAAACTACTGCATCAATTTACTTCATTTTGGTCTGAAACGAAATATTTTTATCTATAGATGTGTCAAATTATGTTTTTGTAACCGCAATTTCTAAAAATTAGCGATAATTTACAGTTAAATAAATTGCTTTCTGCACATGCTCAGTGACATGTTCAAATCTGGCTTTAGATACTCACTAGGCACGAGGCTGCATTAACATATTAAGTTCTTTCTGCGCATGCTCAATGACATGTTTAAATCTGGGTTTAGATACTCACTAAGCAGGAGGTCGCATTAACATATAAATTTCATTCTGCGCATGCTCAGTGACATGTTTAAATCTGGTTTTAGACACTTACTAAGCACAAGTCCGTATAAACACGTTAATTTCTTCATTCCGAGAATCTATCTAGCTCTCTCTCTCTCTCTCTGCCATTTTTATTTTTAATTATGTTTTCTGAGCTATAGAATTAAACCTGACGGTAATTTTTTATTTCGCGCTGATGAGTAACCATATTTCTTTTTACTGGATTCAATAGTAATATTTTAAAGTATATTTCTCTATTTTTAATATTATGATTTTGTATAATTTATGTATTAGTCGTTAATTTACAATTCAGCCGTCCTGTTTTGACGGGTAACAACTAGTAGGGTATAAAGTTTGAACAGACTGACTGTCATAGGGATATGACAATAGTGTCAAGGCCAGGGGCAGGAGAATTGAAAATTACGGGGCGAAGTAAAAGAATTGTTAAATGTAAGAAAGAAACAGGGCAAAGAAGCAAATGACGGGCAATAAAAGAGAAGGGGAGAAAGCCAACAATAAATCGAAACTAAAGATTGAAGACTAGGGCTAGTAGGAAGAAATAAAAGTATAAGATAAAAGTTCTGTAGAATGAGTTGTAACGAATAGAAGAAAAGAAGAAGGGGAAGACTAAATTTATGGTGGTTATAAAACAGACCAACGTGCTCGGTACAGTCATGGAGCAGGGGAAAAGTTAAGGTAGGAGGAGAATTTTATAATTCCCGCCCTCGATGAGCATTGGTGAAAAGGGGATTGAGAAGGGGCAGCCACGGACGAATTGCGATGACATGGTAATAATATGGCCAATGGAAATTGGAAGAGGCGGAGCCAGCATTAATAGGAGAAAAATAATATGAAGAGGCAAAAAGAAAGGAAGGAGTTAAGAGTCGGAGACAGAAGGTGTATGAACTTGACGAGTATGTACGAAGTACGCCCGATGACAGTAATGTAAGCCGACTCCACAAAATAATTCACTTAAATTCTAATTATTTTCAGTCTAGGAATCGTATGAAATTGTACGATTCATAAAACTAGAAAGTTATAGGAAAAAGAGACAAATCATTAAAAATTTGAGTTTTTCCTTTTATCGCTTAGAATAGCTCTGGAAATCCTTATCAAAACAAAAATCAATCACACTAAAAGACAAAGTTTTTTTTAAGAAAAAGTTTAGAAACTCAAAAAGAAAAAAAAAATTATTTCCTGGTCTATCTCTTCTAACGACAGATGAGTTAAAACTGAGATAAATTATGTTAAAAGGCTAGCAGCGTTTGAAAGAGAGAGATGGGCAAACAGTGTTTCAAAAAAGAAATCTGCACTGAGAAAGAAGAGGCAAAAGTAATGAGAATTCGATTCTCCGAACGTAATCCATTTAGTAGCAGCTCTCAAAAAAATATACAGAAACATATGCCTGAGTTTTAAGGAAATAGGGACAAACAAGTTTTTTTAATCTGGAAAACATTCCTACATTTACGCTAGTCGTATGGATTTTAAAAGAAATGAAATGTAAGGGACGGGGCGTGGAACAGAAATTTATCTTTCCTCCGCCGTGACTGCAAATTATGCTGTAAATAATAACACTGGCAGTATTTTGTCGCCTGATAATCTCTTATTTCTAAATCTCGCAGCAAAATACTGTTGAGAATTATGTATGCAGCCATTCATTAAATTGCGAAATGATGTCTAGCGATATATTTAAGTTAAAATCAAAAGGAAATTCACTTAAAACGTATTTTATTCAAGGTAGAAAATTAGGCATTTGTTAGCTTTAAAAGAAATAGATTCTACGAAAGTGAGCTTTGTCAATTTCACTTGCATTTGAAGTAATAGTTGCTATAACAACAAAAGTTGAACTCGTTGTTATAACAACAAAAATTAAAAAAAGAATAAAATGGTTAAATTTGTTACACGACATGATTTTTTTCAGAAGATTTATGCTCCTGTGAAACGCCAAAGCTAGAAATTAGTCTTTCAACAAATACAACACAAAATTTAAACGTCTTAAGAAATATCGGTTTATGTATTTATCTACAATAATGAGCAAGCGAATATCGTACCCACTGTCGGTGCCATTTGTCTACGAAGAAAATTTCCGTCTCATGTAATTTCCAAAAGCACGTTTATAAAAAAAATGCTTTTTTGAATGTCAGTGTAAAGTATTTTATATATTTCGATATTTTTCTTACGTTTTAGCGACTTAAAAATCCCATTTTTAGTTTATAAAAAGTTCATGCATCGTAGAATTAAAAGAAATTTCATCTTACATTACTGATAGTAGAGTGTAAAAGCAATGATCATCCAGATCTCAGCTTAACTATCTCGGGTTCAGTGTCCTTTAAGGGGACAAGGGACCTTCAACCAAGATTTTTAAAATTTTCAATTTTTGAAACTATATACAGAATGAGAATAATTAATACTCTTTTTTCCTACATTGAAGACCCTTAACCCTTTGAGGGGCACCGTTTGCACAGTGCTAACGCTAAAACCTAGTCCTTTTTTCCCTTGCATTCAAAGTATTCCAGTTAAATAATCAGAAAAAATGGTTACTACTGCCATCTGTTATCAGATTAAAGAACTAAAAACATTTTTCAACCTTTCATTGGAAAATTTTCCAAGATTTTTCAGGTTAAAAGAAATCGGGAAAAAAATTTGCACCCTAGAAACGGGGGAGGTTGTTGCCCTTGAAAGGGTTAATATTCAAAATTAGGATTTTTTTTTTTTTGGCAGAATGTCTATTTTTCAAATTTCTTTTCAAAAATGAAACACTTTTCAAAATGCTCCATGTGTATTCCATACACCTCAAAATCCTTAAATTTATTTTTATCAGTTTACCATATATATGTAAACACTAGCTGAAAACCCGCACTTCGCTACGGAGTACATTCAAATTAAATACAACGGTCAGTGTATGTAATTGATGCCAAAAAAAAAATATATATATATATATATATATATATTTATAGTAAATATGACGATCAATGTATACAATTGATGTAGAAAAAATATATATTTATAAATAAATCGTAAGGGATATTTTTAAAGACAAAATAATGTCCAATCGTCTGCCGCATTAGCAAGAAAAAAAATTTTTTTAGTCTATTTAGTTGTTACGCACGTGACGATAATTTTATTTAAAGTACCAGAAAAAGAAATCACGTGATCGGCATTTAATAAATTAAATTCTAAAAATGAATCTTTAAAAATTCACCAAAAATCAGAAAATGGAGGTAAAGATTCGAAAAAGATTTCATTTTAAAGGATTTTTTATGATTTTTCTCGTGATAAAAATTATTATTTTAAATTCAAACTTAAAAAGAATTACTAAAACAGCTTAAAAATTTTATTTAAAAAAATCTAAGAAGAATTTTTGAAAAATCTTTCTTAGTGCACCCCTACACTATTAGAAGAGTCGCCATGCAAAATTTCAGCCCTTTAGGTCCAGCGGTTTGGTCTGTGCGTTGTATGTCAGTCAGTGAATGAATGAGTCAGTTACGGAACTGTTTTATATATATAGATAATTGTGCTTTCATTTTTTTTTGGCAGAATAATGTCTATTTTTCAAATTTCTTTTCAAAAATTAAACACTTTTCAAAATGCTCCATGTGTATTCCATACACCTCAAAATCCTTAAATTTATTTTATCAGTTTACCATATATATGTAAACATAATTGTGCATTGATTTTTTTTCTGTATGAATCTATACTCTTGAATAATTTTTTTTACTTCTGCTTGTTTTTTTTTATGTTTTTGCAGGTTTTCATGGTCTTTCTAGCTTTATTTCATGGTCTATAAATTCGAAAAATATTTTTGGTTTCAAAAAAATTTGCATAGTTTTATGACAAACACTTCATTTAACTATCCTGAGAAGTTCGGAAGAAATCAGAAAAAAATTTATGCGAATGGAGAAATTTGATAAATTCTAGCATTTTTAAAGAATTTTTTGATAAATAGGCATTATTCTTCCCAAAAATACTTATTTGTGGATTCTAAGTGACTTCAATGTAGTAAAAAAATATTAAATACACTCATGTGGTACGTAAAGTAAAATATTGAAAATTTAAGAAAACAAGGATGACGGTCCCTTAACCCCTTAATAAAATTTTCCATCAACTTTAATAATCTCTATAAAATCGAAATTTGCACAACTTTCAACAAAATACCCAAATTTTATGTTTTATATTATGTAATACCTGATATCATCTGCGCAAACGCAGCCGCTACTTTCAAATTTTTGAACTTGTTTTGTTTACTCTTCTCTGTCTGGTGAAGTAGAAGCTATTTTAGGTTCATATTCCATGGGCTCAATAAATCAGTTAAACAGACAGAAAAATGAAGATTCGTTGGCGTGTAATAGAAATTAATTTTTTTTTCAGCAATAAGACATGGGCTACTGGAATCCCGAGTTGGCAAATAAAGAAACGTCTATATTTTGCCGTTCAGCAAATATTTTGTGTTATATTTTACCTTACATAGCTCGCTGAAGTAGAAGTTCACATTTATGTGTAAAAAGCAATGCGATGATGTCATTTGTAAGCGAAGAAGTTGGTACACATTCAGCATTAATGGATGGTACAGAGACCAGGTGGTACGTCAACTAAATTATAGGTAAATTTATAAATCGTCTAATGATACATTTACCAGAGACAAAGTACAGTGGAATCTCGATCTATCGTTCTTCAAGGGACCGATTGAAATGAACGATAAATGCGGGAAAACGATAGATGCGGAAACATAGCAAAGCAATCTGATCGTTGGGACTGGATAAAATGAACGACACATGCGGAAAAACGATGGATCCAAAAACGATCGATCGAGATTCCACTGTAATACAGTGCAGGAAGCAGTAAATAATTCTCCTCAGCTGTTGGTTATTTATTTTAACACAGTTAGAGATCGATTTTCGAGTAGAATCGAAAGGTCCAAAGAAAATATAGAAATTGTATATTTTCAGGGATACTTAGATGCATAAAATTACAAAAAAAGTGCTACATCTATTGATATAAGCATTACAAGAATTTGTTTAGTCCAAATAAAAAAAATAAAATAAATAGGAAGTGGGATAAAGGCTCCCCGAAATAAAAAAATTGGATCTGAAAGAATACCATACAGAAATAAAATTCAATATCAACAAAAGTAATCATGGACCTGCTAAAAGTTTGAAAAAGTGCCGGCAGTCTTATGGCGTGCTGATGGTTTGATTTTGATTATGACGGGAAGTTGCCGGTTCTATGATGACTTGGTTACCTGCTTCTCAATTTCAAAACATCACTGTTTTCCTGTTATCATTTAGTTCTCCTAAAACAACCTGGGGAATCATTTCTATATAATTGGAAATCAATTTTACATGGAAGATTTATGTATTACCTCGGGAACGGGATATTTATTAGAATATTTAAGGTTGGTGGCAGAAGTGAATCTTTTGATAACCGTTATAGAAAATTCCCGCCCAAATTGAATTTGTTGATGGCAGACAGTATAGCGTAGAGATATCCTTTCGGATTAGATGATAGTTTATGTTAAACGAATCAGAGTTCAGAGCCGCATTAATAGAAATGTTAAATTGAAAATATTTTTGTTATTACGAGCATATAAGGAATATAAATATCTATATCTGAAGATTTTTCCTATTCAAAAATAAAAGATTTTGTTCACTAAAATTTTGGAAGGAAAAATCGCAAGGTTATTACAGAAATTTATTGGAGTAATATAACCTCTGATACGAGAATTTTCTTCATAAAATTCGAATGTTGCGTTGGGGATTATAAGGGTGAGCCCGTCAAAACGTTTCATGCTTAAATTGATCTCTTTGGCTTTTGAGCATTTACTCAATATTATGCAATACGTGCTGGGACATTTCAGTCATAAGTATGAAACATATACTGAAAACAACTGAAACTGTAGAGATCTGTAACCACAAAAATAATATAGTCACCTCACCGTAATTTTAATGTCAAAAGAATTTTTTTAAGCATTTTTATACTGCATTTTAAAATAAAGTCATTCTAAATTTTCTGTCACTTTAACTGCATAAAAAATGCAGTCATTCAACAGTAATTTAGGAAAACATAGTAATTTTACTGCATTATAAAATGTTAAAGGGGAGATATTTTCGCTCTTCAGATCTGGACCTATTTAAAAAATAGTAATTTTACTGTTATATTTCTCATGATGCTAGGACCGTAAAATATCTTACAACATTAAAGCACCGTAAACGGTAAAACATAAAGATAACCGTAAATGAAGCTTAATGATAAACACTATTTACATAAAGAAATCGTAATTGTTAGTCAGAACTGAGGGCGTTTAGACTATTAAAAACCGAAATGGCCTTAATGTTAGGCTTTTCACAGTGTTCTTGAAATTAATATTCAATAAGGGCCTGTTCACATAGAATCCGTCAGCGTGAGCGTTTAAATTTTTTAACTAATCATATGCCAATCATTGACCCATTTAGCCAATCAATGACCTATTTCTGAGTGGCAATTGAATAGTGCTTGCTATCAGCTAAAATTAAATAATGAAATTTACCAAATATCATTTCTTCTATACTCGGGGAATAGCTAACCTGAATACAGGCAAAACGCTAGAGCAGTATGATTCCGCCATTGCGATATAGTTCGCACTTTTTCCTATTAACAGAGTTGATAAAAGGTACATTTCAGACATAAATCATTAAAATAATGATTTAACTGATAAAGCGTAGACATATTTGCGCAACAAAAATGTGGTTTTTCATGTATTTAGTAAATAATGCGCAATACAGCATGCGAGATAGAATGCAACGTCATAGAATAATCTGACCATTCAAAAGGCTTCGTTTCCTCGGCGGGAGTATCTGGCGTTCAATGTGGATGTGAATTTTTGGTAACCCCAAAGTCCGAAGAGGAGATCTCTCAGAAAGTGGCCACTCGAGGGGGGGGGACAGTTCTTTTTTCACGCAGGGTGGAAAGTGAGGAGGAGATTGTCACCAATCATCCCCCACTTTTCGCCAAATAATGGTATTGGAATCAAGGAAGAGTCCAACAGGTGTTACTTTCTGCCGATGGGTGATGGTTTTACCCTAAGAAAAGGCAGTGTTTACAAGAGACAAGTGGGGAGGAATACACATCTGCAGTTAACAATTGAAAGAAAATTTTCAACACTATACCTATTGGAATATTAACTGCCATGATTTGCTGTCCAATCTGAAATGTTAAAACGCTGATTTCTTATGTCTATTTTCCAAGTTATAAACTTGCAACTACGCAAAAAATCTTTCACGTTTTCATTCAATTTTTAAACTGGGCAAAAATATGGCTAACAAAAACCAAGTTATGAGAAAATATTTCACAAAGGATGAAATTAGAGTTTGACGAAATATTTCTCGAGTTATATTGCGAAAAATGGGAAATTTTATAAAGTGTTGAAAAAATTAAATGCATGTGATTTTTCATTGGAAGAAGTCATTAGTGTCGTCTTTTAAAGGGCAGGACCGGCTTTAAGCCGATTTGACCGATTAGATTAGGAATTTTTTTTTAAATGTCTAAAAGAAAATTGCGTAAACAGATGTAAAAATTATTCAGAATACCGACTAAACGAAGTGTGCAAAACGTGCATATGTACCGGGTGCGTCATAAATTCGTGCAAAGTTTAAAAATTCGTAATAAAAAAAGTAATGCTCAGAAAAATTTTCTGTTTGCGCCAATAGAATCAGCGGGACATTGGATTTTTTCCATGTAAAAAAAAAAAAACTTTCCAAAAGTAACCGAAAGAGGGCGCTCACACGTCATAATGAGACGTTTTATGCAAATCAGGCTATCAGTAAAACACCTGGTTGGAAATGGATCCCTCATTCGAAGCCGGCAGCATGCTTTCTTTACCAGATCGAGCGTTGGTGGTTAAACTTTTCTACAAGAATGGTGAATCTACAACTGTTGCATTGCGAAAGTGTCGCATTGAAGGCTCAAAAAGCCCCGTTTCATTGAATGGGATACTGAATTTAGTACGACGCTTTAAGGAAACGGGGAGTTTGCAGGATCGTCCACAAAGTGCCTACCATCCTTGGGCGCGGATCGCGTCCATGTTGTACAAAGTGTCATGGAAGATTTGGCAGCTGAGACATCAACGGGGAGTAGCAGTGCTCGAGAAGCTGGGAGAAAAACGGGGATTCCGGAACCGTCGATTCGACGTATTCTGCACGGAATATTGAATCTGTATCCGTACAAAATCCAGGCACTTCACCAGTTATTTCCCGGCAGATACTGATGCAAGACAATCAGCTACATGGGCTTTCGTAGACTTTAAGTATCCTCACCTTTGGTTGTGAGGATACTTAAAGTCTGGCACAAAAGGAACGTAACCCACAAGGGTTGCTGAACGTCATGTGTACGGATTAATCCCATTTTTCAAATGCATGGTGACGTTAATACGCAAAACAACCGTATCTGGGCGACGTCAAACCCTCGTGATTACCTGAGACACCCACTGCAATCTCCTTATGTTAGTGTTTGGTGGGGTTTCACAGCGTCTTTTATTCTGGGCCCTTTCTTTTTTGAAGAGCCTTGTCCTGTTTCGGGTAGAAAAATCTGTACAGCCATTGCAGCACGGTATCTTATGCTGTTTCATGACCACGTTAAGCCTTCATTGCAGGAAAGACATGCGTTACCTGTTGTCACCTTCATGCAGGATGGTGCTCCGCAACACATTTCACGTGATGTCAAGACGTTCCTGTTGGAATCTTTCACTGAAGACCGAGTGATAAGTCGCGGTTGTAAAGTTCAGTGGCCCTCACGATCACCAGACTTGACCCCGGCAGATTTTTGGTTGTAAAGATACTTAAAGTCTCGTGTGTACCGGGGCTCCACAACCACTTTGGCGCAACTGAAAAATGTCATTCGACAGGCAGTCGCTGCCATCGATGGCGACATGTTACACTCCGCTGTAATGGGCGTGGTGACGCGCCTCAGTTGCCAATTACTTTGTACTGGTGGTAATATTGAACACCTGTTACTTTAAAATAAATGCACTGTCTCATGTTATTGTGTGATCTGTTTGATTCTCTGTTTGTGTTTGCCTGATTTGCACAAAACGTCTCAGTATGACGTGTGAGCGCCCTCTTTCGATTACTTTTAGAAACATTTTTTCTACATGGAAAAAAATCCAATACCCCTCTGATCCTATTGGCGCAAACACAAAAATTTTCCGAGCATTATTTCTTTTATTACGAATTTTTGAACTTTTCACGAATTTATGACGCACCCGGTATATCTCAATATGCTGGTTGAAGAAATGGAAGCATTCTTCCATCCTAATATTTCTGAAACCCATAAAAATTCTAAAATTCCTCGCTAGGAATGATAGAGCTACTGGTTTTCAGAAAAAACTAACAATTTCAAAACCCGAAATACCCAGAAATCTGCATCTATAATAATAAATTTTTGTATGATCCCGTATTTATAAAAGAATTTTATTGAGGATTTCTGAAACTCCCTCACATTACTTCGGGAAATAGTAAGTAGAACGAAGCATGGTTAAAAGTTTCAAAATACATTTATTACATGACAATAGAAATCAAAACATGTGTTTGTTTTCTAGCTGGTGTCCGAATCGGTAGCGCTATATCTTTCGGTTCATCAGATGCCGGGTTCGATTTACACTGTGACAAATTCAATCCAATGCCCCCCCCCCTTCCCCTCTCTCTCTCCTTTTCACATATTTCGGAGAGCAAAAAAAAATTGGCAAAGTAATTTATAAGAATGCATGGTTTCTATGAGAGTCACATACTGTTTGAAATCATAAAATGAACAGGAAACAATTTTATAGGAACTAAGACAATTCGAAAATTTATGTTGGCGTACTTTAGAAAATTAGTTCAAATGTTTGATGTGAAAACAAAACTGTCTCCCGCTTTGCTGGAAAGCAACCGATGGAAAATCAATCCTCCGTAGGCGATAAAAGGCCAAATATGGCGATCCGCATTTTGTAGCGGCGGGAAGAAACTTCGTTGCAGGTGTAAATTGGCCGTTGTAGCATGAATAGTAGTGTCAACTAAGCTTAGTCCCGAGTATAGTAGTGTTTCTACAAAGTATTCAAAAACAGTCTACACTTGTGTGACGTAATGCTCCCCCCACATGTTGCGAACGCTTCGTCGTTCGACAGAATTCGTGTTGATGACGTCGGCAGTTGCTTGTTTGATTTTGAATAGATAAGATGTATTTTTGATCCCTCTATGAGAAGTTTCGATTTAGATCAGATATCACGCCGGAGTAATGTAAATTAAATTGCAAATATGTACATTAAATTTGTGAATAGTATATGTTACATCTCAATTGATTTATAGTACATATTTGTTAGAAAATTATAATCATAATTGTCTTTTTAGAATTTAGATTTACTCCCGTTGGTTAAAACCAAATAGAATTTAATATACCTCGGGGCATGACATTGTTGTTTTGATTCGTCTTTCGAGGCGAAATTGTTACACTAAGTTTAATTTAAAACATAGTGAAAAAAATCAATTTTTACCTATCCTTTTTTATACTATCCTACTGTTTTTTTAACTATCTATTTTCAAATATTCAAATGAAACTTTCTTTGTCTCTCATAAGTAATCTAATGAAATTCTGACTTTTAAACAAGGTTTGCTATAATTACAAGACAAAAAGAACTTTTTTTATATACCATGTTTTAAATTTTCTGTGGAATCATATTAACTTGACAATTCTATGTATTAATAAATACTTTTTAAAATTTTTTTTCATGAATTTTCCCATCAACTTGAAAGAAAATGAAATTAATTGGAAGTTAACTTACGTTTACCTTTTCGTTCCCGTCCCGGCTGATAGATGGCTGCACCAGTCTACAAAAACAAAATTAACTGAAACTGAATTCAATCTGCTTAAAGATGGCGAAAAGTATTAAAACAACGCATTGTCATCGTGTTCTGAGCTATTCTAAAAGTTTCAAATGTCTAGCAAGTCGGGAAGTTAGTTAAAAATCGATTGCAAGATTTGTACTGGACAAACACACACACAAACAAGAAAGCGAGTTAATAAAAACATGGTAATAAATGACAATATTTGATAAAAGTTAATGAATGTTTCAGCCCGTGCACAAAAACAGAGCATGCCAAATTTTTCTTATACTACACAACCTTATTTATCGATAGTTATCTTCTTCAGCACATCAAAAGTACAAAAGATCAGTGTTATCGCATTTATTCAGTCCTAAAGCTCCTACCGAAGCAAATAAAATATTTTAGAAACTTGAAATCAATTATGAAATTTTCTAGTTATAAATGGTTAGAGGCAGAAAAATAAATGGCTAGTATATTTATGTATCAATAATGCTGACTTATTATAATAAACGATAAACTTACTACAGGGCAGACATAATAAATTGCTACGTGAAAGCTAAAGCTGAAACCGATCTATAAAACAGGACGTTTTCTGCATCAGCCTTTTCCCTTTTGGAGGAATTCGAAAAGAATCCTACCAGAAAAAAATAAGAAATCAATTGCTCACTGAAAGCAGCAAGTTGCTTCTAATAAAGTTAGTCACTCAAGTTTTATTTCCAACTCTGTATCATCCCCCCCCCCCCGAAAGGAAACTTCAGGTCAGATATAAAGGTAAAATTTCACGAAAGCGAGAGAGAGAGAAACTGTGCCCCATCTCTCGAAAGGAAGCTGCACATAAATCGAAGTTTGGAAAGTAACGCATATTTGATTTGGTACTTCAATTCGTAGTTACGATGCAAAGGGATCGACCGAAATACTTTTGTATTTATGAAAATAGCGACTTATTTTCCATCCCCAGGAACAATTTTTTTTTAATGCTTGTAAGTCATTGTGGGATTTTGGAAAGTTAAATATATTGCTCGGTATCTAGAAAGTTGATTTTTACCGGAGATATATTCTGCGAGAGGTTTTTTGTTTCGTCTGTTTTATATATTGTCAGTAGTTTTAAATGAAATAAATATCAAAATAAAACTTTTGTTACATTTTCTGTCTGACAAGTAAAATGGAGTTTTATTCTACAGGGGGCGGCAGAATGGAATCTCCAAATTCAAAGGGTAATAAAACACTTTGTATTTTCGAAAGGTACTAACAATCTAGTTTATTTCCACTAGGTTCTGAAAATTAACATCACTGAGGTGCACTGCCGAAGCCGTTCTCTAAAGTTTTCCATCACTCTGTTCGTCATTTCTGGTAAAATGGCGGCAACTTCCTTGCGAATAGCTCGGACTTACGGATTCTTTGTACATTTTCAGGTGTTCCAATGTTCGTGGGACCACCACTTGGTTTCCTTGGTAATGTAGAACCACTTCCTCTCACGTTTAAAATCCGTCGCATAATTGTTTTTTGATCGGAAACGGCTACATTTGCATAGATCCCTCTGGGGGTCCTAAATGCCCTCTGCGCCGCGGTTACAGAATCGTTGTTTTTGAAAGAATGCCTCCATAACGAAACCGCGATGTGTCACCGGACCAACTCATGGTGTCTACTGACAACTAGAAAATTCACCCGAACTGTTGCCACCTCCCACGCCGCCCTACTCCCAACACTCCCTTACCAGTGACCTTTAGAAATGTGGCATTCCGTTCTGCCCCGCGCTACAGATCATTGCATGGATAATCCATATTAAAAAGTGCAATATTTTTCATTATCGATCATAAAAAATACTAACTATATAAAATTTCAGTTCTATATTTTAAATGCGAGCCAAAATGTTACTGATTAAACTGTTGTTCCTTTTTCTGTTAAGCGTCGCCAATACAATACTTAGTTTACTTTGTTTTGCGTTACTTCTGTTTTTTATTTGTCTGTGAAAATGTCTCCAAGGCATAACCATATTACTTGCTTAATAGAACGAGAACAAACTGTAGTAATTTAACTTATTTAGAACTAGCCGGGCTTCGCCTAGCTACGCTCAAGCCATCCATGTAACATATTTATGTACTTCGGGCCCCACAAAAGAAAAAAAAGACATACAAATGTATTAAATTCAAGTCAATAAATTCCCGTCAATTTTCATTCCCCTCGCTGCCGACAGATGGCTGCACCCTACTGTATATAGATGATTTGATTTCTCAGCGGTGGAGTGATTTTAGAATTAAACTATCTCTAAAACTGTTGAATTAACAGAATAAGTGTACGCAGAAAAAAATTATCAGTTTTCGAAGCTCTTTCCAAATATGTAACATTTATGTACTTTCATGAGAAAAAAAATACACCGATTTGTGTATTTGTTGGCCATTTTTTTGGATGAGTGAGACCCGGAGACGTGACGGTCACGTGACCCGAAAAATACGCCTGTTACTTTATTTATATAGATTTATATTTTACGTATTTATATTTTCGTTTACAACAGGAAATATAGGTGAAGGTAAACTAAGGACAAGACATAAAAGCAACTTAGTCTATGCAAGTTTGATAGCACTAAGTAGATTGCACATCTTGTGAAGCAAGTTTTAAGATAGTAGACATCATTAGACCACGCAGATCGTACTGTAACACACATTCAGTACAGGAACTTTTGGCTTGACATATTTCAAATCCTAGCATAACAAGTGCATATTTTTGTGATCTGTTTCTTGAAAATGGATTTATGGATGGTAAATAGTTTGTAAATTTAAAGTTTTCATTCATTAATTTTTAGTAGGGCATCAAATTATTTATGCCTATCACCTCCAAAAACTAAAGTGTTTTTGGAACGAAGTTCTTTTACGCAGCTTATAGTAGAGTGAACTCGCAGAAATCGTCACGTAAGGAAAAAGCGTTATGCTCCCTCCAGGCGGCCTTTCCCTCTCTTTCTCTTTTTTAGCTGCTTTGACATCATCGGGATGGCGTGGTGCTGTCGGCTTGGTGTTGAGTGTGACAATTCTCAAGTTCGGGCCTCGGCGGGAGGTTTATTGGGTGATTGCCTGATATTCTTGTGTTTGGGCACTGGCTGTTTTGTTTGTTATTGTTTTTATTCACACGGGATTTATATTGAGTCATTATTTTATTTTTGTTGGTGATTAAATAATAAAATTTATCCGATTAAAAATTATGCTAGGTAACATCTAAATCAAAATAATTAATTTATATATTAAAATTTTTAATTTTACTAAAAAAATTTAGATTTTCTTTTACTTGCTTGGTATTGTCCGAACAACCTTAGTAACAATAAAAAATTATACTAATTTTTATTAATTTTTTAGAAAAAAAAATGTTAAACGTGGTAAAAGATATAGAGATAAATTGAAATTAAAAAAGCAATGTGCTGAACTTGACTCAGTTCTATCATCGAAAGAAGATTCATTACCGACGGTATTAATCGAAAATAATAAAGAAACTAATCATCGCCATGATACAAACTGTGAAGGAGTAATCTATAGTCAGTTTCAAATTCCACAACCAATAAATATTGAAGCTCAGCAAGTAATAAGTCTAAGTTTTCCATCATTTGAAGCCCCATACGAGGAAGATGATGAATGCTCAACGCCAAACGTCCTATTACATCATGAAATATACATTGCTGGCGACGGTAACTGCCTTTTTTTTATTATTAATTTTTTTAAATCTTTGAAAAACACGCGCATTGCTCTAAAAGAGCTATTTTTAAAGCTGTTGTGTCCTAACCCTATTGGATTCGCTCACCTCAATGTTAACCTATGGAGGAAATGTGTCTACCATTGACAGTTACATAAATGCTGATAATCCCATACAAATGGTATTTTCAGGTACCATGAGCTTTTTTGCACCTTACAATAGGATTCATTTTATAAATTCCGTCCACCAGATGAATTTATGTGCGTTTTAAACACACTAGACAAGATTTTTTCCCCGAATAATATAAATTTAAAAAATATTATTTGCAATTTTTTTAAAAGGAATAATGCCTCAAGGTGTAAAATTTCTTTCTGTATTACGGAGGACAATTTTTTAAAAATGTTTAAATCCAAGTCGGCTGTGACATGGAATTCGACTTTGTAAATATATTTTCTAATCTCATAGTCTTGATACAGCATTGATTAGGTTCCATGCACATTTTAGTGTATCTGTTTTATTATGTATGTCCTAAGATGTATGTGTGCGTGGGTTCTTGTCTATAGTTTATTTTGTACCGGTTTCCGGAAGAAAGGTATGTACCTCCCGGGGGCTAATTTAGAGTAACCTGTAGAAAGGTGCACAGAATAAAAGAGTGACTTGCCACCCCTTCTCGGCTGTAAAGGGGTCTTAGAGTCCCCATAGCAACGGCCAAGCAACATCTTTTTAGCCAATGAGAGCTGAAAGGTGTTTGTTCGAGGACATAGCTGCACTCTGCTCTTCCCGGTTCTACAAGAAAGTTTGAGAAACGTTTTTTTTTAGTGAGTTGAAGAATAAGAAGCGACAAGAAGAGGACCTCGTGGTGGTCCGATCTAGAACTATCCGCCATTGTTTTTCTTGCTTTGCCGATTCCGCTGGTCGACTTAGTAGAAACGATCAGATGCTTCATTCTCAAACGAGGGTGGTGGTAAGTCATAATTATTTGTGTTATATTTATCAGGCGAAAGTACAGTGCTTAATTGAAAATATGTAACTTGAATTTTATGCGTTCTAATATTTTTTTTAATTTATGAAAACAATTAATGTGATGATTTCTGTAAAAGTTTGTAATCAGTGTTTAAATTAATGTTAAGTAATATTAAGAGAAATTAATTGGTAATATTAGATATTAAATTTGAGTTTGTGTCCTTTAGTTATTCTCAGACATGTGTCAGAGTGTATTTCTCAAATTAATAATTTTGCAAAAAAAAAAAGCCACTATACAAAATATTCTAATTATTATATGTTCTAGCTTCATTTAAAATCGGCAATCTTTGGATAAATTTTCTCAGTAGGTTAACATTGAGGTGAGGGAATCCAATAGGATTACAACGCAGCAGCCTTAAACGCAAGAACAAACTGAATTTATAAAAAAATTGCGTTTGCTAATCTGTGAATCAAAAAATACTGAGAGTGAAATTCCTTGTTGATATTAAGATTGAAGATATATGTCAACTGATGCACCACAATAAGTTGGAAGTTGGAGTTGAAGTAGTTCATCGTGGTATATCTATTTCGCCTTTCTAAAAATGATAAGGAACTGATATGATCTCTTTTGAGTAACGATACTATTCAGCTAAATTGCAAGATTAGACTGAATTCCATTTATAAAGTTTGTCAAAAGTGGTTTCTAATGTTTTCAAGCGCATTCGAGATTACTGGCAGGAGATGTAATGATCGTAACTTCGTATAATAACTACATAAACTTGCAACCTCAACCACTCCGAAAACTAAGAGCCGATCAAAACTCGAATTATATGTCCCGTTAAAATGATAAACATGATACAGTGACCAACCTGCGACGATATGGAGCCAGTATGGCATTACAAATTGAAGAACATTGTGGTGAAAATTACCAGTGCTGTTTTTGCCAAACCCAGAAACTAAACTCAAACGCGCAAAACATTTGGCGAAAAATATGGCTTAGAGGGAAACCGTATCAAGTTCTTCGTATTTACCATATATTCCTATAGAGCTTTCTAAGAACTACAACCTTATCGGGTTTTTTTTGTTCGCACACAAAATTTTAAATTTTCTTTTGATATACAAGCGTCATAACTTTTATAAAGGAGATATGCTTAAAATTGATTAACTTGAAGCAAGCGAAAATTAAAGCAATATATAAAAACAAATTCATTAAAAATTGGATTACGCAGGGAACATTTTTGACTCTTACCACTTGTGTCTATCGCTTTTTTCTTAGAGGGATATTATGTAAATTGAAGCAAACAGATATTTTAAAAACTGGTTCGAACAAAAAGTTTAGATTTTCAAAAAATTTAACCTAAATTATTACAGTAAACATATTATTCTTGTATACTTATAAATCGTGCAATACATCATACAAAGCAGCAAAAATTGTTTGCGCTTTGAACCATATAAGCCCGGAAATATCAACTTCAAGTTACTGATATGTTTTAAAATAGTGCGATTTCAGCCGGATACATGAGACATAAGAACAATTAACGCCATAAAGAGATAGTCTTTTGCGTTATATGTACATGATGTCTTGAATGTTAAATTTTGGTACTGTGGCGTAACTATCTTAAGGTATAAAAATGTGATTGAGCTTCTTAAACAAAAAGAAAAGTATCCGAACATAAAAAAAGTCACTTGTACTGCAGTTTATTAACCCTACATCCACAGCTGATTTTCGCATTTTTTTAAAACAAATATTCTGGGCGAAATTTATACCTTGCAGACATTTGTCGTAAGCAGGGCCCAATTTAGAAAATTCTTGACTATAGGCACAACTCGGGATGGGGGCCCCCTAACACTGATGTGGGCGTAAAATTTCCAAAATTGACACACAAAAAAATAATCATGAATCATTGCGAAAGTACCATTTTACCAAGAATTGGCTATTTGAAGCGTAGAAGCCGAGAACATTATCAAATAACAAAAAGCAATACAACTTATTAATTTCATCATCAAAACAACAATACAATTCAACCAGGAAAACTTATTAATCCCTTATATATACTATAACATACATATGAGCTATACATATAGCTACACATATGATGAACCAATCAATCAATCAAATTTTAAAGGATATATATATATACATATAAATTGCTATTAAAAAAAGGTAAAATTTTTTAAAAATTTGAATCGGGATTTTTTTCTTTTTTTCCTTTTAAAATTGAAATTTTTGGGGGCCCCCAACATTCGGAGGCCCCTAGGCCCGGGCCTACCGGGCCTAATGGAAAATCAGGGCCTGGTCGTAAGGCAACTCTTAATGCAATACAAAAGCAATTGAAATACGGTATTTTTTGACCATAATACTTTCATCATATTTATGGGAGGATTTTTAGGAAAGATTATTTTGTAAGCTATATAAAAATATTTTCAATTTCTTACTTCATAGAGATAAAACCACTACTCTTTTGAAGTTTCAGTACATGTCTTTCCCATCTCAACCGAATCAGTTCATGAAGTACTTCAAACATTATAGGTCACTTAAGTCACGTTCTCTGTATGTCATATAAGATTAAATTTTGTGAAATATTATGAAATTTATACCTAGGATCCAGACAATCGAATTCTGTAAGAACAGTAAAAATGGTGTCAAGAACTATAGCCGTATTCCTCATGTATGACACTGATGATTTATCATGGAAAACTGTTATGAAAGGATCAGTAATGTCTTATATTCTTCCAACACGGATTATAAACTATTTTGTATGATTTATGTTTGCCGTATAAGAATTAATCTAGAATTCACACACACGACTTGTATATGTTCCTTACATGAATTATACAAGAATTTATACCATCAAGATTTCTATTTAACTTACACAAATATATTTTCATAACAAGATTTATACAACAATCCAGGAAATATTTATTTTTTCCTAACATGGTTTATACTAGAATAAAATAGAATATCTATTTTATTTCCATTTTAAGAATTTATTCTCGTACAATAACTGATAGTCGGTGAGAGAGAAAGTATGTTCACGAAAGAGTACACTACGTTAAGAGATCCATTACACTGCATTAAGAAATTAATGTTCTTAATGTAGTGTAATGGATTACAGAGATAAAATATTTTTCTGCAAAATTCTCTTAACCATGTGGCTTAGACTGAATATTTTATTAAAGCCCTCTTATTTGACTTTCAGTGACTATATAATGAAGCTTTTTTTGTGTGAGACTATATGATTTGTTCGATATTACATTTTCTAGTTTCCGAAATGTTCATTTTCCTGACATATTCTGTGTGATCCATTATAACTACTATGTAGCATACTTCCTGTATCCTAATGTATACTTTAATGTATACTTAATGTAACTTCCTATTTCTGAAACGAGACTATTTCATATTTTATAACGAACGAAATATTTTTCTACTGTGACGTCGTAAGGCGTGAATAAAATAAGTAATTACGATTAAATGGAAAGTTACGTATTTTAAGTTTTTAAACCTGCAATTTATAAATTTCTTTATAATATGCAATCTTATGAATATATATTATGAAGTAATATTTGGTTTGGAAGATAAACACACCCAAGATGTATCTAGTTCATCCCTTAACTCCACCCCTTTCCGCAGAGTTATTCAGCAATCCTTACTGAAACAGAAATCAATTCCACTAAAAGGCCGGGTGCTTCTAATAGGGTTAGTGACTGAAATTGTATTTTCTTCGACGACAGAATACTTCATGTTGATTATAATGGTCGGAAGCAACGTATGTAAGAAATAGAAGCCTAATCTTACGAAAGAAGTTGTATATAAACTAGAGAATAAAAAGTAATTCGTACTTGACTTTCTGCTTAATGAGCTCGGAGTTGTAGCATGTAATAAAAAAAATGGAAGCTTTTAAGTATAAGAAAGTAATTTTTTTAATTTATCTTTTCGCATCTAAATCTGTGACTATGTTGAAAAGAATATTTTCTATCTCCGATGTTTTATCATGTCTTTGATATATATGTAAAGACTGATTGATATATTGATATTTCAGGAATGCGAATATCTTCAAAGGGTTTGCGCAAAATATAGAATGCGTAACAAGAAGTTGCTATCTAAAATTTATCTAAACCTTTTTGTTATTTCCGTATAAGATGTTATTTTTGGTTCGTACCCATAGTTTTACATATATAGTGTAGCTTTAGCTATAGTGTAGCTTTTGGTACCTACACCAATGGAGGATGCTAAAAAATCAAACTTACACTTCACCGAAATCCATATAAAATAAATTTTTATCAATGGCAATAATTTAGAATAAAAAGTTAGCATTAGGAATAAAATGTAGAGAAAGTATGCAAAAAGCAAATTGTATCGTTTATTTGGGAACACGTAGTCTGGTCGGTATGAAAGTATACCTCCATTGTTGAAACAATCTGGTATATTAAAAATTCATCAGCATATTGTGAGATTCACAGCAAAATAATATTAAACCCAAAACAACCTTTCACTTCATATGTGTGGGATTAAGAAGTGAAGTATTTGACGTTCATCGTTTTGAATATTTAATGAAACGAGACAATCTTTACATGACAGGACTAACACTTAGGATGAAATACAAAAGCATCAAAAGAGCTACTTGGCTCAAAATCGGAAGGTTACGGAACAACACATCCGCTTAGAGTCCTTCGTGCGCAGTAGTGCGGAGTGATAGTTGCAGTTGCAGTTGCGTCTGCTAGTGTTGCCAACGCAAACTCACATATGTAAAAACATTAAATACAGTCTACTCTTATAAATAATTCGGAAAAAAATTAAAAATTAGTTTCTTAAAGGAAAATTGCGTAAAACTGAAATCAGAACATTGAAAGAAATGCCTTGTGAACTGTTGCTGAAGCAGAATAATATAATATAAACAAGTCTATAAATGTTTGAAAGTTCACTTAATCTTAATTAAAAAATCTTTATTAAAAAGTGCTTTTTAAATGTATTTAGTTAAAATTTTCAATATTTTCACATTTTTAAAAATCAGTTTAACAACGTATGCATCATTTAGAACAGCGGTTCTCAACCTGGGGGGGTGCGCCTCCCTGGGGGGGGCATAGAAGAATTTCAAGGGAGGCGTGCGTTTAAAAAAAATGTAAAATAAAAAGTAAAACTAACAGTAATTTACTGTACTCAATTTTGTGGTCACAATGTAACCGTAACGTATTTTCGACTTACGAACACGAACACGATAATTGTCGTAATTGTAAAAACACGATAATTGTCGTACGTCTGGACGTTGAAAGTGACCTGAGGTGTGTTTTGTCACAGTTACAACCTAATATTCAAAAACTTGTCAAGGACAAACAGTGCCAGCCCTCTCATTAACGTTGTGAAAGTGACTGGTATCACATGCCGACCTCACCTAGATCCTTGATTACCCCAAATATGTTTAATCTGTATTTAATTTTCTAATTTCATATGTTCTGTTTTCATATGTTCCAAATTAAGATATGTGTAGTAATATTAAATTTTGCGTATGAAATTACCTATTCTATATTTTCATTTAATAACAAGTTTCAGTTTCAAATTCCGATTGTACTACTTGTATTGACCACATATGATGGTGAGGGGGGGGGGAGGCGTGACCTCACATAAGTGTTCAAAGGGGGGAACAGAGCCTGAAAGGTTGAGAACCCCTGATTTAGAATAACTCGTAACAGTTAAATTTTCCTTGTCAATAAATAGAGTACGTATATTGTGTGCATATCTAAGAACAAATTGTGACATTCTTTAGAGTCAAAATTTTTATTTTCCTTTTCCTTATAAACGTGAACTCCCCCTAAAATTTTAACACATACTATCCTAATTTTACAATCAGAACTGTCTCAATCATTTTACTATCAAAATTTTATTTCCTTACAATAGCAAATTTCAAATAACAATATTTCATTTAAATAGACGATAGTCGTTCTAAAGTGTACATATGCTTCACAGATTGACCATAAATTTCTCCAACATTCCCAACACAAAAGGAAAGCTAATTTTTTTTCATTCACAATTGGGAAATTAAATTTTCAGCACCATTAAATAAGCCCATTAGAGGTATTTGCATTTCAACGACAGAGGAATATTTTTGTGAGAACTCTTTTGTCAGAAACTTTTCAGATGTATTTACCTTTTTTCCACTTTTCGGTGGGTTAATTTTACGGTTGAGCGACTTTAATCGAAGAATTAAGTGATCTCTGTTTATACTCCACGTTTTTGTAAAAAAATATCGTAACACTTCCAACCTCGAATATTTTTAAAGCACACCGCCTTCTTACAAGTTCTGAACATTCGTCAGGCCCCAAATTTACGTGTTTTACATGGTTTAAAGTTGCCAGTCCTCTTTCTTATTCATAAGAATTGCCGTGAACAAACTGAACTACATTCATTGCAGTTGAAGTGCCTTTGGTTAAATAAAGCAAAACATGGTGATTTTGACGTTAATCATAATGTTAAAAATACACTATCTGAGCACCCTTTGAAAGCGTGTATCAATATGCGGATTTGTATGACAAAGCTACTACTGATTTCTCTGGTGAGAGGTTGATACAATGATGTCATAACCTCAACTGCTATTTTTGGTACAACTGGAGTGCCTTGTCTAGATAGATTTATCTCCAGTTTCAAGGTGTGAGATTTCACTGGTAGCTTTCATCAGTGAGACACGTAACAAGTTACATGTTATTTAAAATTAGTGCTTAGTGAGAAAAGTTACAATTACTTGAAGAAATTAAATTAGTAGTGAAAGAACAAATTGTGAGCGTAATGAAGACGCTAACAAAAGAAGCTGAGAGCGAAAAGTCCCACCCGCTCTGAGTGTTCAGAACGGGAGGGGGGGAGGGAGAGCGACTAGAGTGAAGCATCCTGTCCTGGGTTCGATCCCAGGTCAGAACAGAAAAATTCGCAAGTGATTCTAACAATGTCAATTATTTTTAGTTGCATTTCTCCCGGAGCATGGAGTACTTCGGCGATGTTTTTAAGTAGATTAAGGATATCCGAGATAGAAAAAATCTGCGTTATTTCCTTAATAAGTTTGGCGATTTCTGCGAAGTCAGAGAGACCGCTGTTGATTTCGTTGTCGGGAATATTATTATTACTTTTAGCAGGCTGGGCGCTGTGTTTACATATGGGTTTTTCAATGGTTATTTTCTTTTTAGGGGCATTCCTAACATATTGATTAATATTGGGGTCCGTGTGGGTATTGTAGTCGCACGAAGCATTTTCCACTGGGCTAGCCGGGATGTTAGTTTTATTAGCAGAGTTATTACCCTTATTCCACGCCGAAACGGCAGGAATAGGAGCAGGAATAAAATTAGTGGCAGGTTGAGGGTTAGTTATAGTAGAATTTTTAGGATTAGATTTATTTGCTATGTGTTTAGGGTGCCTTTCACAACCGGTGAAATTAGCTGTGTGGTTTCCCCCACAGTTAGCACAGCGAAATTTAGAAGGGTTATTGCGAATGGGACAAAAGCGGGCCTGATGGTCACCGCTGCAGAGTAAACATTTAGTGGTTAATTTGCAAGTAGTGCTCGAATGTCCAAACTTCTGACAGTTATAGCATGCCCATATCCGGACCTTTTATAGGGTGCTGTCTTGCCTATACAAACATCTTTAGATTTTTGCCATAACTAAAAATAAGGTACAAGTAATGCATATCGACAGAGAAACTAGCATAAATACTAATTAAGCTTGGTATTAAAAAAAGACAGTTCTTTGTGACATTTAACGAATCGTTTGAACAGAGTATATCTCTTTTTTCTATTGTGTATCTCTTTTTAAATTAAATATTATAAATTAAATATACAGAGAATTAAATACGTTTATAATTTTCTCCACCTATTGTTTAAGTTTGATGAGTGTCATTAGATTAATTTTCGCGTGGATTAATTGTGGTGGCATTCATGAAAGTTGAGCAAATTATAAATCATGTTTTATGTACGATAAATGTAAAATACAGTTATCTAATTTGTATTAGTATTTGATTGACTGACAATTTTCAATTTATTTTAATTCTTCTTCATGTTGATTGACTGACTCAAGGATTTTTTTTTTTAAGATTTAAGTTTTGTTTAATCTTTTATTTATTTACCCCCTTATAATTTTTAAGTTTTTATACGCTTAAATTTACTTTTTTATATATATATATTTTAAATTATCGCTTACTGGATTAAATCACAGAATTGCTTCACGAAAATCTGAAAGAAATGGTGCTGAGAGTTTATTCAGTTTCATTCAAGAAAAGAGACGAATTTTGCTCACTTTTGCGAAAGGAATATACTGATAAGCGAACCCTTGGGGCAGACTAGGTCCCCGTATGTGAGGGGGTCATGAGCGAACCCCTGGGGTGGACTAGGTCCCCGTATCTGAGGGGGTAATGAGCGAACCCCTGGGGTGGACTAGGTCCCCGTATGTGAGGGGGTCATGAGTCCTGGAGATGCGTTCGGCCAATAAGTACAGAGATGATGAAATCGAAGGGGACCCCGTAGAATGGACAAAAATAATTATAAAAAGGATGGGCACGAAAAATAGGTGACTCTCTCTCTGATCCTCGCTCTTGCTACAGTGCCATCCTGAAACTGATTATGAAGAATTGAATAAAGACCCTGGAGCTGGAGTAGTGACTCTCCCGATGTACTAAGAACATTGATCATGGAAGTGGCCTCGAGGCTATTAAGCTATCCCCTAAGATAAGTTTTTTTTAATTTCTTTTCAGCCATGGCATAATTTAATATTCTTTTGCTATTTAAGTTTTTTTTGTCAGTCGATCACTTTTATTTTATTTTGGCCATTTTTTCTCTTAATGATGTTCAAGGTGATACTTATTAATTTTATTACGAGGGTATTATCTAATGTTATTATAATCTAATGTAATGTAATAACAAGTAGAATGTATCTAATGTAATTACAAGTAGAAGGAGGTTGTTATTAAATAGTATTTGTATGATGAATTTATAATGAAGATGTTCAAGTGAACTCTAGATAATTTTAATATGAGGGATATTATTTAATGCTATTATTATTACAAGTAGAATGAGTCATTATATGTTTTTGTATGTTGAATTTATTATGAAGTTAAAGCAATGAGGGAAAATCTTTACTGAATTCTATTGTTTAAAGTAAAGTGAAAAGATTTTATTAATTTGTGTTAAAAGAAATGAATAAACTTTTTAGTTTGTTCCCTCAATTAAAATTGTGTCTGTCATGTTTTGTGATTAATCATTTGAGAATTTCTGTTGGCCATAGAATATAGGTTATTGTTTTAATTTGGAGAATTAATACACAACGTAATACTCACCACTATACGACTAAAGGAAATTAGTAACTAAGAGAAATTAATTTCTCATCCAGTGTTAATAATAAGGAACAAGTTAAAATAATTAATACTCTTTGTTTTAAACAAGTAATAAGAAAAACAAAAAGTTTTAAATACAACATTTCACTTAGATGTTTTACTGGTCTATATATGGAACTAATCCCACTCATGAATTACACTCTTAGCACAATTTTTAATGTGTATTATTATCACAAAATAAATTATCGTTTTTCTTCGAGTAATTCTATACGCAGTTATAAACATATCTAAAATATCAATTACAAACTGGTACTTTTATAGTTATTTCCAGTACTGTTATCATCAAACCTACAACATCTTATTACTGATGTCTGCTTAATAGTAAGGTGACCAGACGTCCTGCTTTTGGCGGGACAGCCCCGATTTTTAACAATTTGTCCCGCGTCCCGATGCGTTTTAAAAAAGTCCCGATTTTTGGAAAGAATACACGACAAGCTAGGGAACGGCGGGAGAACGGGAAGGGAATATACGGTTTTCGGCGGCCATGGGGTTATTTAACCAGGATATGAGTTTTATATTATTTTTGTTAATTTTATAACGTTAAACTTTAATAATAACAAATAATCGTTGAGAACTGGTGGTACAGCTTTCGCAGACGCACCGCCCTGCCAAGTTTGACGATTTTGTGTATGCCACGGTAACCGTGCGATTTTGGCGAAATTTTTTGTTGCCAAGTTGAGGCGATTAAGGCGCCAACGTTGTGGCTCCTGTAAATTCGCGACGTTTTTATCATGTGATTATTTCGTGACGGATGTATAACGTGATTTATTTTGACCAATTATGGGTATTTAATCGTTTTTTGCTGTTGCTTGGATTAGTTTGATAGTTTTTTGATTGTGAATTGTTACTAGATTTATGATGGCGGCCATTTTGAGTGTGAAGGATGTTGTTAGTAAATACCAGGCGAAGGTTTTGGGTAAAGTTGAAGGGCGTTATTCTTGTGATAGGTATAGGGAAGGGGTGGTAAATGAGACACTTGTACATGGGTTTATTCATTCTGATCGAATGATATTTTTCGAATTCTTGCGCGATTTCAAATTTTTAAAGGCTGATATATTTTGCGTGAAATGTGATTTAAAAATTAATTTAAGAAAAAAGAATAATGTTTCTGATTGGTATGTTTGGGTGTGCAGAAATAAGATCGATGTGAAGGAGTGTGGTGCGCAGAGAAGCCTACGGTTTGGGTCTTGGTTTTCGTGTAGCAAATTGACAATTATATATGCATATATAAATATATATGTATGTGTGTGCGTGTGTGTGTGTGTATAGATAGATAGAGCGATAGAGACAGAGATACATGCAAAAATATATATAGAAACTATTGCCGTAAAAGTCGAATAACCAATGCCGAAAAAGTGTAACAATTTCCCGGCAGATTCTATAAGAAATATGCGTACATCAGGAGCTTATTTCTTATGACTTTTCTTCACAAAGTCTGAGGCCCCTTTCCCACCCACCCTTATTGGGTATTTATTTAAATAGGTACTGGAGGGTTTATTAGGCCAATTTTTCGTCAGGTTGGCGCCTAAAACTTTTGATGCCAACTTTTCGTCAAGTTGGCGTCAAATATTTTTGGCGCTAATTTGTCGCCAAGGACTGTGCGTCTGAGAAAGCTGTTCCGAACTGATTACCGAGATCTTCTTATCAAAGTTCGCATTGTTGATCAGTTGTTAGAATTCGACCACCATTGTTTGGACTTAATAAACAATGGCATTTTTTGGCATTGGCAACGACGAAAACGTTTTGTAACTGTCTCTCAAACGATACACATCGTACTGCGTGCTAATAAGCTAGTTAAACAAGTGATGTTATTACAAATCAGCTATTCAGATAATTTAGGTAAGTAATTTATTTATTTTTTTCATAAATACATAAATTTTCTTGAATTTAGCACACAGTACTCGTATTATTTATATTTTATAGTGGCGGCAAAAAGTCTAGCGCCGGCCTTGAAAGGGACACTTACGACTTATGTTACGGCGAATTCAGAGGAAAAATAATACAAGTTAGTATTGTTATTATTTAGAAAGAAATCTAAGATTAAAATTAAAATAATTTTTAAAATATAGTTACTTTATAACAATCAAATTAATTTAATTTATAAACTAACAATAAAATATGTTCATGTAATTATGTACCTACTTACTTTGTTTTTAAGCAATATGTATATAATAATTTATAATATAATTTTAATTTTTTTTTTTTAGATTTCATAATGAGTAAGAAAAGAGTATGCAAATTCAACGAAGATCTAAGAAGTGAATTTCCTTTTATTAAAAAAAAACCAAAAGCGATTACATGGTAAAATGTGAGAAATGTAATGGTGAGTTTTCTATTTTCGCACGGCGGGAAAAATATTTCAAAGCACTTGAAGACACAGAAACATAAATGTTATATAAATGCTACTGCATCTTCCTCCAAAATACAGGAATATTTTCGTAAAACAACTTATTGAGACGAAGAAAAGAAATTAGCAGAAGGACTTGTCTTTTCATGCTATTAATCACAATTATTCCTTCATATCTATGGACTGTACATCACAAGTTGTCAAAAAGTTATTTAACAAAAAATTTGCCTGTGCTAGAACAAAATCCGAGACAATTGTGTGTAATGTGCTTTCCCCATATGCATTTTCAGAATTTAAAAAAAATCTAGAAAAAATTTATTTTATATCCATATATTCTGACGCATCTAATTATAAAGATATAAAGTTATTTGCAACCATTATTAGATTTTTTTATTCTGAAACTGCAATAAAAATTAGAATTTTAGATTTCGTTTCTTTGCCCGACGAAACTTCTGAAATAATTTTCAGTTCCATTATTGTTATTTTGGAAAAAAAAAATTTAAAACATAAAATGATTGCATATTGTGCAGACAACACGAACGCAAATTTTGGAGGAAAAGCGAGAAGAGGTACAAATAATATTTTTTATAAATTAAACAAAAACCTTGATCAAAACATTATTGGTTTTAAAAATTTGGTCTATATGGAGCAACAAAGATTTTCATAGAACGCAAAAATAGTATCGTAATATATTTTTTCTAATTTCAACATAAGTACAATTTACAAATATAATAAATAAAAAAATTATGTATAGTATTATATTATTCTTTGGCATATTTCTCATTTGAGTGAATTTTTTTTAGTAGATTGCTGTCGTTGTTTAAAAGGTCATGAAAGGTCATGGCACAACAAGTGTCTGTTGTGCAGCGCACGTATAATACATAACACCATTCAAACAGCTTCTGACTTGTTCCCCGTAGATGTGGATAATATTGTTATTAAAATATATTCTTATTTATATATATACACTGTGCGCGTTGAAATGCTTAAAGAATTTTGTGAAACTGCGGAAGTCGAATATCAGAAAATACTTGGATACAGTAAAACGCGCTGGTTAGCTCTTTTGCCAGCTGTCGAAAGAATTTTGAAAATAAAGGATCCTTTGAAATCCTACTTACTATCACAGGATAAATGTCCTAGAATTTTAGAAGAGTTTTTTGGAAAAGAATCTTCAAAAATTTGGCTATAGTTTGTACACAATCAAGCAGCTCTTTTTCAAAATGCTATAAAACTTATTGAAGGTGACAAAATTTCTGTAATCGAAGAAGCAAATGAAGTTAATAATTTAAAATTTCAGTGTCAAGAGCGGTTAGAAAATAATTTTCTTACATTAACTATCCGTAATAGTATAAGTCATCTAGAAGAACAAGGTGCAATAAATCGTGCAGATATCACAAATCACGTCAAAAAGTTCTATAGTAACTGCATAGATTATTTAGAGGAGTAGACGGTACATTACAATGATATTGAACATTTTCATTGGGTTACATTAAAATAAGAACTTAATTGGAATGATGTGCAAAAATCATTCTATCATATTACTCAAAATTTCCCAAATAATATTTCCGAAAATGATCTTTTTAATGAGGTATCATTATTAAAAAAAATATATTTATAAGGAAAAGGTTAAATCTTGGGCATCAGCAAAAATCACAATAGAGAACAAATGGTTAGAAATACTTCATCATTTTGAAACAAACCATGTTCCATACAATAATGCACTAAAAATTGTGGAATAGGCGCTGTCCTTACCAGAAACTAATGCTGCGACTGAACGCATTATTTCTACGGTAAATAATGAATGGACATCAGAAAAATCACAATTAAGTGTTTTTTGAGACTTTGAAAGCCATTTTATGTGTGAAATATAATTTAACAAATTCTTGTGAAAAATTTCATGACCTTTTAAACAACGACAGCAATCTACTAAAAAAAATTCACTCAAATGAGAAATATGCCAAAGAATAATATAATACTATACATAATTTTTTTTATTTATTATATTTGTAAATTGTACTTATGTTGAAATTTAAAAAAATATATTACGATACTATTTTTGCGTTCTATGGAAATTTTTGTTGCTCCATATAGACCAAATTTTTAATAAAGAACCCTCCTCCCCCCCCCCCCGGTCAATGGTGTCCCGCTTTACCAATGTTAAAATCTGGTCACCTTACCTTATAGGCTTGTGATGAGTCTTACCAAGAATTTCGATATATTTATATATGCTTTATTTCACACAGATTAGATCACACACAATTACAAATGACACATATGGACTATTTACATAATGAACAGTTGCTCCTCAAAATAGTTTCTAACGAGAAGTGGCGTCACATGGATGTTTATGAGTTGCAACAGCTTGTGCTTTTGAAAATCGCAAATTCTTTTTGATAAGGAACTCTAAGCAGAAAAACATACTGATTTTATAGCGAAACGTCACTTGTAGAACAGATATTTTCAACTGATATAACTTAAGCTTTCAATGGCACAAAATTCCAAGAATTTTGATGAATTTTTAACCGTTACATATACAATATCTACGAACACTTGTTAACAGTCCCAGTAAATAACGAAGTTCCGTAACACTCAACAAGTAATCTCTGCAACGCTGTCTATTATGAAGAAATTGATGTACAGAGCGACTGTTTCAATCTACAAGTGATAAGACGCTTCTAAAATTGATAGGATGGTTCTTTCCGAAAAGGAGCTCAAAAATAAAAAAATTGTATACTGAAACATAAAAGTATTTTCTATGAAGCCCACGTTCGCTCAGTTATTCACGGTAGTTATTGTTTTCTGAAAACATATCAAGTTTTAAATTAATATATTCTGTAGAATGTGAGAGAATTTCTTAAAAATTCATAGGATACTGACTGAGATTGCTAACAGATTCGTCAATACCTGTTTATGGAAAGAAATGATTTCGAAATTTCCAAATTTATATCTATAAAATGTAAGATATTTTCGAAAAGTTTCTGAAACAGTTACTATACGCTATTCTGAAGTTTCTAGTATAACAAAACAAAGCACTCATACTGGAATTTTAAATAACTGAAAACTTATGAGGCAATTAAAGCTGTCTATTGCAAACGCTTTGTGGCCAATAATATTTTTAAAAAACCAGAGCTGAGAGATCTCAAACGTATGGCAGAGGAGGACTGAAACTCGACTGGAACGAAATTAGAATGTAGTTGTAACAGTAAAACGTTTTTGGTGAAAATATACGGTATGGAGTTTTCAAGTCACCAGTAGGTAATCTTGAATTTATTGTCAATGTAATGTCTACAAATATCTTACCATTACGAATGTAATTTGAGAACTTTTAGCGTGAAACCTGTACCTGCAGAATAATTTATAATTCTTCCAAGACGATAGCCCAGCTCTTATGTCCAGAAATATGCGCCTCTGGTTGCTGTATAATTAGTCTCGAATAAAAAAAATATTACCTTTTAATCTCCTGATTTAAAGCCCATGAAACACGTGACGAAAAAAATCTAAAATTTAAAACATTCCTCCAAGCAACAGTTGAAGTGAGTAACACAAAACGAGTGGAACGGAACCGAGCTAGAAATATTTAATAAAATATTGTAGTTTATCCATGCTTAAATTTTTCAAAGTTATTTTTATATAGTTTGTCTGCTTTTTAAGTGTCTGTTCCGTTTTTGAAGTATTTTCTTTTACACTAACATGTATTATATTACGTATTTTATATTACATATTTTATAAAGTGGATGCAGAAGCCCGTGTAGATCAAATCTGCCTGAAATTTAAATCTAAAATTCTAAAAATTTTTTCAAGCGAAAGTTGAAGTCAGTAATACAAAATGAATGTTTCAAAACCGAGCCACAAATGTTTAATAAAATGGTTTAATCCATGCCGAAATGTTTGAAATTATATAGTTTTTTATAATTTATCTGTTTTTTATGTGTCTGATCCCGTTTTTGAGTATTTATTTTCCCATTTTAAAAGACTTTTACCCCTTTTAGGACAGTAGGAAAATGTTTCTCAACTGCAATTTTTACCCCTTTTCTTCAGCACAATATTTTTTATATCTCCTACATTTCCCTCATCAGATGAACTTTCTTGAATTCTATAATATTCACAAGGTTTTAAGACGGAATCAGTGAGATTTTAGAACACGCTATTTGATAGGGCCTGTTCACCTAGATTCCGTCAGCGTTAGTCGTATTGAAATATATTTAACCAATTATGAATCTCCAAACGATTAGACATGAAATTGTTAAAGTCTGCGATTGGTTTAAAATATGCCAATACGAGCAACGCTGGCGCTGAAGGATTCTATGTGAACATGCCCTTATTCTCGCGACCAGTTTCTTAAAAAAAATTGAAAGTTATTTTAATTACATACAGATTTGTTGCCACTTAACACTAACTTATTAATAACGGAGAAAGAAAACGATGTTTTCGACGGAGAAAGAAACGATTTTCAATAAAGGATTGCATTACTCTCTTTATAATCTGTAAATACAATCGGACCTCTATTTAACTAACCTCTATTTTGCGAATTTCTCTATTTTGCGAACTTTTCTTTGGAACCAAGAACGTTTTGCGAATTTCTTCGTAAAATAACCTCCAAATAGCGAAGTGCATTCTCTATTTAACGAACTTTTTCTTGTGATTCAATATTTTTTTCTCCATATTTCTCAAAATATTTCTGAACATTTCAAACTAATTCTTTCTTTTAACAGATTTAACACATTAACTTTCTTTTTACACATTCCGACGCGTGTTACAGTTTGAAGAAAATACGCCTGAAGGGGTTTTGGTGAATTTCAAAGATGCGAGACGTATTATGAGATAAAGCACTTTGTCAAACAAAAAACTTAGACAAAATTAATATACTTTACCAGTAATGAAATTTAAGGATGCATGTGGTAATGTAAGCTTAAAATTACTTGTTATAATAAATGCAATAATGTCATTAAAATTCATTAATTTTAATATAATTTTTTTAATTGAAAATACAGTGTATTCCCGAAGGTTTTGTTTTATTCTTGTTTTCCTTGCAGATTTCTGTTTCATGGGTATGATATATAAAACAAATAGACATTAATTTACAAAATAAAAGCGTGAGTAATTATTTTTATTAATATTATTTAATGTTTATGAATTTAAAATATGTCTTGTGTAGTTTAAAGTATTTTAAAAGGTAAATCTCTATTTGACAAATTTTCCATATAACGAACATTTTTCGGGATTTAGCGACTTCGTTAAACAGAGGTCAGACTGTACTACGTTATAAGAATGTGGCAAAAGTCTAACATAAATACATTAAATATGAAATGCAAACACGATACATTTTTTTGCGTAATTGTTACTAAACCAGATTACATTTATGGAAAAAAATATTTCCGGTCACTTCAGTGAAACACTTTGAAAAAAAAATTACATTTAAATCCCGGAAAAAATCCATTGGAGACATAATTTAAGATTCCCAGTACTCTCGTATTAAGACTTATAAGTATGTTTTATTTTTTTAAGGGGACAGTGGACTTTCAAAATTGTGAAATTTGTCCAAAAATTCGATTTTTTTTATTTTATTGAATTGTGAAATTACGGACGAGTAGGAATGTGTTGCAAAAAGAATTTTTAATTTCTGTGATTACTTTCCTAGTTATAGGCATTTGTACTTAATTTATATATTATGTGGTTACTAATAGCAATAACTTTAAATGTGCTTTTCTCAAAACAAAAATTTTCATGTCATACCAATATTCAAACTGCTCCAGGCGCATTTCTAATTATCGTATTGCTTTGAAATTTAAGCTTTATATACTTAACTGTATATCAAATTAATGTGATTGAAAATAATTATGCTTCGTAGCTCAGAATTTCTAAATTTTGTACTTGAAAAGATGATTTATAGGTATTTTGAGTAATAAAAAGGGTGTTTTCACTATTTTTATTTGTTTCTCTTTATATTTTTAATTAATGCTTAAAATAAGCAGTAAGTTTCATTGTTAGTTCTATAAGGTATCCTGTAAATAAAAATTACCATATCATATGCAAAAGAAATGCGCATGGGACATTTTTAATTAGGCCAATTTTTGATATAATTAATAATTCATAATTCATAAATTATTAACATTTCATCATTAAATTTTAACCACTTTTACATATCTATGGTACTAATCACATATTCAAATTTCAAGCAAATCAATTCAAAACAAAAAAAGTTAGCTTTGAAGGTCCACTGTCCCCTTAATAACTAATTTCGCAGTTATAGACACGCCTCTTAAGTGTCCAGTGAAAAATATCACAGAGACACTTGATTCCATCGCATCTGTTCTTGAAGATTAAATCAGTGGGGAGATTAAGCTTCCCCTTTGCGAATAAAGAATGGGTTTAAACAAATGACTATATACAATATGTAATTAAAGAATATAAACGATTGGGTAACTTACCCATCTCCCTTGGCTGGACACGAGATTAATTAGACACATGAACACTAAGAAATAGGCCCATGATCCTGAACACCACATTTAATTAGAATCGAATTACACCTGATTTCAAGGTTTACATCAAATCAAGAAAAAACTTGACAAATGCGAATAAATGAATTAATACGAATGCGCATGTAGCTTATCCGTGGTCACAACCCGGAACACAACAGTCCGACTGACTACGACGCAATTAACCGTTCGGGTTTTGATCACATCATCTCCGAACAAAGAGAGATGGGCCTGGTAGACGAATCGGCGCCTGCGATTCCGCCGCTGACGGTTTTCGACCAATCAGTGAAGCAAATTAAATCTGGGAAATTTAAAGTGATTTGCGTAAATAAAACCTTATTAAGTACCAATGGGTGGCAATTCTTCAAACTTTCATGACTATTAATTTCTTATAACCAAGTGAATAGCAAATTTAGGACAATGACATAATTTTAAGCTAATGCCTGTGGATATATGGGTAGCACTTCGGACCAAAATATATGATTTCCACATCCCAAAGTTAATTGGAAATATTTACATATTTTTCGAGTAATTATTTAGCAAATACAAATAGAAATAAATTAGAATTTAAAGGAATAAATTTCATTAAACGAATATCGTTTAACTGATTTTCCTTTTCCCCCCAGTTTAAGGGCTAATCCTATTGGATTCTCTCACCCTATGGAGAAAATGTGTCTATTATTTACAGCTACATAAATGCTAATAATCCAATAAAAATGGTATTTTCATGTGTGAATTTTTCTGTACCTAGCAACAGGATTTATTTTATAAACTTCGCTCACCAAAGGAATTTATGAGTGTTTTAAACATACCAGATAATTTCACCAAATAATTGAAATTAAAAAATATTATTACCCTTCTCTAAAAAGAAAACGAAAAATGTCCCAAAATGTAAAATTTCTTTCTCTATTACGGAGTACAATTTTAAAAAAAAATCTTTAAATCGAAGTCGGCAATCCTTGGACAAATTCTCTCCGTAGGTTAACATTCAGGTGAGCGAATCCAAAAAGGGGTACTACAGAGCAACCTTAACACGTAAATGGTAATATCCGTTCCTCGGACGGGTAGATTTAATACTTTTCCCGCCAGGGTGCGTATCTATCGATTTGAAACCTTCATGTTCGAGCTATGCTTCAGTAATTCCATCACCTTGGTTGTGTTTGTTTATCTTTGAGTTTTGTTTACTTTATCGCCGTACATTTACCATGTCAAGTAAACTCACTCCGCTTTAGAGACGGATATTGCTTCAAGGGTACGTATTTGGTCCGTCTATCAGATGACTAAAAAAAATTATAATGGAAATTGTTCGTCCAGAAGGTGACCAGGAAGCAAGTGTAAGTAAGGACACTTAAAAAGTGACAAGCTGGAGAAGAGGAAAATCTGTAGGTGCTGTTGTGGCGGAAATTAGTTTCATTTTTCAAGTGTAGAGGGCGTTAGTCGTCAATGTTTTAGATGTATTTTCAACATTGCTTTTCTTATGTAATTTTCTATCAGTGTCGAGTAATTTCTTTGTTTCGAACCACCGAACATGGAACGCCCGTTTAATGGACGATTGGATAATGAATAAATATTAACCAAAATGAATGATGGCTGGGTCTTTTTTTTTGTGTCTGGTCAACTTTTTGCTTCAATTGTTCTTACACAAAAAATAGAATGACGAAATACAAGTGTGTGAAGTTTGATACACCTAATTGCTTGGAGTGTTCAAATAATATATGTAATATTTGTGTACAAAATTTGTAAAACTTTGATGATGGAATTATATTTTAATCATGTTTATATATGTCACTAGTTTACCTTTTTTTAATTTTAATCTATTTCAAATAATTTAATTTTCTTTTGTAGATCTTATTGAAATTCAAAAAAAAATTGATTGACTTTTACTCAATAAAGTTATATTAAAATTAAAACCAAGTGTAAACATATTTTATAAATCAATAATACCTCAAATACGTAGCTAAAATTAATGACAGTTGAAAAGTTACATAAGTAATGAGCTACGAAATCCAACTTGGAATCTCATGGAAGGGTGTTCTGGTAGAGTCAGTCAGACAGATGTTTCCATCTACGGTTAAGATGAGTTTTTTGAAGCTTTAAAGTCACAAATTGAAAATAAAATCCGTTTGTCAGCCGCCCATTCCCGATTTTCACTCGTACAGTTTAAAGTTGGACAGTTGAGGCCAATATCAAAGTATAAAACCGCGTATACTGTTAAATTTTCATTCGTGAAGCAGTTGAATCTATGCACAAGTTTTGCAACTTCCCATTTAGTCACTCCTGTAGCATACTTGCATAATTTTTTTGTTATCTTCAAATACGCGCGTATGTACAACTTTTAATTGCACAACTGAAAATCGATAGAGAGCTGATGGCCTTAGTTTTGAATCAAATTCATATTTAAATTTAGCAACTTCAAATTTCACGAAACCAACGATGTGCTTTTAAACCAAACCCCAAAACTTTTATATTTGAAACTCCTATTAATTTTTTGAAGTCCAAAATCTCTGTTCATATATAAATAAGATTTTGAAATATTGTACTTACCAATACTAAGTGATTTTTCCCTCTCAAACAACATATATTAATGGCTTTTAAGACATGAAATTTTTTACCCTCGATAGGCTTGTACACTGCATTTAATACCTTAGAAATAACTACTAAATTATATATATATATATATATATATATATATGTGTGTGTGTGTGGGTGTGTGTGTGTGAGAGAGGCTAAAATATGGGGGGGGGGCGATCGCGCGACCTTAAAACGGGATATTAGCTAGTAAAATATAGGATTAACAATTTAAAAGTCTGGGAGTTCAAATAAGCGGCATAAGGCATTGCAGTGAAAATAGAATTAGTGGGTTCGACTTGATTCGATTACCGAAGAACCGCAGAACCACATGGGAAAATTTTTAGGTAGACGTATAGCCTTGCAGTTTGGCGCTAAGAAAATGCTTAGTTTAGCAAAAAAGATCATCCGATGACGAAATGAAAAAGTAATGAGCGTCGGTAGCGCACTATTAAAACTTAGGGACAAAGGATTTATTTCAGAGCCATGGATAACTAGGGAATGGAAAGGATGTGTGCCGAAGGCGCACAGATTTAAATTGGGTGGGGTTATTAATTAATGTTTGATAGAGCTGAGATTCTTAAAGAAATTTTATAAATATGTTTGGAAACATCAATTGGACTATTTTTATGGCTTGTGTCGACATAACACTGTTTGATGGAAATATTTAGAAGATAAGCGTCACCACCGGTTCACCGACTGCATCATGATACAAAAGAGGTTCGGATTTATATTAAATAGTATGGGAGTAGAAGTCAAGTCCGACATATATATATATATATGCATATTTTAGACTTGTTAGTTGTGCAAAAACGTAATTATTTCCCCGATAGTCTTTCCAAGCACATAATTGGTTGTTTTAGATTTAATGAATAGCTTGTTCTGTTGCAATTAATTAGTAATACAAAATAATAAGATTAATTAGTGAAAATAACTACTAAAAATTAAAATTAATTAATAATAATTAAATTCTTAAGTAAAAATAATATTAAATAATAAATAATAATATAATACTCTTAGTAATAATAAAAAACTAATTTAATTTAGGTTTAATTGTCCTATAACACAGTCTCCATAGTAAGTCTGCTTCTGTGTTTCCATTTGCTCCATGGTTGCAAGCTTTGTGACGTCAGTCTTCTTGCGGTTTCCTATTCTTAACTTCCACTCTGTCTAGTGCCAGGCTTGAGTTCTTTGATTATGTAACTATTTATTCAATTCTTCTGTTTCTAATGGATTGTACGGTGTCTGAGTATGTTTATTGTTTAGATCATACTTATCAGAAACAATCCATTGGATTTTAAACAGTATCGGCACCGCTGATGAAGAGATGCTGTCTAATACCCTATTTAATACTTCTCTTTTCATGTTTTTAGTTCCTGGCTGAAAGTAGTTTTAGAGCTCATACTGGTTTTTTACTTTCAACTTTCGAAGTTTATCACAAAATCCCAAAAGCCATCGATGAAAGTAGATTTCTATTAAGATTTGCTTCAACCAATTTATCAAAATGCGACATCTACTATTTCTTAACTCTTAAATGACTATTTCTTTTTGTGACGTGTGATTTAAAAGATAAAACAAGTATTGAATGTAATATTTTCTCACGCTTGTCAAAATTTGTTTAAAAAATTGAATTGATAATGCTTCGAAATTGCTTTTAAGACGAGATAATCGAAATATACATCAATGGATTAAACGCATCTTCCCTTAACGGAATTGAAAATGTATTTAACAATTTAAAACTCTTTTACCCTTTTCTTCAGAACAATATTTTTACTATCTCCTACATTTCCTTTGTCAGATGAACTGTCTTCAATGCTATAATGACCGAGTCAATGAGATTTTAGATCACACTGTTTGTTAATTTCGCGACCAGTTGCTTAAGAAATTTGAAAGTTGTTTAAAAGAAATACAAATTTGTTGCCACTTTTCAGTAACGTTTTAGTAACTGGGAAAGAAAACAATATTTTCGTAAAATGTCTGAAGGAAAATTGCATTGAATAAAATGGAATTCTAAGAATTTTAATTAGCGATCTTCATCTGTGAAAATTTGTTTTATCGTAAAAGATAACACCAATTTGTTTATCTAAAATTAAAAAACGGAGAAAAAAACGATTAATTATTTTTAAAAAATGGTGTTCGATTTTCTTAACATTTCTGTTTCTATTAAAAGTGAAATTTTCGGTATGTATCGCAGCAATGGCGACACTACGAACAGAATTTTGAATACGAATGTTGGAGTGATCTATGGGTAATGGAAACCGAATAATAGAGATATGAATACGAATAATGTAAGAGGATACTTAACCCTGCTTCCAAAAATTAATTTCTGTGAAGGTCCATTGTCCACTTAAAAACAAGTGGGTGGATTAGTAAAACGCATATAGCTAATAAAAACAGATTAAAGAAAATATGAAAAAACATAATTTTCACTGACAAGTTATCAACGTAAAGTTAGAATGACAATAAAGTAAATTTACAATAAACCTCGTTTATCCTGACTAACTGCAACCATAGGCAATCCGGATAATCCGGGTAATAAGCAAAACAAAATCCTTAACTAAGCAGACTTACCGTCTATTACGATAAAAAAAACTATGTTTTGTAACAAAATTACATAGTATTGTTTACAAGACACTAAAAAATACAAAAAAAAACTTTTCACATCATTTCTTAAAAAAAGAATTGGTAAGTCTAGTAAAGTTGTCTTAAACTCAACAAAAAGCATTTTATTGCCATAATTTACTATATAATCTATGCAGGAACTGTACATTGAATGAAACTAAAGCGCGAATATTTGGCGTACTTATAGTTAACGTTCTTGCTATCATAGTTGAAAATTATTATATATTGTGAACAGAAATAAAAATAATGTCTGCAAATCTGATCCGGATTATCCGGAGATCCGGATAAACGACGTTTTACTGTACTTGATTGGTATTTAGTTCCATCTCATACTTTCAGGTTTCATGTAACAGCTACCAATAAATGTTTTTCTGATATCGAGCAATATGGAAGCCTCACTTGCATACCAGTAATTTGTATTGCTTTATAAGAATCTCATTAATTTCTTAAAACTATTCTTCAGCATTTCATAGTTTTTTTGAAGCTCATAAATTTCTTAATTTTTCTGAAACAACGACAATGTCAAAATAAATAATTACACGATAAAAAGAATTTTTTATATACCATGATTTTTTCATTTTCTGTTGAATCATATAAACTTTACAATCATATGTATTAATAAATGCTTTTTTTAAATTTTTTCGATGAATTATCCCATCAACTTGAAAGAAAATGAAGTCAATTGGAAGTTAACTTGCGTTTAACTTTTCGTTCCCGTTCCGGTCGATAGATGGCTGCACCTGTCTACAAAATAAAATTAACTGAAAATAACTGAAAATTAATTTAATTCTGCTTATAGATGGTTAAAGGTATTAAAAATGCATTGTCATCGTGTTCTGAGCTATTCTAAAAGTTTCAAATGTCTAGCTAGTCGGGAAGTTAGTTACAAATCGATTGCAAGATTTGTACTTGACAAACACACACACAAACAAACACACAAACAAGAAAGTAAGTTAATAAAAACATGGTAAAAAGTATCAGCCACGGCCTTCAGTAGATAATCATTCCTCCCTGCTGTCTTTGTGAGCTTATTGATATAAGGTCGTTGTTGTCATCGTTTATGTATCTTCGTATGAATTCAATTTTCATCCTCTCACTACAGTAAGCTTTGATGACAGATTACGACAGGAATCCATTTAACGGGCCTTAATCTCGGGGCATACTGTAAATTCGCAGTGCGAAAATGGCATCATCGTTAAGTATATTTGTAAAATCTTCCAATGATTATTATTGTTGATTAACGATATACGTCATGATGTTGTCATTTTCGCACGGCAAAATTTTCGTATACTCCGAGACTATGGCCCTGTTCACAATGCTTTCGAAGCGGAACATAGCGTCAGCATTACTCACATCACATTATTTCTAGCCAGTCATAGACATCCAAACGATTAGGCACGAAATTATTAAGGGGGGAGTACACCTTAACACCTTCAAAAAACTCAATTTTTTTCTATGAATTAAGGGGCAAAGGATCTCCCACTTCGTTTTTATAAAATTTTCAATATTTAACTCTATATACAAAATGAGAATATTTAATATTATTTTTTACTTCATTGAATAGACTTAGAATTCACAAATAAATATTTGGGGACAGAATAAGGCCTGTTTCTCAAAAAATTCTTCAAAAATTCTAGAATTTTCCAAAATGTTCCATGCGTGCTCTTCAAAAATTTCTTCAAAACTTCTCGGGATTTTCAATGGAAGTGATTGTCACAAAACTGTGCATCATTCCGTGAAACCACAAATATTTTTCAAATTTTTTGACCTCAAAATGAAGTAAAAACATAAAAAAATAACAGGCAGATTGATGGAAAAATTATTTATGGCTTTAAATTCATACTAAAAAAATTTCAGTGCACAATTATAATTACATTTATATGGTAAACTAATATTAAAAAAATTAAGGTATTTAAAGAATATGGAATGCACACGGAACATTTTGAAATATGCTTCCATTTTTGACAATTTTTTTGAAAATCGGACATTATTCTGCCAAAAAATCCTTATTATGGATTCCAAGGGTCTTCAATCTAGTAAAAAAGAATATTAATTATTATCATACTGTATATAGAGTTAAAAATTGAAAATTATAAAATTCGAGGTTGAAAAATCCCGTGTCCCCTTAATTTTGAAAAATGGAATATAAGGAATCTTTTGGGGAAAAAATGAAGTAGTTAATACAATTAGAATCGCTTTTATGGCCAAATGTATAAAGCAAATAGTAAAGAAATTCATTGAAACTTTAAATTTTAAATGGCTTTTCTCTAGAAACTGTTATTTTCAAACTTGTGTGCACTATTTCTTCAAAACTAATCTTTACAAATTGCTAAAATTGTGTATACATCTATATCTTGTATCTTTGTACAATTTCTATCAAAACTTAAGTAAGTACATATTACAAATTTTTTTGCAGAATTTTTTTTAAAATAATTTTTAGATTTTTTGTACATTACAATACATTTGCCTGAAAAAAAAATTATGTGAAATATGGTAATTATTTTAGGTGTAGATTAAAATATAGCCTATGTATATAATATATACAAATAATTTATTATATATATCTCATAGTTTTTTAAAAAATCTGCGTGCAATGCATTGACCTAAGATTAATTTTTCATAAAACATTAATTATTTTTGTACATAAAATAATTTCTAATAACCTCCCCAAAATTCTGCTTCTGTTTTCTAATAGATAAAGCTTTGTACAATTCACCCTAAAAATTGGTTTATATTAATTACAAATTAACTGTTTAACAACACATTAAGCTTGGTAGTAAAATCAGTGCATTTTGCGCGTTCAAAAGTGTACTTTTGAACTCCCCGGGCGGATATTGGCTAAAAATAGTTCGTTGCGAGAGACGTTAACGTTGAAGCTGAGCAAGATGCAAATGTGAGCAAAGCCATAGGAGTCCGTTGCGTTGCGTTAAGGAAAAGATGACGTTGAGACGAAAATAAACCAATCATAGGCGTTAAAAATTTCATTGCTAATCGTTTGGAGGCATATGATTGGTTTATTTTCGTCTCAACGTCATCTTTTCCTTAACGCAACGCCACGGACTCCTATGTGAACAGGCCCTTAGTCCCAATATCTCATTTGTGGCTAATCTTTGATTTTCACATGGTTATAAGTTTAGTGTATTCGCTCTGTTGCCTCAGTTTTAAATATGATTTTAGGAAAAAATTTGTCTTAAATTGGGATAACTAAATCATGTTATCTACAGCCATTTTTTTCTGATGTGAAAAGAATATTAAATTTTTTAAATTACAAACAAGAAAATAATATGAAGAAAATTCTTCAGATTTGAAAAACATCTCAACAAACTCTCTTCTCTGAAGACTTAGGCAACTTTGTTACAAATCTGCAAACTTCGAATATTATAAGAAAACAAATAAAAATTTGGAAAAGATAGATATTTATGAGTAAACCACAAAAGTTAATTGATAAATAATTTTTTTTTTACAGTATCATTTATTCCATATATGCAAGTATTTTAGAATATGTGAAGACGTTATACACCAGGGGTGTCAAACTCAAAGGCTACCTTCGGCCAAACAAACAAGGTTTAACTATAGGTGGGCCGCAAAAAAATCAATATTAATAGAAACGTAGGTTTATTTACCTAATTGCAGTATATTCAACTTAAATATATGCATTTTGTTTAATAATAGCAAAAAACAGTATCATTAAAAAAAATTTAGCGAATTCTTCCTATCTTATCATAATTCTGCGTCGGTTATTTTATTATATATTATTGTGTGCCAATATATTGGCTGGGCCGCAAAAATGTTAGTCGCGGGCCGCGAGTTTGACACCCCTGTTATACACCAACTTAAAGAAGTTGTGGGAAAATTCTGAGACGAGCTTGACGTATAAAGTCAGCTGAAAATTTCCAACAGCGAGTTTATGACATGCGATAAATGACGTCACGCCTGAAGAAAAAAGAATCACTAGATTCATTATTAAAATCGTAACAGTTTCGTTAGTTGTTGAGTCTTGGAAAAATAATTCTGGACTCTTTGAGCAGTTTATATGTAATTATCATATTTTACAACGATATCTACAACTGTGAAGATGTTGGTTCCTTTTTCCAATCATCTGCTAAATTTTATTTCTTCTATACTTTAAGTCTCTTGAAGAAAGATAAATTGAGTCAGGAATAAAAATCATTATCATACTAAATATAAAATTTATGTCGTTAGTGGATTTTTTTATAGCATAAAGTCATTTATCGCATGGGTCTCTAATTGTAGAAAATGTTCAGCTAGAGTAGTATTTCTTTCACGTCTCGGAATTTTCATACAACTTCCTAAATACTATATAAACTCGCCTACCGAAATGCACCTACTACAACACCTGTTCCGGATGTCGATAGACTTTCTGAGAAGGATAAAGAAGTTCTTCAAGGACTAATCGAAAACTCAATCCCTCCCTTCCTCCATGAAAGCATCGAGAAAATCCATCCGATGGCATACGAATTTTACAGAATCGGTAAGCATGGGAACCATATTAATGAGTACTACACTCAACTAACTAAAAACAATAACAATACTAACTTTCCAGCTATTCTTAATCCTAGAAAGAAGACTAAAACTAACAATTCAGCTATTCCCGCTCAAAAGAAACCAGCAGCCCAGTCAGCGGCTAATAACGACCAGTTCATAATCCCTGCAGCCAGGTTAACGGCCAAAGCGCCAATCAACTTCAGTCATATCCTTCCGCCAACTACTACGTCAAATAAATATAGTGCGCTACCAGAAGCTAATTTAAACGCTCCAAGCACCAGTAATCCTCGGATTACTGTTGCAAATAGTAAAATTAAGCACTTAACTATAGTTAAAACCGAAAATTATAGAGAGATACTAGCCATTCTAGCCGGAGAGGGCGACAAAAGGAAATTCCATGCCAAAATTGGACCTGAATTCATTAGAATTGACCCAGCTACGGCAGAAGATCACAGGCAAATTACGAAATGCCTAAGTGAAAATAACATTAAAGGATTTATTCTCCCTCTGGGAGTTATTAGACCAATTAAAATAGTTATCAGAGGCCTCCCTAAAGAATTCACCCCCGAAGAAATTAAAGAAAAACTTGACGAATTAGAATTCCCTGTAATAAAAGTTGCTCAATTGCAGCGTAAAGATATGTCTAAACTCCCACTCTACCAAGTTCAACTCACCCCCACAGATAAAGCTAAAACAATATTTGAACTAACCTCCCTATTTTATATTAGAATCAGCGTGGAATATTATAAATCTCCTTTTAAATCTAATCAATGTTTTAAGTGCCAACATTTTCACCATCATAGCAAGAACTGTTATATGGATCCTAGGTGCGTGAAATGCGCAGGTGATCATCACACCCACGAATGCCCGGATGGCAAAAAAGCAGTCACAATCAAATGCTGCAATTGCAATGGCGATCACCCGGCCAACTACAGGGGTTGCCCAAAATTTCCCCACAACATCATAGCTAAAAAACAAGCCGAAAAAGAAGCTAAAGTACTTGAACGTCAAGCTACCAAACTAGTTAATCCAAATTTAACTTTTGCTCAAATGGCTAGTGCCAACATCAATAATTCATTAAACCCAAACACCTCAGAAATTAATCAGGATAATCCCTCAACCAATCAAACCCCCATGAAAAATCCCAATAACAGTTTTCTTCTCATCAAACAATATCAGGAAGTAACAGCCATAATTAATGAAATACTTGAAGACCTAGGTATTTCGGACTTCTCCGAAATTCTAACAAACCTCAGAGCCACCAGAGCTAATATTAAAAATTCTGTAACCGCTGAAGACAAATCTTTTAGCTTCTTCAACGGTTTGATCAATGCGTTCCCAAAAACTGGTTAATGGCCCCTTCTTCTCTCTCCGTTTTGGCATGGAACTCCAATGGTATCAGCGCTCGTATCCTTGAGTTCAAAGATTTCATACAAGAGCATAGTCCTGACATAATTCTTCTACAAGAGACACATCTCAGACCTGGGGATAACCTCCGCATTTTTAATTATACTACGTATAGAAATGACCACATTAATCCCTTACATTCCATGAGAGGCACTGCCATTCTAATCAAAAATTCCCTTCCGCACCACGAAATAATTCTCCCACCTCTTAAAGCCATTAATGCTACTGCGGTTAATGTTAAATTCCATAACCTCCCCCATTACACCATCATTTCAACTTACATCCCGCCAGGTTTTAAAAATGCTGACATCAAAAATGACCTTAATCTTCTCGATACTCTTAATATAAATACTCTTATCTTCGGAGACCTAAATGCACAACATAAACTCTGGAATTGTACTATACATAATTATTATGGTAACATTATTTATGACTTCACCAGTAAAACTAACTTTGACATTATAGCTCCTCCCCTCCCCACTCACTTTAGTAACAATAGCAGTAGCATCATTGACTTTGCTCTCGTTAAGGGCTTCCCCCACGATCTCACTATCAACACCCTTTGTGAACTCTCTTCTGATCATAACCCTGTTGAAATTAAAATACCACTTGACCGCAACCCCTTAATCATAAATTATACTAAACAAATTAACTGGAAAAAATTTACTAGTGATCTTGATAAAATCCCTTACATCCCTCCCATCGTCAATAATGTTAATGATCTTGAAAACCTTGTCACCAGTATCACCGCGGATATCAATAATTGTATTAAAACCAGCACCAAAATTATCCCTCCTAAAGTTAAAACCAATCAAGATCATCAACTCAAAATCTTAATTAATAATAAAAACAGAGCGCGCAAAAACTGGCAGATTAATAGAACTCCCCAAAACAAAACTAACATGAACAAAGCCCAGGAAGACCTTAAATATTACCTCAGAGACCAATCCAACAAAAACTGGCAAAATTATTTAGAATCTCTTGATACTACGGATAACTCCATTTGGCGAGCTGCAAAACGTTTCAAAAACCAATATCGTACCATTCCCCCTTTAAAAGACCCTGAACTCAACTCGAAAGCCCTTACTGAAGCTGATAAATGTAATCTCATTGGCAAAAACTTCGCTAAAAACTTCACCCCCAATCCTATCATTAACTCAAGCACAGAAAACATTGTTAATAATAGTTTAAACCTCTTCCTTAATACTCCTCATGAAAGCCCTACTCCTTACATTGTCCCAAATGACGTCCGTGAAATCATTAAAAAACTTCCTAAACGTAAATCCCCTGGAGAAGACAATATCAACAACACAGTTCTCAAAAATCTCCCCTATAAATACATTTTCAAAATTACTATCGTCATTATCTCTGTTTTCAAATTTGAACACTTTCCACATAGCTGGAAAAACTCTATCATAGTCCCCATTCTTAAACCGAACAAACCACCCTCTTCCCCCACTAGTTATCGGCCCATTAGTCTTCTTAATTCCATCAGCAAAATTACTGAAAAATTTATTGCTAAATACATTAACGAACACCTCGAAAATAATCATATCCTCATACCTTACCAATTCGGCTTTAGAAAATCCCTTTCTGCCCCTCATCAAGTCTACCGCCTCACCGAACACTTAACTAAAGCAAAGAAAAATAAACATTCCACTGCTGCCCTGTTCCTTGATGTTGCACTTGCTTTCGATAAAGTTTGGATTGACGGATTAATTCATAAAATTATAAATTATAACTTTCCCCCTCAAATCATCAAAATTTTAATTTCTTATCTCAACAATCGCACCTTCCAAGTCAAAATTAACGGTCAACTTTCTGAAAAATTCCAAATTCATAGTGGCTTACCACAAGGCAGCGTTCTGGCACCAATTCTCTTTAACATTTTCGTTAACGATATTCCCCAACACACTAATGTAAATTTAGCTATCTTCGCTGATGACACAGCCCTGTACTCCACTTGCAAAAATTTTAAATATGCCATTAAAAATGTTAATAAACATATGACCACCATTCAACTCTGGCTCGACAAATGGAGAATTAAAATTAACTCTGAAAAATGTGTAGCTGTACTTTTCACTTCTAAACGTAAAAAGACCTTTCAAAATCACCAAATTCAAATAGGCAATACAAAAATCCCCTGGTCTGACACTGTTAGATACCTCGGCGTTATTCTTGACAAAAATATCACTTGGAAACATCATATTACACATATTAGGGACAAGTTTCGAGCAGCTCGCAGGTTAATCTACCCCTTAATTTCTCGAAACAGCAAATTAAGTATTAGTAACAAATTGCTCTTGTATAATTCTTACCTTCGACCTATTATTACGTATGGTGGGCCAGCATGGTCATACTGTGCAAAAACGCACATTAAAAAATTAGCTACCGCTCAAAGCAGCACCATTAGGCAAATCGTTAACGCCCCTTGGTACTTTAGAAATGCTGACATCTATAGGGAGATTGGACTCCCAGCTATTCGAAATTATCTTCAAAAATTAGCTCTTAATTTTCACAAGTCTATTGACAATGATTTATTACTAGAATTTGCAAATTATGATCATGCTGATCCCCAAAACAGGAAAAGGCCTAGAGCCATCCTTTCTCTTTTTTAATTTGTCCCTTGTCTGCTTCTCTTAAAAAATGAAAAATAATACTTAGGTTTGCTAAGGCAAAAAAAAAAAATAATAAAAACTTCAAAACAAAATAAATATTATGTGTTGCTATCCTTAAACTTCCTCCTCTTCATATTTTTACTGTAGCTAAGCCATTTTCTCTCCCATTTCCGGGAAGATTTCTACAGTATCATTTTACTTTCCTACTGTCTTGCCCGATGCTGGATCACTTCGGTGATTCCAGCTGAAGGCATTGAACTCGAAGATCCTGAGCGCTCCATTCACTTTTCTTCTCTCTCTACTTTCTGTCCAATCATGGTTCCCCGCTGCTTATTTTCTGAAAGCCTGCACTTGAGGGCGTGGCCCAGGTAGTGCAGTTAGACCAATTTTCCTGTGGTCCTGTGGTAGATCTTTAGAAACTAATGATTTGACAGCGGCTCAGAGCATACGTCTGTTATTCAGTTGTAGGCACAGCAATGTTTGGCTGTTATATCTGTGTAACTTTATTAAGGCGAATAAAGTTTCTAATAACCTTGAAAAGATTTTAAGGTTGCAATTTTGCATTGAATGCGGGAATGGCTGTCGACAATAAATTTTACCTGAGCCACCACAGTACATTTAACAGACGTTAATCTGACTGAACGATGAGCAAATATAAAAACAAATCATTCTCTGGCATCCAAACTAAAAAATCAAACGATATTTATGACGTGAAGTGCCCGAAACAAAGTCACCTGCCTGAGTTTAACCTGTTAAGCAAGAAATTGAAGAGCAGACGATTTTCAAATACAAGGACCAAACAATAAATAGAGTATCTCGTAATGAAGAACAACTGAGTTAAAAAAAGATTTATTACATTCTGAGCATTTTATGTAAGATTATTGACAATACAGGTTTACATTCTGTACAATATTTAGTACAAAATTCATGTCTTTCTCGTATTTAATGCACAAAGATATTATATATAAACATCTTTTTTTTTTCAAAACATAGTAACAAAGTTTAAAACTGACTTGAGGTTATGCATCATTTCATCATTAGGAGAAATACTGCCACGTACATCTAAATAGTATGGAATTAAATGTGTCTGCCATGGCAGAAGTATTTAAGAAACAAAAATGAGAATTTAATCAACTAAAAATTGACCATACAACTCGTGATATCGTTTAACTCGAGTGTTATCTTTTACTGTAGGTTAATCAGCGAATGTATCGATGATTATCTGTATTACAATACTGTTTAATAGCTTAAAACAAAAAATTGTTGAAACACACATAAAGGTTTGGAAAATTAATTCAATAAATTTCACTCCTATTAATTTTTAATTAGAAAATATTTTAAAAGCGTATGCTGTAAAATAGGAATACAAAAGGTTTCCCAGAACATTATTGCCTGCCAAGCTGTTGTAACCAGCTGCAGAGAAAATATCTAGTTTCATAAATAAGAAGAGATAAAACTAAAAATATTTAGTTTTACGATATTTTTATGAATATCCATACGAAAGGGGTCAAAGTAAATAAATATTTGAGGTATGCAAAAGCTATATAACGCATGATCGAATTTTCGTTTCCTGTTAAAATTTATAGGAGTTATTTTCATTTATGATGAATCCTGCAAGACAGCTATCGCTGTATCACAAAGTAATGAATTCATAAAATGTTACCAAAGAATTTAAATGATCTACTTACAATATCATTTCGCATCTTTTGAATATATTAATAAAAGATAGTGTACATCTCGATTAAAACAGCGTTATTAATGTCTAAACAAGAAACATCACGTACTGCAATCGACAATTTCAAAACCACCTCCCTAGCTCATCAGTTTTAGAGCTGAATTAAATTTTTGTATTTCCTGTAAGTGCAACTCTGAACTTAACACCGTTAACATATGAAATAATTAAATCATACATAAAATAATTTTCGCGTACAATTCTTTGCATTTTTATTTGTAAGGATCAATTATATTTAATTTTCTGTCATAAAATCTAATTAAACTATAGAACATTTTTTAACGTCATTTCTGTTGCGTTTTTAATGATCAGCAAACTGGTAGCATTTCTTTATCGAACAAAATTATGACGTTTGATTCCCAGTAATTTGTTAAAGGGCAGTCAGTGACCATAACAAATGATAATGAATGTCTGATTTCATGATACACTATTTCTAAAGATTTATTATCCCACAGAGCTAAATTTAACGATTTTATTAGTGTTTCAACAAATCTTTGTTTGATATTTATAGAATTTCAGAATTTGTGTGTCATATAGACATGTTTGAAAAGTGTAAAAATTAATGTATTCATTAATTTACATAATCAGTGGCAGAAGAAAGCTATATTATATATATATATATATATATATAAATATATATATATAAATATATATAAAATTTATGAATGCATTTAAGTTATATTTAACTTTTTGTAAAATATATTTTGTGAAATATTTTATGGAGACAAAAGTTAAGAATGACAATTTGCTTCCTTTAAGAATTATTACAACATATAATATTTACTTTAACCTGAGCCAATGAGTAAATAAAAATTCTACAAAATATCTGTACACAAACCTTAAACAAAAACTACTTAAGATTAATACACAAAAAAAATGAAGGAAAAAATAAAATTGTGCTTGAAATAATCCTCTAAATTGACATACAAAAAATGGTATTCTTATATCTATTTAAGTTTATTTTTCTCTAGCACATGAGTGATACCCGTTTACGCTTTATAAATATTATTCACACAAAATAAACTACACAAACCCGTGACTGTAATAAATGTAATGGTTTTATGTATAACACCGAAATTTTCAAATTCTTACAAAATATTGCTTACAATGCATAAATAATTTAGTTAAGTCAATTTCACTCACATTAAGTGCATCACTAATTTATATTTTCGGATGGATGAATCAAATACATATATTAATAATAATTTGAACTAATTACATTTATTAGAAATGATAGAATTTTAACAAGGACTCAGGGTTAGAAACTTTAAAAGGATTTTTAAAACTTTATAATCCTTTTCAACATGTTCAAAGCATGTCTGTAATTTGGTGGATAATCAAGTTTTGGTTAGATTTCCTAATTTCTGCCCCATTTTCAATTCTCGTATTGTTTCGAGTTAATACCTAATATATATACAAAAGTGTTTCAGGAAAATCTGCCAAAAGAATACTTTCAGTAAAATGAATATTTTCAGTGAATACGCCGCAGAAATTTGTCAGAAAATATCTGTCTTTGATTAATAATTATTGGCTATTCTTTGCAATTACTAATATTCTGTGTTTTTCTCCAAATTAAGCGAAAATATTTCTAATTATTTTTAGTAAATAAATCGTGCAAAATAAAACTAATAAAAAAGTTCTGAATTATTACCATAAAAGAATTACTCTTGAAAAAATATTATTTTAAAGCATCACATGACATAAAAATATAAGATCAGCAATATTTTTACTTAATTATGTCTTTATTTACATTTCATTTTAATGAATGAAAGAACTTTCAAATTAATTAAAACTTTTTAATGAATGAAAAACATTTTTGTACAGTAATAATTTCAATACTTTATGATCTCAAGAATAAATTTTATTTTAATAGCCACTTAGATAATTTCTAAATAAATACAAGGTCATTACTGGCGTTAGGAAATTTCGATCATTCTTTTTTGAAGGGGAGGGAGCGTGAATTACGCTTCTAAGATTTATCAAGAGTATCAAATTTCCGGGGAGAGGAGAATCAAAGATTATCGTAATTAAACATTTCTTTTATCCATTTTTTAAAGGTAATTTTTTAAAAGCAGTCACGTTTCGTTAAATAATATTGAGAGTAATTTAAAGCAAAACAAATGACTAACCAACAAATATTTAAATAACATAAAACAAGCATTAGTTACAAATACAATTTTTAATGAAAAAACATAAACTGAGGTTTACAAACAATCCAGAAAAGTTAGAAATGGCGTTTAATATAAATGATATTTTTTTTTGTTACTGCTCAAATTCTGGATAAAATGGATAAAACTTAAAAATGCATTGGCATTTTCTTAATTGAAATATTTTTTTCATTCAATTTTTGCCTGGATGACATCAAAAATTTAATTCTTGCATTTAAAGTAAAGTAATAATGTAGTTAAAAATATAATACTGCCAATTTAAACGAAAGAATCATTATAGTTAGATTAGTTGCAATAAAGCATAATTTAAGTTTTAAAAAAATACGTAATACCGAAATAGTTTTTAAAAATTATGCGTAACTTACACAGTAGCAACAAAATCAATTCCTCGAACATTTTCTATTGTATTAAGTTTATATTACTCTTTATGATTTATCAAATGCTGTGACTGAAGTGCATAAACATCTATAATTCAAATTTAGTATTTTCCATTCTTTTGTTTAAAAACAAAAATTCTAATGATCTTTAAATATTATATATCATAAGCTTTATTTTGACTAATTAAAATTCCTGATTGACATTCTTTACTAATTACGTTTATTAATGAAGTTCATAAAAAGTTGTATAACAGACTACTCACTGAATTATCTTACCTAATAAAGAAAAAATAAGTTATTTAGCTTTTGAATAAGAACTATCATGTTCTCCTTCAAATAATCCACTTTATCCAGAACATGCGAGTAATTTGACAGTAATCGAAAACACAAGAGCATGATGGCTTCATAACAATAACTATAAACAATAAATTTGAGCAGCTAATTTATTGCACCAGACATTATTACAAAATGCTGCTGCCCTCAAAGAATCAACAATCATGAAAATGATTTTACCTATGGTTTGTCATAGATGAAATTCAAGTTTAACACTTATACATGAACTAACTATTTATTTAATTGTACACTAAAGATAGAAAAATGCATTAGATCCTATAAAAGGAAATTTACAGATGATTTCGTTATGAAAAATTCAGTGCTGCAAAATTATAATTTGAAAAAATATTATTTTGCTTTTGGACTTTGAATATTTAAACCGTCTTATATATTGAAACAGAAACTGCAAGAAAAAGAAATAGTATATGTACCATAATTTTCCAAATGCGTTTAGTTCTGTAACTAAAGTAAACTCATGTATCGACCCTTTTGCTCCGAGAAAAGTGATATCTCCAAATTTTTCATGCTTGTCTTGCCTTTTGCTTCCTCAGAGAAATAACACCATGAGACTTTTGCTTCCTCAAAGAAATAACACCATGAGACTAATGACAGAATTTAAATTTAATCAACTTTGATAACGAGATATTGCGCATTCTCTGCATGTTAACTGGTCTTACCTAGCTTAAGAGAGGATACCAAAAGCTGGGTAATGAAAATTAAGTCAGTAAAATAAAATGTCTCTCACATTTTAAAATTTTCACATCTCGTATCAGTACTAAGAGATAATACCAAGAGATGGTCTGTGAAAGAAGAGAAAATAAATTAAATTTTGATGATGATATATCGGACCTAATTTCTTTAACTTGTGCAATGAAAGAGAATATGAGATCTTGGTACCAAAGTCAAACCTTAAAAGAAGATTACCTAAGCGATTTCCAAATACTCTCATTTGATAGTAAGATATCTCGTTTTCTAAAGATATCTAATTAGATATCAAAAGATATCCCGTTAATATTTTCTCTATTAAAATTTTCCTTGTTATCGGTACCGAAAGATAATACCAATAGACTTTAGATGAGTGAATACAAAAGATTTAAAATTTTAATTAAAGAATATCTGGGTTCTGATTAAAAAATATACGAATTTCTAAATCCAAATTTTTGAAATGAAAAGATGAGATATGCGGTCACCTAAAACCTTCTTTAGATAACAAGAGATATTTCGCTATCCAAAGAAGTAGTAAAAATGGGTTGATATATCTTGTTATACACGAAGCAAATGGGTCAACACATACCAAAGAAAAATTAGTCTCAGTTAGGTCGGTAAAAGCACATTTTACACTTATTATTTCCTGAAACAACGCCCACAAATTTTAATGCATTTTTTTTCAAAAAAAAGAGTCTGTACACATGCACAAACCTCGTACATTATGCCATGGAATAAAATATTTCTAATACAAATAGTTAGAAAAAGAAGAAAAGTATATCTACAAATTTAGATGTTTCGGGGGAGTATATGTGACACACCCACTTTAAGCTCTTTTAAACCTATTGGTGATCATTTATAGCTGGAACTGCATTTGAAAAATTACGGTTGTTTCCAGAATTGTTACACGGTAAAAAACATTAATTGCACCGGCATGTTGTGCAACAGGTGTCAGATGAGAAGGACAAACATTTCGAACAAAACACGCTCTGGCTGACGCCTTGCCCATTGGCGCGCGGCATATACTCCAAGCGACAAGGTGGGAAACAGATCTGCACCGAGACCGTACCTCTTACTTTGTACTCTCTGGTTAATCCTTCAGGGGTGTGCAGAAACGAACATACGGTGCAGTGTTCTGAGTAGTTAGCACGACGACAAATAACATCCCGTGTGATCACGTGCAAGATTGAAACGCTTCGGCCAAAGCCCATTCGTGACCATCATAGAGTGGTTACGGAATTTCGGAGGAGGCCTTCACATAGTAATGTACTTAATTGCACTTCGCTTGGTGCTTAGTTGAAGTCTCTTAGTTCATCATCAGTAATTAATGTTTGTTGACACGACTGGAAACATGAAGCTCTCATTAGAAAGTGGATCAGTTCTAAAGCACTTGACTTTTTTTATATATGCACGATCCTATAAATTTAAATATACAAAAGTAATTTAGCGCTCACTACTTGCAGCGTAAAAGTAATCTGTCGTACTTCTATTCAGCAAGGATGAACATTTTTTTACATTTGCTATTAACTGAATGAAACAAAGGTTTCTCTTTTGAGATATTTAGTTTCTTATATCTTAAGGTTTTTTTATAATATATCCGTCAACGATAATGAACAAATTTTTCTGTTCTCAAACTTACCGAACAAAAGAAATGAAAATGACTCTCACATAATACCAGCAGCCGTCCAGTATAGGACTCAGCACGCACAATCCATTTCCAAAATTGAACACATTTTCAAGATCTGTCTTCTGAGGGATAAAAATTAACCTCCTGACAAAAAGAAAAACGTTCAGGTGCGTTTGACTGCGCGATAAACAATGTTCTTCTCCCATAACACACTTTACAGGATGAACGGGTTGATCGACGCTTAATAAATGTAAACATGAACTTACTGCAACTCCCAAAATGGCAACAAACCCATTAAAGGCCGCCATTAAAATCAGCTACCAGTCCACAAATTCACTTCGCATAAGCAATTCTTTGTACCATATAAAAATATTGTGCCAACGTTTGACTTGTAAAATGTTGTACATGTTTCCAATATATGTAGGACTTGTACCACTAACATCTTCTGTAAGTCAGTATCGCCTAGGTTAACTATAGTAGTAATTATTCTGTGCTCTCACTGGGGCCCTAGGAAAACTACAGTCATCGTCTTCAATTGGCTGAGCCCTGCGCAGAGAAGATCTTGTTGCAAAGCGGACAACCTCGACACCGGAATCTCTTGCAGGATTGTCGAAATGGTCGAGATCTGTGCAGTCCTCGCCGAAAGGACTGATGCCTCCTCCACTTGGGGGTGTGTCTGGAATCGGAGGTTTCGGGGGACCTCCCCTTTCTTCTCTGCGTCTTCTGGACCGTCGGATGTAGAACCTGGTAGTCAAAATGGCAAGCACAGCGACCAGAGCTATACTGAGGCTCAGAGTTAAGTATAGGATGAATTTCTCTTTGTTTTCTAGAATTGAAAAGAAGTATAATAATTAAAAGGTGCTATTAGCATTTTAGGGTATAAATATTCTACTAAATCAAAGTAGAAACTTGGTTCAAATAGTAACAAAGTGGGCTAGTGTTTGAACTTCCCGACGGATAAACACTTCAATAAAGTAGTGTTGGGAAAGTATCGGTCAGGCAGCGCTACTGTGCTTAAATGATTATACACGACGTTTGGTGGCGCTGTTTGACTGAATCTCACCCTCTTAACCTCGCTCCCATATACTCCGCACCTAGCTAGGTACTTCGTAAAACCAATTACCTTGACCTTGATTTAGATTTTGATACGGGAAGATAGATCCCTTTTCGAACAAGCTTAATACTCGTATTCTTGATTGGATTATTAACCCTTATATTAACCGCTTGTTTTTTGTGTTGTTAAAATTGATTGTTACGTTTAGCCGTGCATCAGATTTCTTTTGATTATTCCTTGATTTACCACTGAACCACTTATTATTTTGCTACAGTAGCAGAAATTGGTATAAACAACTTCTGTCCAATCATATCATTTCAAATGGATAAAAATGAAACATCTGAATTTTCATTTATGTCAACGGTGGCCATAACTTTTCCTGCTTACCACCAAAGAATAAAATGCCATGATAACGTTACGAATGGTGACTTTAGCGGTTCTGCAGAGGGTGCAAATTGTGAAAATTTTCACTTTTGAAACTGCTTAAATTGTGAAAATCCTACATAGCAGAGTTCTAAACAGAAGAGCTCGATCACTAACAATTGAAAATCATTTGCTTTGTAATATTTCTATTTCTTAGAGAAAACAGGAAGTAATAAAATGAGGGTTTTCTATTTTGTCCGTAATGAAATATTTTTGAATTTTTTTATGAATTTGGGTAAAGCAAGCGAATTATACTCATTTATGACGTTAAGAAGGATAATTCCCACAAAACACAAAATTTTTGTATCACCAAATAGTTGCGCCACCTAGATATCAGGTGATCCAATGTATTAGAAGTTTGAAGTCATTCCGATAATTGCAATATTTAATATATTAATTGGCAGAATACTATTTATTGATGCTAAACGCATTCCTAGTGCAAGATTATAGTACCGGTAACCCTCCTATAACACGGTAGATAGGTTCCTAGAAAATGCCGTGTTGTGTGAAACCGTGTTATATGATACCTAGAGCCAGTACAAAAAGGGGGTTTACGTTCCTAAAACTTATTAAAAACAAGCTTTTTTTTTAAATTCCATATAAACAACTTAATAAATTTCTTCCTCATCACTGCTCAGTACAATCAAACGAGAACGTTTTTTCGGTTGAACGATATCACCTTCACTTTCAGAACCTTTTTCTTCATTTAGAGATTTCGCACCTTCTATCCTCTAAAAAATCTGTAATTTTGGTTTATTTGCTGGTTCTTACAAGGTCATTGTAGATTTCACGGTATGGACATAGACAATTTTGCAGCTCCCTTTTGAATTTTTGGCTTCTTTCAGCGGAAAGGTCTGCATTCAAGAAAAATAATTCAAGATTTTCAGCTAAGCTTATTCCTTGTAATTTTATAGAGTTATAAATGAATAATTTATAATTTGTTTATGCATTTTTATGTAAAGCGAATGATAGTTCATTATCATTATTTTAAGGTAATTTACTTTTTAAATGTGTTAAACAAAAAACCTGTTATCTAGTGCTGTATAAATATAGTGTTGTACAAAGGGTTTAGCAATTTTTTATCGTGTTAGTGCGAAACCGTGTTTCAGGTTGCAGTGTTATACGAGGGTTCCCGCAAGTTATCCTATCGTGTTAGAGCGAAACTGTGTTGTAAGATGCCGTGCTGTAGGAGGGCTACCTGTATAATACAATAGCTCTTAAGTATGAAAATAAAACGTGTGAGACAATTATATTACTTAAATATACATTTGCATCCTGATAATTGCAAAATGGAATTTTATATATGACTGCCTGGAAGGTGACAGTTCTTATCAATGGTATAAGAATAGAAAACTATTAAACTGTTTGTCTCTATGACATATATATGCGATTGCGATTGACAGCAGTCAATTTCAAATGTTAAAGTAAAGTCTTTTCAATATCCAGAAATGGAAGAAATCCCTCACAGTTATAATATTTTAATACAATATGTCGCAAGAAGGTTTCCAATTTTAAAATCTGAAGGAAAAACAAATTTAAAAAAGGAAAAAAAAAATGAAATCAAAAGCAATTTTTATTTATTGTAAAGGTCTGAATAAAACACTCAACCATTCTAAAATGTCTGATTATTTCTTGCGCTGAAAATAATGGGACACATTAACTTCTCTTTTCTGGGTCAAACTGCCTATTAGTCTCTTTTTTGGAACTTAAACTGTGATATTCGCAACACAAGATTAAGAATATTCTTGTAAAGGCTAAAGGGCAAACATAGACAAGTATATCTCATCACATCAGTTGATGAAAAGAGACATCAAGGAACCTTTTTTTAATCTTCTTTTTGTACGCTCAATATATTCCTTTTTTCATGCACGCCAAAATTCATCAACTTTTTGGGTAAGGAATTCCACCCAGCGGGCTATATTTAATTAAATAATTATTTTCTATTTGCTGGAATGAAGGCAATTATTACAGAATTTTTTTTAAACTGGATTATATCTGATGCTATACGAAAAGTAGTTCTCCGTTCCTTTAGAAAAGTATTTATAGAACTGTTTTATTTTTTAAACTTTTTTTTTACGTTTCGATCATTAGTAATGCTATTTTCAAAAATCTCCTGAATAGTTAATTGTGTTCACTGACATGAAGCAATTTGTTACTGCTTCATTTCTGTTGACATGACAGTAATGTCTTTTCAAATCATGTATCATAAAAACGAAAAGACAATCAGTAGATCCATAACTCATGTTTTTTTCCAAATATTAATAGGCATGACTAACTGAAATGATTAAGATATGTAAGCGTTCGTTGTGGAATGTTTTCTACAAAGGTTTTATGAGTATAAAAGGACAAAAAGGAAATATCATTGCATATTGAAAACTTTAAAATTTACTGTTCAAGCATCCGATTTATTCAAAGTGAAAGTAGGGGAGAAAAAAATTATATAAAAATGTGGTAGCGACGAATAATTTTGAAAACTATCTCTAAACAAGAGAAAAACGGTTTTCGCACAGGGTAACAATAATTAAAATGAAAAAAAATCAATTCTCCTTCACATTACACTTGTATTATTACACTCCCTAATATATTAATGAAAACTGAACACATTAATCGCATTTAAATCATGCATATTTTATTTCAAATGATGGCTACTTTTGCCACCATAATTTTTACTTTTGGAGAATTTTATCCTTTTTGCCAAACTGGCAATGTAATTTTGTGATTGCATTATAAGTTAACCCTTTGGTGGGAACATCTGCCTCTCACACAGCTATGGTTTCTTTATTCAACGCTGCCCCCCCCCCCCTTCGACCTTGGATACTGTGAGTTTACACATGCTTAAACAACATCTTGCTTTCAGTGTGGAAGGGTAATTTATAAAACGCCATACTTCTATGGCTCACATAAAAATTAAATTAATCAGAGCAAAAATTAAAAATGCCAACCCAATCACTCCTTCGAATAACTAAATGCCTCTACAAAACGAACCGTAATATAACCTGTGATAATTGGTTCTGTTCAATAGATGCTGGTCAAGAATTATGGAGAAATGGTTTGACGATTGAGGCTACCATGAAATATAAAAAACCACAAATACCCTCTGAATTTCTAGTTAGGAAAACCTGGGAAAGAGATATTCAATCTATATCTGCCTTCAAGGCAGATGTTCCCACCGAAGAGTTAAGGGTGCTATGTAGTAAGAAAAAAAATCGCATTTCCCTTTTCCTCTTCTTGAAGACTCTTGTGGTGGGAGGAGTCCAGTTGACAGTTCGAGAATTCCACCCCCCTTAGGATTGACATTTTGAGGGATTGTAATGGCTCTCTCTCTATACGGGGGTTAAGCGCTGCCCCCAAATTTTTTATTTAAAATATATCTTTGTTAACTATTTACAGCTACATAAATGCTGATAATCAAATAAAATTGGTATTATCAGATAGCCTGAACTTTTCTGGAAAGCGCTACAGGATTCATTTTATAAATTTCGTCTACCGAAGGAATTTATGAGCGTTTAAAAGACACTATACCAGATTTTATCCCGAATAATTTAAATTTTAAAGTATTAATTGCATTTTTTTAAAACGAAAAATGTACACAAATGTAAAATTTCTTTCTCTGTGACGGAGTATAATTTTTTAAAAAAATCTTTGAATCCAAGTCGGCAATCCGTGGACAAATTTTCTCCATAGGTTAACATTGAGGTGAGCGAATCCAATGGGGTTAGTACATAGCATCCTTAAGCAATCTTGCTGCCCAACTGTACACAGAAATACAAGTATACTTCAGCAGTAAAATTTCATTATTCTTTGCATTGAACTGATAATGCTTTCACGCGTGAACTACGATTGTGCTACCTTGTTCTGATGACATTTCATCGACATAAATAAATAATCACAATTGGGATTGAAAAACAGTTACAATAATACAATAAGAAAACCTCCTCAGTTTGTCTTCAGTTTTTCCCCAAAATCTTAATGTGATGTGAACTATAAATTTGATTTATATCAAACCTGTGTAACACATTCATCAGATTATCGTCATAATCGCTAATATCCATAATAGTTATGGATTACCTTCGTTGGTGATGAACCAAGATCTAATTTTTTACCTCGTAGTACCGAATGGTAGATGAAGAGTCTACACATGTTGAAAAGAAATGTATGCTGAGAGTGAGTGACAAAATTTATTCATTTATTTTATTTTTTTGGCGACTCTTTTTTTTTTGAGTGACTTTTTCTTGTAGGCTAAATAGGAAATTAGCAAAAACAAAAATGCGAAACTGCCATATGAAAATATTAAATAAATGCATGCATTGGACGTTTCACTTCCAAACGTTACCTCAATGAGAACCGTGCCATGCATGCCTTTCCCTGTTATAAAGCGAAATTATAAGCTTCAAATATTCTTAAAAGCTCATCTTGGTTCAGTCATCAGTTTTAAAGGCAATATGTATTATTTTATATTTAACATGTAGACATCTTAAATAAAATCACAAATGCAATTACAAACCATAGAATTTTCCCCTCAAATTATACCATGATAATGTTAATACAGCTATACCTATGACTTATCCTGAAGTGCCTAGGGTGCAAGAAAAGAAGGAGTGGCATTTAGTCAAGAAAACAAATTCTGAACCGTACAAGACCACTAGAAAGAAAGCCATTTTTAAAAAGTTACTTATCCCAGTCAAAATTGTTTTGAAATAATTTAAATAGCATTAACTTTTAATTAAGAATAGAATGTTACCCAGATTTATTTAATAAAACCAGATTTATTTATTTTTGCTTCAAAAGAATCAAAAGCTGCAAATTCGCGCTAATAATTGACCCATTTCTTCTTTTTTTTTCAGTTGTGACGTCACTTATTACTTAGTAGTCCTTGATTGTGTGAAGTAAGATTAATATGTCGCTCACATCCATGGTCAATCCCACGTGGTCCTGAAAATTTCTGCGTTCTCTTACTGCTATGGGTCTATTAAATGGTCATCAAATAAAAACGAGCCAAAAGTGAAACGAAATTAAAGTGGAATATGGTGGCGATGGTTTATCAGAAAGAAAGTGACAACCCTCACAGCAGTATACAAAGGCAAATGAACTTCCACTAGCAAGCAACAATGCATGGAAGCTCGTTAAGTATCCGCAGTTTGTGGAATTGATTCCGTCAAAGAAATTGAATGCAATCAAAGAACAATGGAGAACAGCTTTTCGAGTCTCGATTTACAAATTGGAGAAAGGGATTCCTTGAGAACAAATGTTACTATCAGGTGTCCAAAGACGATTTCTAGCAAAACGTGCAATCCCAGACGACACCATAGTCCGTGTGAACAGTACTAAATCGTAAACAGAAGACTATCGCTGCGTTTCACACTGCAAAATTTTGGCTTGTGTTTTCGCAGAGCACAAAACATTGCCCAAAAACGAGCGATATACAAGGAAATCTTCCCACAGCTGGTTCCACATCGCTCGACACTCTGTCTTAAGAATCATCGAATATATATAGCTCTGGAACATTTTATGAAGACCAAAAAAGGAATGATATTCTAAACATAATTTTTGTTGGGTATGAAAATCCATTTCTAGCCAAAAAGCAAATGTCGAAGCAGCATTCAGATTTACTGGGATGAACATGAGAGGAAACGAACTGTAAGGAAATTGCAGGCGCAGCAACCCTATAAATCCTTCCAAAACGGTTGGCTGGTTGATTTGTGGCAGTACGGCCAACTCTTGCGACACGAGGGTTGAAATGATTGGGATCTACAGCTTAATGCCCATTCTCAAGGGATATAAACATGCATGCCTTTCTTAGGTGAAGATATTTGCCTCGTTTTCATCAATCAACCCGTAAATCAAGTATTACTTTCAATCATTATTAAGCGGCTTGTACGTTGAGCAGCACTGGTCTAAAGAGAAAAGAAGAGAGGACAAGAAGAGAGCATCAAGAGTACAGATAGGCACTAAAGATAAATTTCTTAAATATAGTACGCTCGAAATCTGCCTTTAATATATATATCTTCTATCTTTTGCCTACTGTGTAGTAATTAATCACTTAATATCTTGTACCGGGTTTTAATTGGTATAATCATATGAAGACTGTTGGATTGTTTTCAACTTGAAGTCGTCAGTTATGTCTATAATTTTGTACCATACAGTTATGTTTAATTTTTAGATTAAGACACTGCATAATGGATATAGGGAGCTGTGTCACCTAAGCCATGCTCTCCGAACGAGAAATTTCTGATCGTTCATATGGTAGGCAACGTGCAAAATATGCGAAAAGAGGTGGTTAGTTGAAGGAATAGAAAAAAGGAAACCTACCGAATCTAAATATAGATCAGTTATTTCATATGAAGGAAGGTCTGAGATAGCATTAAGGAGAATGATTACGCATATGAAATATTTTTTCTTTTATTTATCATATCGAGATACTACGTTTTGTTTTTAAAGATTTTTTTCTTATCAGTATGAAAATTACGTATTATTATAGAACTTTAAGGGGAATAATTTCAGTTTAAAGGGAAAAAAACAGAAATCAAACATTATTAATATGTCTGTGATTTTGTTTCTCTATGAATTTTTTTAAAAAGTATAGAGTTAGCAAATAATGCATTAATTTATTCTTAAAAAGTAGGTAATAAATAAAAGAACTGCGATGAAACTCTAAATTTCCATTTAAAATAAAGATAACAACTAATTCAAGGTCTTAAATAATTCAAGACCTTATATAAAAGCATATCCCAGATACATCGATGAACTATATTATATTCATCTAATCCACTTTCTCTGTTTGCACAGATCACAGTGAGGAATATAAAGGGCGATTCTTGGAATTTTGTCTCATGCTTGCAATCGATAATACAAACGTCTCACTTTTATTTCGTTTCAAGATCAGCACGCCGCCTACAGAAATAGAATTTTTTGTACATCTACTATTTTTCTGAAATTATTTTTATTGAATTCACGTGGTTTATCAAAAGAACGTTGGAAGCTGGAGCTTTGAATGTAGAAAGTAGAACACAGTATTTCATCAGAAAGGGTGCTTTTTAGAGACCACTTTTCTTGTATGCATTTGAAATTGTCCAAGTCCAGTAAAGTTTTTAAAAGTGGAGTACCAAGGTGTTGACGACTTTATCTCCTGTACGCAAGTTATAAGTTATCAAGGTGCGAGTACTCACTAGTTAAAATTTAAATGTAGGATATTAAAATATATTAAGGTAAAAATAACGCAAAGATAATAAAAAATTATTACTGTAAAGTTAAATTGTAAAGAAGAAAAATATAGGTTTACTTTATAATACAGAAAATATATAAAAAATAGTGATTTTTGTTTCCTCATCTCTATCGTGAATGTTTATAATTAATGAAAGCCAATGGTTATCCCTGTTTTAGATGTTTTAATTTGTAATTTATGTATTACAATAATTAGAATTTATAATAACATTCATTTTTTACTTAATGATAAAGAGACCAAAAAGTAATAAGGTTTTCAGAATTCTTCTAATGCGGTTCGTTACTTATGCCCAAGTAGAATGCAATTTCAAAATTAGAAGGAGATTTTTAATAAATTAATTAATGGAGAAAAACATGACGTAAAAAAAGTTGATACATGAAGGCACAAATGAAAATAAGAAATACCCATAAAATAATAGAGGAAAAAAATTCTGCTACAAAAAAAAACCAGAAAATATATATATAGACAGATTTAAAATGAATTTAAATAAAGAGAATTTAAAAAAGAATATTATCTGTTTTTTAAATTATAATACGTGAAAATTGTTAAAGTTAAAAAAAAATAATGGTAACTTTCATGGTAAACCCAATTCATAATGCACTACAACATTTTATATATTTTTTCCCGTCAAATAGTAATATTGATGTAAGCTTTTAGATAGGATTGGAAATATGGGTTTAAAGGTTAAACATACTTTTGTTAGAGAGGCATGGCTATAATTAATTACATTTATCGAACAGTTTTTATGCCATCTGTATTGATAGGCCGATCGAGTACTCTAAGACAAATTTGTTTTATCTGTCTTTCAAAAATTTTTGGTATTATACGTGTAAATTTTTTATATTGAAAACCTCTATAGACAGTGTTACTACCTTCAGGGTGTGTTTTAGACAGTCTGGGGACATATGTTAGCATTTATTGTTCACCGCACCTTCTATGGCCAATTTTTGTGAAAAATTAAATTATTGCTGTTTTTTCGGTATTTAAATTTTTGCACATGTAGAGGAGAGTTTTTGAACTCATATTTTGAAATGAATTTTTATACTGCATTATCATTATTAAGACATAATTAATAACTTGTGAATGCATTGTTATGCATTTATGAATCTCTCAAAATTTCTCCATTTGAAGAAAAATTAATCCTGTTAGATTTGTGAAAAAGAAAACGTAAAAATGTAAAGCAAAAATTTAAAAATATAGTAATTATAAAGAAGTTATGATAATTTTATGAATAAAAATTTTGTCTTATTTCAGGAGGGTATATATAGGCATCAATCATTCATCTTTGTCCAAAAAGTTTAATGTTTTCGTATATTTTTAAGCTTTAAATTTTTAGATTTATACAATACTCAAACATTTCGTTTTAAGATTAAAGAAAACAACAATGCAGGGTCAGTTAAAAGTAGTTTCCAAACATACAAAAAATAAATATTATTAAATTCACTAACCGCATGCTCTTTAATTTAAAAAAAGTCATAATATCAATACATTTTCTGATGTTCCCACCCCATTATAATATGTAACAAACGACATTTTTTTTAAAATTTCTCGCCAGACAAACAAACTGACTCGTATTAATCAGCAATGCAATAAAAAAGATCTCAAAATTCTAATATCATTTATAATTGATAAAATATCATAAAGTTTAGAAAAGTTAAGGTATGTTAAAACAGGAAAGTTTAAAGTTCGTTTCGTGTGTAGTTGCAGGACGATTATCAGGTTAAATATGGGGCAATAGATAAATACAGTCTGAAAAGCGCAGGCGGTAATCAGGGCCGTTATTCAGAAAAAAACAAACAGAATTAAGCGGCATTTCAGCCGCAAACAGCTTCATGTTAATATTTTTTTTCAACTTAAACATACCTCGTCTGCCTACACTTTCACGCACTCACTCAATGTTATTTCACTGTCAGAAACACTTCATTAGCGAAATGGCAGTTCCGAGTCAGTACTACATTTAAGGAAAGATATCAAATTCCTTTTCAGAGAAGAGAGAAAGTTTATTTTTACAGCTCTGGACTGTTGTATATCGCATGCCACACACGTCCGAGCAGAAAGATCCGGATTCCACCAGGCAGCCGGATGAGAAGCAAGCAACAGATAAATAAGGCACACACCTCCATGCATATTTTTTTTTGGATGCGGGTTATTCTTGTTATAAGATTCTGATTAGGACCATACCCTTTATAAAATTGTAAGCGGATACCCATTCTGTCAAGAATCCAATCACTTTCTGGTCCCCACCTAGATTTGCACTGGCGTCTCCTTCCTCCCCGGAGTTTTCGTCGCTCTGCATGTCCGTTTTAACCGTGGTCTGTTGCGTATCCAACTTGGTCACGCCTTCTTCTGCAAAGAAAGAGATTTGTTTTCAGAGTTAGTCAAATCGGAAACTGGAGGAAAATGCAAACAACTCGATGTTTATAAACAGGGCTAATAAAAGAAAGCATTCAAGATTTTTTTTTTACTGTCAACAAACGCGTTTGTGTGTTTCACCCTTGAGCAACATCTGCTCAACCAACGCATAAATTAAGGGGACTCACGACCCGTAAGTCGATGAAATAAGGCATATTTTCATACTTTTTGACTCTGTAATTATTTCAATTTACTCCCAATTTTCCCAAATTTTATGTGTATGATAAATTTATATATTTATTTTAATAAGCAAATTTTCAACTCTCAAAATAATTTTAAATAATTTTTAAAAAAATACTTTAGATATTGTTTTTTAACTATTTTTATTGTATACTGGCTTGCACGCAGAACTATGACATTAATTTTACACTTAAATGTATAATTCCTGTTTTATATTTAAAATAAATAATTCAAAATACAGTTGAACATAAAACATTCAGCATTAAAATATTTTTTCAATTTTTTTAAAACTGCTCAAAATATACTTAAAATTTCCTTAAATTTTTGCATTAATTTACCCCTGAAAAAATAACAAAATGTGCACTGGTGCCAATAACTCTAGTTCAGAAGCAATAAAATAACATGATTATGCAGTGATAAAAATTTCATGGAATTATGTTTCGTAGTTTTTGCGATATTAGTTGCGGAATGATACAAAATTGCATTTTGAGAAAAATGAGTTTAAAATTTTTCTTACCATAAACTTGATCAGTAATTAAATATTTAGAATATCAATATCTCCGGAACTAAGTGGAATATTTTCATGCAGTTTGCTTTATTTTGTTCAGAAAGGATCAGGATTTAACATACACTGCTGGCCACTGTAAATGCAACACCCTGAAGGAAACATGCAAATAACATGAAATTTACAACATGCATTAGCGGAGGTGAGATATGCAAATGATTAGAATTTCAGCACAGACGCACATCACGCGCGCCTGTGGCGCCACTTCAAAGCGCTATTTAAGGCTTGGAGATTTCGACGATTTCAAGTTCGGCAATTGTGTTTTTCTTGTGGTTTTTTCAAAAAAAACGATCAATTATGCCTCGTAGAAAACAGCGATCATCTTTTGATCAAGACGTCCATTGCTTTGTCTACCCTTGACGCAGAACCACAGACGTCTCCGCCGCCAATGGTGCGATGACAGAAGGATGTGGACGGCAGAATGGAATGAAATTGTCTTTAATGACGAGTCACGCTTCTGTCTGCAACACCACGATGGTCGCATTCGAGTCTGGAGACACCGTGAAGAGAAGATGCTGAACAGCTGCGTTATGCACCGCCACACTGGTCCTGCACCGGATATTATGGTATGGGGCGGTATTGGATATCACTCTCGCACACCTCTAGTACGCATTGCCGGTACTTTAAACAGCCAGCGCTACATCTCCGAGGTGTTGGAGCCAGTTGTCCTTCCTTACCTTCAGGGCTTGCCAACAGCCATATTTCAACAGGATAATGCGCGACCACACGTGGCACGCATTGTCCAACGGTTCTTCGTCAATCGCCAGATTGAATTGCTTCCCTGGCCGCCTCGCTCTCTGGATCTTTCGCCGATAGAAAACATGTGGTCCATGGTTGCTCTACGATTGACCCAGATTCCATCCCCAGCTGCCACAGCAGATCAACTTTGGCAACGTGTGGAAGCTGCTTGGTCTGCTGTACCTCAAGAACTCATCCAAAGTCTCTTTGAATCATTGCCGAGGAGTGTGGCAGCGGTGATCTCCAACAATGGCGGCTACTCTGGCTACTGATTTTGGCAGGAACCACACTTCACAGAAGTCTATAAATTTAATCATTTGATACTTCGTCAACATGTTATCTACAAAATAAATTTTGTTGTGATATCTCTTGTCTTTCTTGGTGTTGCAATTTGGGTGGCCAGCAGTGTATATTTTTTTCAAAAAGTCGAATGTTTTAAAGATTTAAGGGTAGTGAGTCCCCTTAGACGAATATTAAAATACATGAGCAATCCTAATAATATGCTTGACTATATCACTCAAGTTTCTATCGAAAGATGCCTCTAATACTGGACATATAGGTCACAAACACTAAAAAACAACATAGTAAGATCTCAGAGACTGTGACCAATTATATCTCCCAATCGTAAGATTGTCTGTAAAACTGACACTAGTTTTAAATTCTGTGTCAGTTTGACAGAATAAAATGTATTGGATCCCTTACAATGTGGCTTTAATTCCAGAGAAAATTTATTAATCTGTCATTTAGGTGCACTGAAAGGAAAGGAAACTTAAAAAACGGGCTTTACCAAACGAAAAGTTAAAATCTTGCTAACTGAAAGAGTCAAGAAGAAAAATAGAAGTAAAAATTTAGCAATAAACAAGAATTACAATTATTGCTGTGATAGCTTTTATAAAATGAATTTAAAGTTTAAAGGTGGAGTTGATAAAAAACAGTGTTATGCATGAAAAGAAAACATCTAAAGTTTGGCCTAGTTGGTCGAAAAGTGAAGAGAATCTTGTAAAATAAATGTGTCTGGAGTTCCTAGTAATGAAAGAAAAACAGCGCTAGGAATTTAATATTGAGAAATAAAGCAGTCCAGAAAACAAAACCGTAGGCCTGCCTTTACGACTTACAGAAGAGCTGTGATCATAGTCCGGGGAACGCCTCTTAATTATTCTAAAGGCTTACAGAATAATTATTTTTTAAAAGACTTGAAGCTTTTTATAACATTTTTCAAGTTGAGATGTTGAAATCTCCCTAATCAATTAGTTCTATTAGACTAAACTAAATTGTGTCGGAAAACTTCGTATTTTTTAGCTTATAATGAGGATTTCATGCTCAAATTCCAACTTTTTACCAGAAAAGTGATGCTTAAAAGATCTAGGCAACGTCTATCAATATTTGCTCTTGGCGCAAAATATGGTCCTCAAATTCGCCAAGATAAAGTTACTAAATCTTATCTCATACTAAATCTTATCTCATCAGGGCGTGGCCCAGGTATTGCAGTTGCGACCCATTTCCTATGGTTCCTATGGTTCATACCCATTCAATTCACAGCTTGTTTGTTTCCCTGTAACAAATTACATTATCTCAAGGATCCCGATGTCTAATGAGGATTTGTGACAATACACATCTTGAAAAATTCTCGTTAGGTTCATTCTTGTTATAAAACCAATACTCGTTAGCTGTCGCAAAATTACACAGTGGTATTTTCTTTCTGATGCTGTAATTTTGATTTAATATATTGAAATTTCACTGAGAGGAAAAATAAAGAATAAAAATATTCTGTTTAATAACACCCGTAAAATTTCATTTATCGGGATATCTTCCTACATTTTTATTTCCTCCGAACTCATTTTATCTCGCGATTACAGTTACTGTCATCTGCATTAAAATATTTAATGCTTGACCCAAATTTATTGCCGCAAAAACCGAGGTAGTCATTCTTGTTCAAATTGTCAATATCTTGCGTCGTTAGCGGATACGCGATGTTTAATGAAAGTAGAAACTTAATAAATCATTGGAAAGGTCACGGGATTATTTTATTTTTACCTCTTTGATTTTGACATCTCTGTGTATGTCGAATCGAACGGGGAAAAATGAGCAAACAGTTTTGATTAATGAAGCAGATATAAAGATCGACAGTGATCATTACAGAGGCCGTGTATTTTTAGATACAAAAATATATATTGTTTTCTTTCAATGTTTTCCTTACTGAATTATTACTTTTCAATTTTTATGTTATTTCTTATCAAAATGGAAAAATTAAAGACTTGTTTTGATTCACAGAAAATCTTTTATTGGGTTCAGATATATAAAAAGTACATGATTTTAAGATTGCATTTTACCAAAAATAACGATGAATTTAAGTTTATAAAAATGAGGAATTTATAAAGAATAAATAATATATATAACAGTAATAATTCCAATGGTAAACATATTTTTACATTTCGAAAAGTCAAAAAATGTTTTATTCTCTCCTTTAAATCGCATCTCTCTCTATCCGTAGATATTTTGCGGATTTAATCATTATTAGGAAAGTTCTACAAACTAACTATCGGAACATCCGGATCAATTACCTAATTTTCTTATCCAAACTAATTTTCAGTTCGCTAAATTATAGATTCATGTGAGACAGAACGAAAAATCAGCTTCGTAGGGCGTGGCGCAGGGAACGCACTTTCCCTACCTATTCCTATTAGTCTCAGAGTTCTTGTAGATGGATTTCTAACAGATTCTTGTACATCGCTGATATCGAAAATTTTACACTTTTCTTTATGTTTGGAATTCTTAACTTTTGGGAAGACATTAACAATATACTGACAATGGAAAATTATTTAATGAGTGCGCTTAGGAGTTTCAAATACAGGAATTATATATTAAGGTTCACAATCAAATAAGTCAATATAGTATTCTAAAAGATGTAGTTCATGCGTTTCGTTTGCTTGCTTGCAACAGAGAATACTTGCTACGAAAGAATTGGTAAAAAGCAAAAATATGTAATATAGATGATCGTTATTTACTAAATATTTGTCCCTAAACAGAATATAGAATACAGATAGTTCTCTACAAAAGAATAAGAAACTGCGTGGTGTGCGTTTAGGAAGACAGGGAAACAAGATGGAGCACACAGATCACAATGGATATTTAGCAGTTCTTTCCTTGGCAGAAAATTGTACATTTGATAGTTCTTGAAACACTTACCCAACAAGGGCTTTGGAGTGGACGCCAATTTGTTTGGGGGCTCACTGGATTCGAGGAGCGGGCCCGTAGTGGCTGGAGGAACGTATCTCGGCTCCTCTATGAAGCCGGTGTAGTCGCTATCCTCTTGGTCTTTGTCATCTGTTCCTCCAAGGTCCAGGTCTTTCAGGATTTCCCTAGGAACTGTACAAAGCAGAACATAAGGCTACAATACTGCAGAAACGAATGGGTGACTTTGTGGTTTGCCTCGGGAAGTTTTGAAAATTGCGTCCAGTGCATAAAGCAGTCTCAGGACAAGTTGATCTAAAATCAGAGACCGTTTTTGTTCACCCACAAAAACAGGGGCTTAATCCGCAATTATGACACTGAGAGAACGTTGAATGCGGCAGTAGTAGATCTTCAGAAAAGTAGTTGCAAACTCCCTAGAAAAGAAACTATTGAAATTGCTCAACAGCCCGTAGTATATTGAAATTTGGATCCAGTATGTGAGTTAAGATGCATATACATCAATATTTTCTATATCTTTATCTTATTTGATAAACAACAAATCTTAAGTGAGCTTTGATATTTTGATCTTTACAAAAGTCATGGTCATTTTTAAAATTTCCTCATTTTGCTGATCTTGACCTACCACAAAGCGAATCGTACAAAATCTGAAACATTTATTTGGGATTGTTTATAGAATAAATAAATCACTTAATTATATATATATATATATATATATATATATATATATATATATATATATACATATATATATATATATATGTATATGTATATATATTAAAGGTAATCTATACTAATAAAAGGAAGTGTTTGTGTGTTTGTGTGCTGCCTCTAGAAGAATCTACGAAACTTACACTTATGAAATTTGGCACACGGGTAGTGAAGAGTCTGAACATGTGCACCTCGAAGCCCAAATTTTAAATTTTATTACCATTAATTTTTAATTAATAAAAAACCAACAATTTTTGAAGAGTGAATCCAGAAATAGAAAAGCCTCCCTTTCAAATTCGGCCATATTTGAAAATGTCAAAATCGATGTATTTTTTTTCATGAAAGTACATAAATGTTACATATTTGTAAAGAGCTTTAAAAACTGCTAATTTTTTCTGCGTACACTAAATCTGTTACTTCAATAGTTTTAGAGTTATTTGGATTCTAATCTTGAGTCATACGATGTAAACAAAGCGTGATTCTTTCACAGCGTGATTATGCAAGTAAAAACACCAAATTATGCAATTAAAAACACCGAAAAACTTTTCTATTAAAAAAGAAATAAATTTTATTAAAATCTTATTACTTCTCTTAATAATATTAAGATGGTTTAAAAACGTTATACAGACTTCAAATTAATTGATTCAATTTATCATGCAATATTTGATTCTATTTGCGCTAAGGTCAGCTAGATGGTGCCACGAGACTGATACAGTATGCGCTGTATCACAGTCTGTGCGCTATTTATTGTTGCACCACAAAATTTAAATCCCTTTATTCGCTGTTTTTTAGTGTTTCCATTCTCTGACAATGATTGCTGAAGCTAGCGGGTCCCTAAACCGACCGGCTAGACGGGCGAAGCCCGGCTAGTGTATCGATATATGTTTGGCGTTAGAAGGCGTGGCCTACGAAACGCAGTACATCACACCTTCCTATGGTCCTATGGTTCCCATATGTTTGACGAATTGTGGGATAAATACAGCAAAAGTATAAAATAACTCGGTTTGCGATTCTAAATCCGCACCAAAGTGTGATTGATCAGAAGTTTTGGCAAACTTGAAAATTGCAGAAGCGCGATTCTGTCAAAGTGCTAACCATAGCACCTTGAAGTAATTAAACAGCCGCTTTCGTTACAATATTTATCTTCGTTTTGTCTCAAACTGCAGTTTTCTAACTACCTTCATTTTTTAAATTCTATAATTTATTTTCTGACATAAATTGTCTTTACACATTATGATAAAGTGAAAAACATGACGATAAAGAACACTTTATTGAACACGTTTTGCACATTAAACAACCCCGCAATTTTGTGCTTTTCCAAAGTAAACCTTATTCCACGAACCGAGCAATTTCTTCCAAATTATGTGGCCTATTGGGAAATCTTAATTCGCAAACTCACTACATGTTTTAATTAATCCATATCGGATCTTAAAGTACGTGATTCGCGCGTACTAGGTACTCTGTAAACTAAAACTACCTTGACATTGTCCCTTGTTAATAATTAAAATTATAATAGTAAATCTCAATTAAATATCGGAATTTTAACCCTCATACCGGCCCACCGGTCATTATGACCGGCAGGGGTGGGGCAGGAGTGGGGAGAGGCGTGAACGCTTGGCTGACTTTGACATCCTCAGTCAGTTCCTGGACATCAGGGAGAGCACATTAGGGTTTCACAAATGCTCGCCATTTGCCAGTAAGTTGCAGTTTTGTAAATGTATGGCGGTCAAAATGACCGGTAAGCCTGTTATTGCCACTGACCAATAACAGGCCTACCGGTCCTGATAGGGATGGTCCTGATAGGGATTTCAGTGTTCTGTGCGATTTTTAAAGTATCCTGTGAACCCTTGACATCACTCTTCTCTACCTCAATCACTGGCAGGCTAATTTTTCGAGCAATTATGTCTGAGAAACATTGTGCAATTCTTTTAAGAGCCCTACGATTTGATGACGTAGATACCAGATCAAAATAAATTAAATAAATTGAATAAATGAGTGTAGATGATTTTTTCCCTCATTATTCATCACTAATATAAATCAAACAATCCTGTGCACAATATCAACATGCAGATCCATCGTAATAACGCAAAAATGACAGCTTTTTAGGCTTGGGGGTCAATCTGACCGATAGTCCGATAGTGGCAACAAATTCATGGGCCGGTTTGAGGGTTAAATTTTCTGTGACCATAAAATCGAGATTTAAGAAAGACGGAAATTTGTTGTAAAAGAAATAGGAAAGAAGCAAATAGCTCATTAGTCATTCAAAAATTTTTGAAATGGATGTAACCCAATCAAAGAAGAATAAAGGATGCATAAATTTTATGGTGAGTATTTTCCCGGTCTGTACCAAATTGGATGTAAAATAGAGCTTTTGCTAAAAAGATAATCGATGACTTTGAAGTAGTGCTAGTCAGCGGCACCCAGGATTTAATCTTGGAGAGGGCCGAGTTGAAGGATAAAGATAATTATAATTCAAATTCAATATTCACAATGCAATTTCTATTTCTTTGGGGGGGGGGAGGGACCCTTGATCCACCCCTGAGTGCGCCACTGGTGCTAGTTGGAATATTTTATTACCAAATTCGAAACATCAGCCCTGAAAATACAAGTATTACAATTCGATGATCAACTATCCAATAAATATGTTAAACTTCGTTCGTACTCAATTTTGAATCTTTCATTAAATTAAACTCTGATATAGGAAATTAAATGTTGCTTTGAAAACTACAAAGGAATAACAAAAAAAGACAGGACTATAATAAACAGTGGCAAAAATTTAAATAAGCAAGAACAACACGTTGTCTGTGATTAACTAGTTTCATAAAGAACTGAATATGTCAATAAGATTCAATGAATTTAGAATATATAATAGAACACGGCTGTATTCTTCCATACGGTTCTCTAAAGGGTATTGTTATTCTGGAAATCATAGATAGTAAATATGTATCTATGGCAGATCTTATGAAGAAGTTTAAGTTTTCACATTAAAGTGACAAAAAATTAATCTTTAAGTGTGTGTGTTTCTTTGGCCTTAAATTTACAGCATCAGTGAGTATTTAAATTAAACAAATATTGTTTATTTTTTAAGCAATACTTAATGAAATTGTTACAAAACTTTACATGAGACCCCCCCCCCCAAAAAAAAAAAAAATAATGAAGGCACTTATTACATCCACATTACGTGAACTGCTGTTTTTTTTTTATAAATAAGGGACTTACATTGTTGAAACACTGTCATTATACAAAGATTATATAAATCGTCATTGACCTACTTTTGAAATCCACCTCTTTATTTAAGTTGAGTAATGACGAATTTAATGAGAAAAAAAAGGATTTATAAGCTTCATCGTCAAATTAAAACTTTTAGGAAAACAACTTAAATGGTTATTACAATTAAAAAGCGAATGAAGAAAGTTATATTCAGAAAATGACAAGAAGCAATAATATTAGTGAATTAAAGAAATACAGTTACAGTTTTGCATGTACAATCTTGAAATGAATACTAAGTAATAAAAACTTCTGAAAACAAAAATTTTAATTGTCATGGACGACACGAATTTTGAATTAGTTTCTGATATAAAAAACATGAAAGATCTTAAATTCTAGTATATAACTATTGCAACTAAAAAAAGAACTACGTTAGTACATTCAGATAAAATAGAAAAAGTTTCTGTGATACAAGTGTTAAGAAATTTTTTTTACAGTTATTAACAGATAATTTTTATATGTGTATAGAATAATTGTATAACTTCTGAAAACCATAATTTTAACTTATATAAATGACACGAATTTTAAATGAGTTTCTACAATAGAAAAAACATAACGGAATTTGTATTTTAATATTGTAAGTACAATCGAAATTTGAATTTTGCGAAAAAGCTTGAACTTTCAGCTTGTAAAGATCTTTCATCTTCGCAAGATCTTTCAGCCTTTACATCAAGATAAAAATGAAGAAAGATTTTTGCGTTACTGCTTAAAATAAATGTAGAAACAGATTTACATGTTTGATTTTGAAAAGTATGTAGTTTAATATTAAAATACTAAAAACACTAAATACTAATTATGATAAATGGCACGAATTTCATAAAAGAGATCTGAATAGAAAATGAGACAGAACTAAAATCCTTCAACATAATTACAGTTTTAAAAAACTAAATATATTTAAATGAGTTGAAAAAAGATTTTGCTTTATGAAAATAATGAAGTTAAGTAACTGTTTTCCAATGTACCCTTTTAAAAATGTTTATTGCATAATATATTAAAGACTTCGTACAATGTTTTCCGTTATTATAAATGGAGCAAATTTTATAATAATGATATTAATAATTTAAAAAACAGTTTCGCACTGCTTAACGCTCAAACTCTACGGTTGGGGGTCGGATCCGACCCAAGGGTGTGTCTTCCCCTTCCCGTACTCTTCCCTCTCATTGCAAGAGATCGAGTGGACAAGGAACCCTACCAGCCAGTCTTTCAACAGGTGGGGTAGTTTCAGCATCCTTTCCCCGCCCATAGATGGCGCCAGGGAGTAATTCCCCCTGCCATGTTACAGTTCGTTCTAATCGAACTTCTGTCCTTGCCGAGTCATCGTCAAGGTATCAGACACTTATTTTAAGTACACGCGTTCCTGGTTTCCTCACACTGGAGGAAACGGATTTTTTCTCGTCGGTCTCTAAGCCAGGACGGGTACGATCCAGGCTTTCAACCGAGCGCTTTCTACCAAATTATGTGGCCTATTGACAAATCTTAATTCGCAAACTCACTACATGTTTTAATTAATCCATATCCATTCGGAGCTTAAAGTACGCGCGTACTAGGTACTCTGTAAACTAAAACTACCTTGACCTTGACCTTGCAACAGGTGTTGGAGAGTTTGCAGTTACACATTGGCAGTCAATAGAAGTGTCTTTGTCGAAAAAAGTTATTCATGATTACTTGCAATTTTTTTTTTTAGATTTTTTAATTTTTTATTTCAAATTTGAAGACCAAAAATGTCAGTATATATTATTTTTCATACTTATATTATTTTTCAGTATATATTATTTTTCATACTACTTTCATATTATTTTTCATATGTGCTCGGAAAATTGGCTCACTAACTTCTAAAACTAGGTACAAGACTAAATTACATATTAGCCCTAATATATACAATATTCTATGTAAATGCGAGACAGATTTTCTATGTTTGGCAAAATTACAATTCGTCGGTCATTTTTTTCTACAAAAAGGTTTTTATTTCATGTAAAATATCAATAAATGTCAATATACAAAAAAAATGCTTATTGTGTACTTATTTCTACCAAAAGCCTCATCAAAAAAAGAGATCGGGTCGGATCCGACCCGACCGTACCATCGATTTCGTCTCAAACTACTGTACCGTTTGAGGGTTAAGGGTGCTCGGTATCATCCATATTAAATACAGCGGCTACCCCGTTAAGCCTCATCAGTTTCCAACTAAAAACTGACATTTATATCAACCACTTTATATAACTGTTAAATGGGAAAGAGAACTACACCTAATTCCGTTTTGTACAAACCTTTATTACACGAATTCGATTTAAAAAGATTCAAAAAAAATATTTCATTCTCTTTTTACGCGAGTCATTTTGATTTAACACGAATTCAAAAAAATATTTCATTCTCTTTTACGCGAGGCATTTTGATTTAACACGAATTCAAAAAATATTTCATTCTCTTTTTACGCGAGTCATTTTGATTTAACACGAATTCAAAAAATATTTCATTCTCTTTTACGCGAGTCATTTTGATTTAACACGAATTCAAAAAAATATTTCATTCTCTTTTTTACGCGAGGCATTTTGATTTAACACGAATTCAAAAAATATTTCATTCTCTTTTTACGCGAGTCATTTTGATTTAACACGAATTCAAAAAAATATTTCATTCTCTTTTTACGCGAGTCATTTTGACTTAGTACGAGCGGTCCAATCCAATTTCTCATTTTTTTTTTTGCCTAAATTCTAAGCAAAGGAAAATTTATTTTTGACGATAGTGTATCCAGTTCTGTTTCGATTCAGAATTCAGTCCGCAAAAGCATTTTCTTCTTTTGCTCTATTAAAAATGGAGAAAATGAAAAAAAATGATCCTGTTTTAAATGCAGATTTAATAAAAGAAGGTCTGGAACTGGCCAAAAAATTGGGTAATCATTTTGTCAAACATGACCCTAATGAGGAAAGCGATGGGAAGTTTCAACATGAACTGAGTTGTTGACAGCCTCTTACAGAGAATAGTATAACTGCCTAACCAAAGCACGAACACAACGGTAATAACTGAATTAGTTCGTAAACCAGGTGAATCATCAGCACCAGAGGAGATTCGTGCTGATTTTCTTCAAGAGATCACGGAAAGAATTTCATTAATAGAGGTAGAAGACGATGTCCACAACATTTCTTGTGATAGCAGTGATATTCACATCGTACGAAAACGTATGCGCCATTTATTGTCAGAAAGTGAAAATGAATAAAAAATTTTACTTGTAAAACAGATTTTTTTTGTTCATGATGAATTTCTTTCATTTTCATTACATATTATTATATGTGTTTTTTGTTGAAATAAAATAATATGCTTAAAACGAATATGTTCATCTGGTATTTTAAAATTATTTTTACTGATTTTTTTTAGACCAAGAACCAATCTTCTTGTCTTCCATAGATAGTCTTTTTTACACGATTTTTTTTACACGCATTCTTCAGGAACGTATCTATTGTGTAAAAACAGAATTAGGTGTTAAAGCATCTACCAAAACCGAATTTTTTAAAAAAAATTACATTGAAATTTCAATTAAAATTCAAATGAAATTCAATTTGTATATGGTAAGTACTACAGTTTTTATAACCCATGGAGAGATTACAGAAAGCAATAACGTACCACAAGTGTGCACGACTTTAAGGAAAAGCCTGGTTCCAGGGGGGCATCCGGGTTTGCCGAAGGTGCCGACGTCAGCTCCGATGGAACACTTCCGCCTTCCATGACAGCTGCTCATGACAGCTTCCGTGGCGTAGCTTACTTGGCAGTCTAGAAAATGAAACGGTGGAGTCAAAAGGGTTCAATAGGATACTTGACCAAAGGCTCAAAATATAAGGCTTTTATGGATCTTCACAGGAAATCCACAGGATAAGTAGTCTTAACAGCATTTCCTGGGTGGCCCTCTAATGCTGGATAACCGACAATGCTCGCATGGCGAGATGAAACGAACGTGGTGGTAGAGATATTAAGATAGGAAAGAAAGAAAAGTACGAACACATGGAACTGAGAGTTTAAGTAGTAAAATAAAGGCAAGTAATATAAAAACAAATTTTAAAGTAAATTCCTACTTAGGTCAACAAAGAAAAATTTGAGTGTGAACTAATAGTAGGAATTGAAAAAGAGGATTGTCTGCCAGAACCTTGCCTACTGTGCGAGATTAGGAGGGGGGGGGGGGGAAAGAAGAGGAGAAAAAGTTTGTCAGCTTTGGGGATTCGATCCCGCAACCTACAGGACGGGAGGAGCCCGCGCTACCGTTTTGGCAGAGTAACAACAGAGAAATTACTATTCAAGAGCAAGAGACGCTCTAGGTCTAAAACTAAAATCGATTAATTAAATTTAATTAATGAATTAATATTTGAAAAACTGTATTAACATCAAGTGTCATCCACTACAAGTTTAAAAAAAATGTATTTGAACTTGAGTGGATGAATAATAAGTATTTTATTAACGATTGAAATTTGAACAAGAAATATAAATATAGGGAGTTTGAACTAATAGTAGGAATTGAAATAAGGGAGATGTGAGAATGATAGAACAACTAACAGGAAGTTGCGTAAATATTTTTACGTAATAATTACCTTAAATATTACGTCATAATTACGTAAATATTACGTAAAATATTACGCAAACATTACGTAAACATTACGTAAAATATTGCGTAAATATTATGTAAATAATTTTTACCATGGCTTGACTTTGGCATGATAAACTATTCAGGCGCCTGAGATCAAGAGGTCCTTATCCTCGAATATCATAATTTGTATGTGTCACAAAAATTAGCGTTCTCAAAAATCAAAGCAATGTTAATAATGTTAAGGTGACAAAAAAAAGATAGGAGTGCAATGTATGATTTAGCTGGACGATTCTATTGTTTTTAGAGAGTTTCCAGAGTTAGTATGTAATATTATTCTTTCACTATCTCGTTAATTTTGCTGCACCTTTGTTTCATGGATGCTCCGTAAAAGGATGCAGAGTTGAAAAGAAATACATGATCTTCGACAATGGTGTTTCGCCTTGTATACAGGAATATTTGAACTGAACTAATAAACTCGTGTAAGGGGTTTTGGGACATAAAATGACTAGTGAGTTTACAAGAAACTTCTATACGTAAGTATTCTAATTACCACAGCTAGTTAGATATTTGGATTGTTTTCACGAAAATAATTCATACATCTCAGATATATTTTTCCCAGTATCGATATATTTGTCTTTTTTGAGTTATGGTGTTCATCTCTTTTCGAGTGTAGTTTAATTCATTTTTTCAACTTTTCATTTTGGAAATTTTATAATATACAAACTTTTCCTCTTGTTTTCAAGTTAAAACGACATACAATCGTTAAAGATCATGAATAAAGGCAAACTTCGGAATGTACTCATAATTTTTCTTTAATGGTGAGTCTGTACTTATATTAGAACGAATATTTGTCTATGATGGTTTATAAATCGACGAGAGATGTACAACTATTCACAGCGCCGACTAATGTAGTTTACAAATGTTTATCTTTAACCTTAAATGTACTGCGTAGATGGTAGAAATGGAAACACTTGAAATAATGGTTACATATATTTTTTAATAAAAAATATATACAACAATACATCTAAATAAAGGAATCCATTTTTTCGAATAGTTTCAAAAACATCTACATATTTATCATACCTAGAAGTTCACATAAAAATCCTCTCAAAACACTACCAAATGAAAAAATAATACCATTTCTACCCTCATGTAATTCCATAAAAGTTTAAAGTATAATAAACCTTTTTCTTTCTATCCAAACACACTAAACAAAATAAAATATTTATTTTCCTGACATTGATAAATGGTCAGAGGACGATAAATTATCGCTTATGTTTAAGGTTTTTAACTTCACGCTACTCTGGTGACTTGCAAACGTTAGAAACCTTCGACTTTATTTATTAAGTGACTACAAAGTTTGTCTGGGCCAAGTTTATTTTAAGAAAGGAAAAATCTTTTAGCAGTAAAACAAATAACAATGTTGAGAAAGAAATAGTGTTTCATTGATTTTCAAACAACTGATATTCGAAGACGTTTGGAGATTTATATAAGGAAGCCAGACACATAAATTTTCTGTTTTCTTTCGGTTCGAAATAGGTTTCAAACAGTTTTATACAGGAAATGTATGGGTACATTCATAAGAAGCGAGAATCGAAAGTTACTGATATTCCTTAAAATTTAGTGTGATGAAATATTCAAATGCTTTCGTTTTACAAAATGATTTCCTTTACTGAATTCTTTGACAAATTAGTAATGACCAAAACGGCCTTAAGGGGGGATTTTTACTTGCAAGTTAGTAATGGTTAAGTTGTTCATAAATAGTTAGTTTTATAGTTATTCTCAAGGTAAACAAACTGGGTTTAACGAATATTAACCGAAGTTAAACCTGAATATATGTCCATTTCATCGTCGTTCGTTAATTAGGGCAATAACTATTGTCGCGTGTCAAAGGAGTTTAGAAGTGTGAACTTAGAGCGATTGTTTGCATCGTTTAAAGATGGAATAAATTATCAAAGACGAATTTTTGCCAATAGGGTGAGATTTTCTATGATTTGGCGTTTCGCTTTACGAGTGGCGTAGTAGAGACTACGGTTTTACTGAATAGTACCTTAGTATTCAGTTAATCTGCCCTCTTTAAAGTAACATTGCCAAAGCTATTGAAAGTAGAAATGTAAATGCATATCTTTACTCCTGAATGTAAAATACGATATTCCATCGACCATGGACGCAAATGCACAGGCTCTAACTAAGCGACACCAGAGGCATATTAGGGAGGGTGGGGGTTAAGGTTAGGAGGTAATGTCTTAAAAGGATAGATTCAAAGCAGAAATTGTAATCAAAAATCTGAAAGATTAATCCAAATATTTGAATATTCGTAACTGGCGTGCGTTGAAGGTTAAAATTGTTGGAAAAGTCAATACTGTTGAAATAATATTAAAACTTAATGTAAAATTAAGATATTTTAAGTAGAAACACATCAGTCACAGAGGGAACTTATTTCAGAGTGCCTTCAGTTCATTTTCAAAACAAGAAAAACCGTTTTTAAATTCCTGCAGGCTTGAAACATAAATAAAATCTTTAATACACATTTTCTGCCTTTTGAATGAGGAAATGATTTTTTAAAACTCCATATTCAACATAGAATAAAACTTTTACGTCCTTCTATTTCTTTCCTTTGACAAAAATGATTTTTAAAAAGTTTGATTTTTACACGATAAAGTGATATTTTCCAAACGTCTAGATTTTAACTTTTGAAACAAAATCAAATACGTTTAATTTTAAAAGATAAATTTCTTTGATAAGCATCACATAAATTAAGGAGCAAACTCATTTAGGTATGGGTCCATTTTAACCACGGAATATAAAGTTATTTTATGGTACAATCGCAAAGTAAAATCCTTTAAATGCATTTCACTTTCATTACACATTTAATTCAATTTAATACTCACCCTTTTCCTCGAGAAGCAAAATCATTAATAATAACTGAGTTTTCACTACATGGTTAAAATATTTAAGAATTACTCATTATTATCTGACAGGCCAATCCATTTAACAAGACCGTTTTAAACAAACGGTTAAATCATTTCATACGCTATATTTTAACCATGTAGAAAAATCATTTTAATACACAGCAGTTTAGTCATTGACCGAAATCCTTCACAAATGTATTAGGTTTAACTAAACAGAAATATAATTTAATAATTTTGAGTTTTAATTTCAAAGGGAAATTACTATTAAAATAGCGATTTTACAATGAAGTAAAATAAGTTCAGTCAAGGCCATTTTTAAAAGAAAGTTTGATTACTGGCAGATGTGCCATTTTTAAGCAAAGGATAAAATAATTTTTAATGTCTTCCCCTTTTCCCATGAAGCGAAATTCAAAATCTCTTTCATTCACAATATTTTGACACAATTTTTACTACAAATAAATCAATTTTAACTAAAGAGATATATTATTTAATAATTTTAAGTTTCAGTCTCAAAGTGAAATCATTGTAAAACTCGCCATTTTAATAATAAAGTAAAATAATTTCAGTCCACCCATTTTCACAAGAAAGTAGGATTGCTGACAGAAGTGTCATTTTTAAGCAAAGGATAGAAGAATTTTTAATAACTTCCACTTTCCGCGTGAAGCAAAATTCAAAATCTCTTTAATTCTCAATATTTTGGCTATAAGAAAAGAATCAGTTTCAAAGAGATATATCGCTTAATAATTTTAAGTTTTAATCTCAAGTGAAATCATTTTAAAACTCTCCATTTTACTAATAAAGTAAAACACTTTCACTCCACCCATTCCAAAAGAAAGTTGGATTATTGGCAGACATGCCATTTTTTTGGCAAGGATAAAATAACTTTTAATGACTTACATTTTCCCCATGAAGCAAAATTCAAAATCACTTTATTTCACAATAAATTTGGCTATTTCAAATGTATCAGTTTTAACTAAAGAGATTATCATTTAATAATTTAAATTATAATCTGGAAAGGAAATCGTTTTCATTCATTAAAGTAAAATAACTCCAATATACTCTTTCCCCAACAGAGAGAGATTATGTTAATATGTTCCCTTTTCAAGCAAAAGAAAATGGGTACTTTTAATGACTATCACTTTTTACTCCATGAAAGGAATTCAGAATCTAATACACAGCATTTTGGTCACTGAGAAAATCCGTTATCAACGTGTCAGTTTTAACTGAAAAGAGACGTCATTTAATAATTTTAAATTTTATTCTCACAATGAAATTCGCATTTTTTTAACAATAAAGTAAAATAAATCCAATACGCATCATTTCCATGATAGAGTAGAATAATTTAAATATGTTCCTTTCTTTTTCAAGCACATAACAAAATAATTTTTAATGACTTGTACATGCTATGGAGCAAACTTCTAAAGCGTTTCTGTGCACATTATTTTCGGGGGCTTAGTCCTCGGGGCATGCAAAAGTTTCGGGGTTCGAAAACGGCGTTATCACGACGTGTATTCTAAATAGATAGCAGGTGCACGGTTAAACTGAATTGTATGGTCCCACGCGATTTATCGCCAAATATGGCAAGCACGTTCCCCAGTTTGCAGACTTCGTTAAAGATGCCAAACATGGTGATAAGTAGGCAAATTTTTGGCATTAGAAGATTTTTTTGGTAATTTATCTTTATTAGAATGCAGAAACTATTTCAAACTTGCAGGGTTCAATGTTAAGTTTGAAAATTTCTGTATTGTCATCCGGAGCCGATTCAGGTAATGCCTATTTTTTATTTCCTTCATTGTGTATTCCAGTGTTTCTTGTAGTAAATGAGTGATGTTTTATATTTAGAGTTTTTATGCGGGAATATTGAAAGGTAGCTCAAACTTAGTAATAGCACCATGCAGGATTGGAGATATTTTTGCCGGGAGATCTATATTCAGGAGTGTCTGCCTGAGAACATGAAAATTTGAGGATTTCTTCTTTGATAGGGCCTGTTCACATAGGAGTCCGGTAGCGGATGCTTTAAAGTATTGGAATATATTTAACCAATGACAAACCTCCAAACGATTAGCAACAAAATTTTTAACGCCTATGATTGGTTTATTTACTCTGACTTGCCCGGGGGAGTGGGATCCTCTGAGCGAGCCAGTGTAGCGCCGTCAAGGCTTAGGTCGTGGACGCCTCTGGTTGACCTGAAATAGTGGCTCCAGAGGGCAGTTGCGACTCCCTGTGCTCCGGCAGGGGTCCGGGCGGCTGACCAGGCTAAGAGTGACAATGGACACAGGGGCCTGTAGACTTGCCATGTGGCATTTCTCAGTAGCTACGTTATGTCCTAAACCAACACGGACCTGCGTTCCCGCACTTCGTGCGTCGTGCGAGATTTTATCGCCAGATGACGACGAGGCCATTCAGGTTCCTCAAGTTATAAGCCTTAATTGGTGGGCCGACGTATGCTAAGACTTATTTCCGTCTCAGCGCCATCTGTAACTTTTCGCTTTCGCTACTTGACTCCTATGTGAACAGGCCCTAATAGGAGACATAGACGAATGCAAGTTCGCGAAACGATATTTTGCTTAAATTCAAATTTTTGTCTCCGTTATTTCTGTATATTTTTATTTTTGTGAGCTGAATTTTAACATTATTAACCCTAAACCAAATGTACACTGTGCTTTGTCTTACTAACTACCAGTTCATGGCATAGCCGGTGGTAGACGGATATATGGGATGCAACGGTTTTGTAGGAGCGTGGCACACTATGACTGAAATGATGTATAGCCAGCGGGAAGTTTGTTTTCTGCGTTTGCTTGAGCTTGCAAAAGGCGCCTGTGATCTCGGCTTTCCGCAACAGTAATTGAAGAACCTGATAACTATGTGCTGAAAATTACAACCTCCTTTCTTTTTTTAAGCTAAGGAAAACATTCTACTGATTAAAATTCATTTTCCCCCATAATACGAAGTTATGTTAAACAATTGACTTTAATCACGGATTGAAATCACTGCAACGCCAAATGGGCGTGTTCCACTCACCTTCAATATGTCCTTCACCTTCAGGCTGTGGGCACTCGGGAACTCCGTAATGGGTGGCGCCGAACGCTGCCGAATAGATTGCTATTCGTAGGTTCCTGTGACACCTTAGACGAAGTCTATCCCCTTCGCACACCACTTTGTTCGAGAACTCGTCTGCAATGGAAAAAAAAAACAGGATATGTTAAAATGGCGATATATAAGATTTGATTAAGCACATTTTGCCTTGTGGTCATACTGTGCGAATTCGCTTATTAAAAACTTTAATCTACTCAGAGCAGCACCATTAGGCAAAACGGATTGGTATTTCAGAAATACTTGTATCTACAGGGAGTTAGGAATCCCTACTATTGGAAATTATCTCAAAAATCAAGCTATGAACTTTCACAACTCAACTGACAGTGAACTTTAAAAATCTTGCAGACTATGATCACGCAGACCCCACTAACAGGAAAAGACCTCGTGCCATCCTGAGTCTTTCATCTTAAAATTTTTTTGTTTGTCCTCGTCATTTAAATAAAATATAAAAATATAAAAACAATACTTGGCTTTGGGAAGGCAAAAAAAACAGTTAAAAATTTTATAAAAATAAATAAAATCTATTTTACTCAATTTCCTAGTATTAGAACTCCATGAATTCTGTACTTATCTCTCTATCCAATCACTTTTTTCCTCCTCTCTCTACTTGCCAATTGTAATTCAGCTTACAGACAGCCATTGACTCCGCCCCCATCAGAGAAATTTAGAATCCTGGAGACGTCCAGATGAGAACTCTTCATTTCACCCTCCAATGCTCTGACCAAAAAACTCTCTGCTTCACTTTGTGTTGCAATTTACGCTTCTGAAGATAACATTTACGAACATTCCTTTCTCATTTCTGTGGAACTTTCGCTCTCGCTGACAATCTTATGAATATCTGCATTAGAAGGCGATGACCTAGAAATGCAGTTAACCAGATGTTCCTATGGTCCTATGGTCCTATGGTCATTTTGCCTTGGAAAGCTACACGAAACTTGTCGAAGGTAAGCGATACGCTAGTCGACCACTATTTCAATATAGGATTTCAGAAGTGTCTAGTTCAACAGTTCCCAATCCATTTTAATCGCGGTACACTTCACTATTTATTAAAGCTCTAGAACCTTAACAACGTTTCACGAATGAAGAAGAAAAATCAATATTAATTATTTATTCATGAAAGATTTTTAGATTAAAAATATGACTGCAAATTGAAGATCAAATTTATCCTTTCCGTATTTTGAAGGCAGGTAACGGAACCTCCGTAGTCGCTTTTTTCGTTAGTTAATTGTCCAACATGGTCGAACGTAACCAAGGATTTAATGTTTACCACAGACATAATAAACATGAATATTTCAACAACGTACGTAAAATCTAGAACTAATTACAAATACAAAAAAAAATTGGCTAATAACATGATGGGAACATTTTAACCAAACATCTATCAGGAAAATAAGAAAACTGATAAGGGTTATTTATCATATTTTTAGAAAACTTAACAAAATGTATTTTTCTACAGTCAATCCCTTAACTAAACTATGGTTGTTCGTGTAAGGGATTATATTTTTTAAGTTTCAGTAGTTGGTTTCAATGCGTGCAACTGATAAGTCACGTGAATGCTCTTAATTTTAACTCAAGAAGTAAGTTTATAGTGGAATCCCTTTTTTTATCAACGGAATCTTCGAGGAACTGAAGTTGGAAACACCTGATCTAGCATTAAATGTCAGGTATATACCGCATACAACACGCTCTTGTACATAGACAGAGCGAAATGAAATTTACCCGCTGTGTAATTAGCTAAATTGTCCAACACAGACGTTTACGATACAAATCACAGCCTATATTTTTCATATAGCGTCTTAAAATAGGCATAAAATAGTTTTGTAATGTATATAAAACTCGCATAAATACATGCACCTAAATATTTTTTTGGTCGCATGACAAAAATAAATAGTCGCTATAAATTTGGACAGCACGATTTGAATTTAAGTCACCATGCACCTTTCATCAGACTTGAGATATCATTCACATTATAATACGCCATTTGTGCTAACCTTATTTATAAAAATATTTATTGTTAAATAAAATAGCAAGCTAAACACAAATTCACGATCGATTGAAAAATGCAGGTAGAAAAGTATTAAGTACTAGCTTTGACACATCTGCCGCTGGTTGAAGAAATTATATTTTCTTAAAGTAGTAAAAAGAAGCATAAAATATTCAGCACAACACAAAATTTAAGTTATATCGCTATTTGGCGATGGGCCAATATTAAATCACATACGCATAAAAAAATTCACAGGTTTATATTGCTTGTAATATATTTTTATGAACATTTTTATGAACGACACCAGGCAAATACGAGTTATAGGAAATATCGAACATAAATTAAAGTAACAATTTATCGATGAATAAAAACTGATTATCGGTAAGAAATAACCACACACTTAAGGGAGATACTGACAATAAAAGGTAAACACACTTCCCTGTTATACGAAGAACTTCTATACTTTAAGCCTTTATAAATACCGCTGATTTCAACCTTCAATTCCTTTACAAAACGGTTGAAACCTATGAATTTTTCCGAATTTAATTCCCGTTATCAGTTAGATCTTATTGACTTTCAGTCTCAGCCAGATAGAGAATACAAATTTATAATGGTGTACCAAGATCATCTCACAAAATTTGTGATTCTCAAGTCTCTAACGTCAAAGAGAGCTGAAGAAGTAGCCTACAACCTAGTGGACATATTGTCGTTTCTTGGAGCGCCATCTATATTACAGTCTGACAATGGTAGGTAATTTGCCAATAATGTGGTAACAAGCTTGAAGGAGTTTTGGCCAGCACTGAAGATCGTCCATGGGAGGCCTCGCCACAAAGCCAGGGTAGTGTCGAAAGAGCTAATCAAGATATCGGAAAAATATGCTCTGTACGTGGATGCAGGACAACAAATCTGACCGCTGGAGTGAAGGACTGAGTTTCGTTCAATTTATGAAAAATAGAGCTTATCATTCTGGGATCAAAATAACACCATACGAAGATCTCTTTGGCTGCAAAAAGTAAGGCTTACAACGTCTTTTCTACCCGAAGATGTTTTAAAAGGCAAATACAGAGGAGCAGCTAGAAAAAGTAATAGAAATCATCCAAACAATGGAAAAATGTGAAACTAATCAGATTATGCAAGAAAAAGATCCTGTTTAAAAAAAACATGGATGAGATTATAGTCGATAGTGGATTAAACCAACATGATGAAGACATGCTTACCGAAGAGATTTCCGTTTCTGATACCTGTTGTGTGTGCTTAAAAGACACGAGTGATGCACTTGCATGCAAAAAGTGTTGTCAAAAATCTCATACCTTCTGTGGGCATGCAAGTAAAGATGATGAAATGGATATTTTGTGCACCCTTTGTTTCAAAACTGAAAATGCTATTGAAGGTAAAATAAATACTAAAATCCATCTGGAAATACAAGCCAAAAAAATGAAACTGAATTCGGAAAAAAAAAATTCCCACTGCTTCTTTGGGAATTACTGTGCAAGTTCCTATTCCTGACGTCGACAATATATTGGCAGTTGCAATGAGTGTGACAGAGGAGGGTTTCTACCGACTTGGAACTTCTGAAGGAATTTTAAAACAAGTACATGCGAGATCACAATTCACTTTATGCCCTAAGAACTTGCTTAGAATTGAAGATATTCCTGACCACGAAATTCCTCTCCGGTCATTTGAAATTGCTCAGTCCATTGGAAGCGGCCAAGGATTCGTCAAATGCATGTGCAAAACAAAGTGCCAAAATATGAAATGTCTTTGCGTGAAAAATGGGATGAAATGTAATTCAAAATGTCATTCAAGCCTACCGTGTTTCAACAAGTAGGTTAATTTAAAAATTTTTATTTTTATATGAAAATTTTGTTTCCCTTAATAAGAAGGGCATAAATTTTGTTTTGTACAACTTTCCTTTTTCTTTACGTGTTTTGATAATTTTTTTTTAAATGGCACTTTCATTTTTTCAGAATAACATTTGTATTTTTGAGGAATGCACGTAATTTATATAATAGCCATATCGGAACCTTTTTTCATACTTTGCCTAAATAGCATTTGTCATTCTATAGAATGCCTAGGTTTTTATACAATCCCTTGGGAAAGTATGTAATAATTCTCATATTTCATACTTTGCCTAAAAACGTCCGGCATTATATACAATGCTTAGGAATTCTATACAATGCCGGCGTTTCATACTTTGCCAGTAACATGTATGTATATAATATATATATATGTATGTGGGTTTTTCTTTTAAGAATAACGCACTCTGTAATTTTACGGAGAGAATGCGGGAAATTAATGGGGCGATAATACTGAGGAAATTTATGATCAACACTAGATTTGGAAATAGGACTTACAAAAGCAGTTTTCCCTCATTAGGGGAAATAATTTTAAGGATTGCACTAATAACAACAGTAAGATACATTATGATATTAATAGGCAGATGTTTGAGGACAACTGCTGATGTTATCATTACCCAATGCTTTTTAAACTTTAAGTTTTTTGAATTATGTAAGATTTTCGCGACAGTAGCCGGACAAGTATCATGGGTGGGGAAAGAAACGGTGTTGAGGACAATTCGCTCAATATCCCCATCTACTAGGTAATAATTACAGGAAAATTGGTTGCGATAAGTTTCGACAATAGAATTTGCTTTGTCAACGTCATCAAAAGCACTGAATGGTTGGAAATTCAGAGCGCTGCGATTTAAGAGTTTTTATAAACCACCAAAAAAATGTCATGGGAGAAAGGCTCTGAATGAATTCAGAATAGTTCGTTTAAATAAATTTACGGATTTCACGACGAACACGGGGTAATTGGTAATTGTGGCTATAATCAGGCAGACGGGTTAATTCTGAATTTCCTAGATCTGGCTCCAGTTAGTGTATGTGGGAAAGTTCGCATTGTGGACATCGACTTGTTGATCAAAAGTAATTAACACCGGAAAGTGATCCTAGTCAAATGGGTCTAGGGTTTAAATAGTAAAAGGATAGGGAATGTTTTTAGAAAGGTAGATAGAGGAAGAGACATTTTTGAAAGAGCGAGTAGAAGAGGATAGGGTAAGAAGTTTAATACCCGGATTATTGGTAACGAAATTTTGGAGGGCTCGGCCACAGGGCCTTTTTATCGCAAGGGCAAATTGGGACTTTGCCCAAGGTCCCCTGATGCTAGCGGGCCCCAAAACCCCCTTAGTGTATTCACCTACTACTTCTAATAGTATGTATAACCCATGGATAGTTCTTATTTTTATAAATGTTCGTAAGGGGAGGCCCCCAAATAGCATCTGCCCAGGGGCCCCCAGCGTTCATAATCGGGCCCTGCTCGGCCAGAATTATTAATATTGCGACAGTTCCAGGCTGTATTGTGCGCATTTAAATCTCCGGCAACAATACATAAATTGCTTGAATTGCAAATTTTAGAGAAATCAGATTGTAAAAATTTCTTATTTGAATGGGGGATAAATAGAGGAAATTTAAATTGTTGTGTTCCTGTCTGGGAGAATCATAAGGGGGTCAAAGACACAAAATTATTCGAATTTTCGAAAAAAACACTTTTATTGTATTAAAGGTTTCTGTGTTCTTTTACGCTTAAAATGACGTTTAAACCATGTTTATATCTTAATTAGAACAGGAGAAATTATTATTTTTTTGCAACATTCTAAGCCAAGCGTTCGTTGTTTAAACCTGTAAGTGCGTTTTTCTGCATGATTGGTCTATTCCCCATTTCTCGTCTTTAAATAGTAATTAGTCAAGAACAGTTAAAGATAAATGGTTGAAACTTGGAACATATCTTTTTCAACTATTTTACTTTAATTTTGATTCAGCAAATTTGAAAAAATATTTACTTTTGAAAATATGGTTTTTTAAAAATATCATTATATCATTTAAAATATCATCATTTTTTTTGAAATTTTTAATATAAATATTTATTTTAAAATTTTTGAAAAATTAATATTTAAAAAAATGCTGTATCAAAATTAAAACTTATATATTTCTGTTTAATTAAATGAAAAAGAATTGAAATTCGACAAATATATTTCGAGTTATAACAATTTAAATTACCCCACTTTTTTTAAAATTTTTAAATTAAAAAAAAATTTTAAACATATTGAGAAGGTTTATGAAGTGATTTTGTTTACAAATTATACGGTTAACCATCACAAAAAAATTCAAAATTTAACTCAATAAATAAAAAAAAAATTTAAATGTCTCCCGGACCCCTAATGGAAGTACTTTCAGCCCTATAGGTAACAATGGGATTATATTGAAAGTGTTTTAAGCCTCTTCGGACGTAAATAGCTGTACTGCCACCTGGGTTCAAAGTTTCGTCCATCAAAGGAAATTATTTGCGCTTAAAATACAGTATACCGCATTTTTCTTTATAGTTTAAATCTTATAATGTACTTCGCGTCTCTTTTTTTAAAACGAATATTAAACGTATGTAAAGAATATCTTTCTACCTTACAAAATAAGGTTAAAATAATAATATTTTAAGCAAGTTGACAATTAATGAGAAGCCTTTCTCTATTTGTCAATATTGAGGTGAGCTAATTCAAAACCGCGGCTACCCAGCACTCTAATAAGGAATGGCTTACGAAAAATCATATTTAAAAAAAAAAATTATTTTCTCAGCATTAATATATCTTAGCCAAATATAAACGACATGTATAGCCGTTGATAGAAAAGAGATTTAAGTACACAATACGTAAACCCAGAAATTGATATCACAGATAACTGCAACTTTAGAAAAAATTAATAAAGTTCATTTTACACCACGCGGTAATTTTTAGTTCCAGTTATTATTTTAGCATGAAAAAAATGTTTCAGAAGATAATGATTTTAATCAGGGTTCCGATGCCAATTGAAACTCCGGATGATTTGCATGATAAAAAGAAGAAACTAATTTTTGATTTATTTATTTTGGATTAGAAACCACTGGCAAATTCTGAAATTGTTCTAGGACGGTGCTACATTAGACATTCCAGAATTTTATTCACAATGTTCAGTTGCCGGGAAATTTTCCTTTCGACACTTGTCTAATCATAGATTAACAAATTGATGTTTTTACTTGTTTTTCGTACTGAGGTTTCCGTAAGGAGATAATCTTTTAGATAGGGAGGTCTCAAAATGCAAGTTAAACGCCTTCGTGGGAGGAGCTATGCATTTGCAAAAGAGTGTGTCCGTTAAAAATTTCCATTATTTCTGTAGTTTATTTTTTAGAATGCATTAAATCCTTGATGTCAATCATATAAAAAATATAAGGTTTTTGAAATATTAAAGAAATAATTTTTTTTTTAAAAACCTCAGCATTTAGAGATTTTTTTTCAAATGCAAAAAACAGAACTTGAAACATGCATTTACTATAATGTTATTAGAGAAATATTGAGAGGATATTTCCCCGTAGCTTAACATGAGTTTTGAAGATTTGCAATGTCAACTGATGCACCACCTTAAAACTAGAATATTACACTGTAATTTCTTTGGATTTGATATCGTCTTAAATGTAATTTTAGATGAAAGAAAATTATTCTCCTTAGATTCACTGTGCTCTAATAGAAAAGTTTCACTCTCTTAGTGTGTTGCTAAATTTGATAACTCTTTTTTTTACACCATAAAAGTTATATTTTTCAGATTCGTTACGGTTTCATAAGTCGTTAGTTTTAAACAATACGGTATCCTAACAACATGAAATCATAAGAAATGTTTCTTTTTTTTAAATATTTAAATTCTCCGACAAATCATTTCGAATTAGGACTTTTTTAAATCAGCGAGACGTGATTTTTTTAAATCGATTGCTGATGATTTTCATTTTATAGGAATTTAATTATTTTTATTTTCTGTAACTTTACAGTGAGTAAAACTTTTTTACTATTTTCTGGTATTTTCAACAGCATAATTTATATGGCGTCATTATATTAGACAATTTTATAAATGGCATTCGTTAAACATTCCGCTAATTTTTAAGTATTTCTCCTCTCGTTAGACGTTTAACATACATAGTCACAAAAAAATTAATTCAATGGCAAGATAATATTCTTCAAGCATTTCCTGTAGTTTTATTCACGTTCGCAATAGCGTCCAAACTTCAGACAATTATAAAGTTAAACTTGAACACTACAACTTTTTACGTCGAAAAAACCTTAAAAAAAAATTTTTTTTAGTTTTTTCCCCCACGCTTAGTATTTGAGTGACACGTCATTAGAAGTGTTCAAAAAATGCAGATGATCTTTTTAGAGTTCAAAAATTTAATGATGCACAATTAAGAGAAAGTCTCTTTCCAAGGAACTATTAGGGAAAAAAAATGAAATGTGATTTAGCATTAGAGACGTATTTATTATGGCGGAAAGATAAAATTTAAGAACGAAAATTGCTTGAAAAAATTTATTTATGGAAACTATATTTAAATATTTATTAAAACTATGATTTTACATTTATTTGGATCATAAAAAATAATTAAAATGTTGTTTCGTTTCAGTCATTAGTGATTGTAAGGTACATTTCCTAAATGTAACTAAACATATATATATATATATATATATATATATATATATATATATATATATATATATATACACTGGTGTAAGAAATTAAGAGAATTTGCAGACTTGGTCGATTATCTCTAGAACTACTGTACCGATTTTAATGAAATTTGATATGTACATACATTGATACAATTCAAAACAAATAACCATTCAATAATTGTAATACACACGCATGATCGTGCGTAACACTCGTTGGAGTCGGAAGGTATGGAACAGAGGTTGCAGAATAAACATAAGGCAGTTTATCATTTCATGTGGCAATTGGTCCCAATCGTTCAGCAACGCTGTTTTCATTCCCTGGATGGTTCTCGGAGGGGGGGGGGGGTGCGACTTGCAATTTCCCTCCCCAGAGCGTCTCAGACACGTTCTATAGGGTTAAAGTCTGGAGATCTGGCTGGCCAATCCATCCGGCGAATATCCTCACTCTCTAGAAATTCGTCTACCAGAAGAGCTCTATGTGGACTCGCGTTATCGTCCATTAAAATGAACTCAGGGCCAACTGCACCCCTGAAAAGACGAACATAGGGCTCAAAGACCTCATGCCTATACCTCACACCAGTCACAGTGCCTCTTTCAAAGTCATGGAGAGGTGTTCGGCCATCCAACATGATGCCTTCCCAGACCATTAAACCTCCTCCGCCATAATGGTCGATTTCGCGGACATTGGAGGTATGTAGCGGGTACCTGGTTCTCTCCATATGAATGTACGGCGAGAATCGGTGTTTAGGCTGAACTGGGACTCATCAGTGAAGAGAACGGTCGCCCATTGATCCATACTCCAATCTCTATGCTCTCTGCACCATGATAAACGGATTCTCCTGTTTGTAGAAGTGAGCGGGACGCAAACAGCAGGTCTTCTTGCAAACAACCCTCTCTCATGAAGTCTTTTGGAAACAGTCACCCTTGATACACGGGTTCCTGTGGCTGCATACAAGTCACGAGAGAGCTGAGAACCTGTAGCACTCCTGTTACGCCTCGCTATAATCGACAAATGGCGATCTTCTCTGGCCGTCGTGGCTCTTGGACGACCTTGCCCAGGCTTTCTCTCGATGGATCCGGTATCCTGGAACTGTTTCCATAAGTTAAACACGACGCTGGGCGTTAAATTGAACTCTTTACAAATTTGGACTTGAGATTGGTCGTCTTCTAGCGTCCCCACAATTCGCCACCTCATTCCATTATCTAAAAGTTGGTGGTTACTCATTTTTACTGTTACAATTTGAAATTAACCGATTGCTGCAAAATAACACCAAGAAATTCGCCGAGGTGTGCTAGCGAATGAAATGCGTCTCAGCATCAGCATCAGCAACAATCTGGATAGAAGTTCCTGGGCACTGGTTCCCTCTACTTCTAAAAATAGCTTGGGTTTTTTCTGGAGCTTGCCGTAATTAAATTTGGCTGTGGAGTTGTTAGTAAGTAAATATAGTGTATTGTGAAGTGTTGAGATCTTCGAATTTCTGCGACCAGAGAAAGTTTAAGGATAGGAAAAATAAAGTTAAAAATAAAAGCAAAAAGGTGTTAGTATTAAAAATATTTTTTACCTTGAGTAATGTTTCCACTACCCAAGTATCAAATTTTTAAAAGATTTTAAAATGTTTTTTACCTTAGACTAAGTCTACGTATTAATTTTTTAAGATTTTATAATTTTTTTTAAAATTAGAAACAATTAAAAATGGAATGCCGGCCAGAACCTAGCAAACTGTGCGAGAAACGGAGGGGGGGGGGGGGGAGAAGGTGAGAAAAAGTTGTCTGGCTGGGGATTCGATCCCGCAACCTACAGGATGGAAGGCCCGCGCTCTAGCGCGAAAACTTACGCGCGCTTATAAAGCCTGGTTCTCTACTGGCTCCGCCTTCACACACGTGTACACTTACGTATTTGACGTACAAGATTTGCATTTTGTCTAGAAGCAGTGGTTTTACATTCAGTTCAGTTCTTTTCATGAAATTCGATAAATATGCAAATTCTCTTAATTTATTTCACCAGTGTATATATATATATATATATATATATATATATATATATATATATATATATATATTATATATATATATTTTTTTTGTTTCTTTATTATCACTAAAGTCCTCAAATTGAAGATTTTCCAGCTAGCATTTTGCTAGTGTTCTTAATTATGGCTTGCACTGCATCAAACTTCAATTTCAAAATTCCTGAATTTATTTCATTGAAAATTAGTTTAGTTTCATTGAAATTTTTCCTTACATCCTTTGTCCTGGTTCTTTCAAAGTTAGAGAGAAGAACTCCCAAAAGCTAAATAATGAACTAAACATCAGTTTTTTTTTCATACAATAGATAATCTGCATTGCGCATTTTAACACTAATCAATCTAATAATAATTCTACTTAAAATTACCGGCGTTTTCTTAATTTATAATAGTTTTTCACTATTCCTTTAATACTGAAATAGAACTATAAAATCATTATGTGTTAATAACAATCTTATAAAAATTACAGTTAATCTTTCATGACATGTCTCACAAAAGTGATCAGACGTTTTCCTATAATCCGTTAAATGACTAAAATTCTAAAAACAAAGTATCTCTCATTTTATTTTCCCCATAAAAAATAAAAATTTTCTTCCTAAAAATAATTTAATATAAATGGAATGTAATATATAAAGTAGTAAAAAAAGTTTAATTTTCATTTGACTTCAAAACCTCCCTGTTTTTTAACACTTAATATGGAAAGCTTATCGATTCGTTAGCTGTCAGAAACAAAACAGCAGGCTTAACAGCAGTTATTTTTCCTCAATTAATGATTCGCCTTGGACATTTTCACATTAACAAACAAATAAAAGTTTTATTGCAAATTTTATCCGATTCCGACTTTATTACAGTTTAACTTTATAACATACCTTTAACCTCCAATCCATTACATTTGAAAAAATGTTATGCATTAAAAACGTTTCGGTGTCTATAAGCAATTACATTTAATCATATGCAGTGTCAAAAAGTAATCGGGCACTTTTTGCCTTCCTTATTTTATTAATATACAGCAAAAACTTTTTGTTTTGTTTTTGTGCCGCATATAAATTTCCACTACATACAGCTTTTAAGTATATTGCACGAAAAACTTTGGTGTAAATTGAATAGCATGATACATATGAGGGTAATATAAAAAAATCACGAAAATAGAAAAAAAATCCTACTATTGTAATTTTAACAATTTGTTGCAGTGCCTCTAAATTTTAAAACATGGCTGAGTATTTCTGGAAAGTATTCAATTAGCCATCATCGATATTGATGGATATTGTTGATAAATATTCGATATTGTTCGCTCCATTTTGAGCCATTATATTTTATTATTCAACCTCATCGTCACTTAGAAGATAAATTTTGTATCTGAGTATAAAATTCTAGACCACAACATTGGAGGCTATGTACAAATTATAATTAGTATAATTTGGGTCATTTGGTAATGTTTGAGATTATATTACAGTGAAGATTTAGAGCTCAAATTTTCAAAATACGTTTTAAAATATCATGACGTATATACCAATCTATTACCCCCCCCCCCCCAAAAAAAAAAAAAAAAAATTAAAAAATAAATAAATAAATAATAAATAATTTTAATTTTTTTTTTTAAATAAAATTCAAGATTACCGACTTCAATGGTTGATATGCAGTTCTGCTGCATAACACTTTTTAAGTCATGCTTTTTATTACAGCAATGACATTCTCTCTTCGAAACTCTTGTTTTTTTGGGGGGTCGTCTTCATACCCTTTTTCTTTTGACCTTCCGAATGAAAGGTGTTATCTTTTCTTCCCTACACAAAGTAACCGTAATACAATGTCTGGGTTACGCCTTATTCATGGATTTCTTAAAAGAAGATAATGTGATGACCTCGATTTCCTTACTTCGAACATGTTTGTCCTCTAGTCGCGCTATCTTGCACATCCCGTAAGCATTTTTACAACGTTGTACATTACCAGCTGACCCCGCAGTCTTGCATCTAGGTTTCACGTTTGATATGAATTTTTCAACTAAACATAGTCGATATGTAGATCAACAGACCAACAAAAGGTGGTGTTTAACTATGTTGCTTGTGCCAAGCCCTCTAATACAGTTTTATGGAACTATATAAGCCTATAACCAGTTGGTGAAATGGAAGAATCTGATTGGATAGAAGAATGTTGAATGAGAAAGGGTACAGGATCCATGAGTTCTCAAACTGTAACGCTTGTGGGAGGCTCCACATTTGCCAATATAAATGCCTACAATGTTAGCAAATGTATTGCGATTCCTATAGCACTACTAAAAGGTATATGGTACTTATTGGATTTTCGAAAATGCCACCGACTACGATTCATCCGTTTATTTCCCGAGACAGCTATTATTATTCTATTTTGATCTCTATAAAGACGAGCACGACGTTTGATTCCATATTAAATTGATGACCTGCTTAAATTAACTATTTTAGGAATTTTTTAAATAAATTCCTTTATCTAAATGTAAATTAAGAACAAACCAGTCAATTTTTAACTCCATTATCTTTCTTGAATCAGCCAACATAACAATAGATTGTAATGCCAAAAAAACTGCATTTAATGAAAATACATTAATTTTTCATGTATATGCAATAATCTTTTCTGAAAAAAAGTGTTGAATAATTCAAACAGCCATTCCTTTGCCAACTCCTTTGAATCAAAAATGGTATTATAAAGTTAAATCGCTAGCGAATCTATTGGAGTCTCATTAGATTTGTTTTTGAGACAAAATATTGTAGTTCTTGTGAAATTGTTTTGAAATTATAATCTACTTTTCAACAGAATTTACCGATTTCAAAGTTCAATTTATAATTCTTAAAATTGCTTGCACAAAATAAAGACTAAGTTCATGTATATTTAAGCTAATAAGACATTGCTTATAGCATCATTTTTGATTTTCATTACAGTAATAAATTTTCTGAAACGTTATTTATTGTCTTATTTTTGTTAAGCAAATAAATTACATTTCATAAAGAAAAAAGTACGTCTTTCATATAACTAGCTATATGCAAATCAAGGAAAAAATTAACTGACTGCTATAAATGTGGTTTGACACCAAATAAATAAAACTTGCAGCTAGTGTTAGGTTGAAATGAGAGGTAAAATGTAAGATTAGTAATTTATACATAAGAATAATTAATCATTATGTTCTCTCATAAACTTATTTGTATTTGCAATGAAAAAATATAGCTTGTATTTATTTAGAATTTTTCATTCCCGAAAATCATTACTAAATTATCACTAAAGGAAGTTCTAGAACAGATAATACTTATAATAACAGTCAACATGTTTTAAGTATTTCTTTAAATTCTATGTAGTTCAAAAATTCAAACTATTTAACCGATATTTTAGCTTAATAGAATAATAAAACTTTCTATGAGAGCAAAACTTGATAGTTATTTGCATAAGAAAAAAAAATTAAAATATTTCAGCTATAAATTATCTTAACATAGATAAACGATCCATTTAGGTATATGCTATTGTCAGTTTATGTTTATGTTTACGTATGTTAATGTCTTCAATTTATGTTTGTCTGTTGTGTATTCGAAGTCGTATCATGAATTAGAAAATTTTTCTTTCACCACATAGTCTCATTTACCCTTCATTTGCCTCTAAATATGAAAACAACTAGGTGTTCAACATTCAACAACAATACACTCACATATCATACAACGATAATGGTAGTTAACACGGCACTTACTCGGTCTGCACTTATAAGCCACTTCAGCATATTTCCTCACTCCGGGGCATGGGTCGTTGCCGAAGGTCTGGGGAGAAGTCTTCACTTTGCAGACTCTTTGCTCCCTGCACGACTCCTCTACAGTCTGCAAGAAATCGTACTAGAAAGAGTGATCAAAACTATCCGAACGTTTGGAACACAAATATGCAATTCGATTGTGCACACAGTCTACATATTAGAGATGAATTCATGCATGGTTTGTCTTTAAATGGCATGCAACAGATGTGCTAATTGAAGGAAGGATATTCTACTTTAAATATTTAGACACTGATTAAGTCTTTATATCGACATGGTAGTTTAGATAGTTGCTATGAAGTGATATCATTGTTTATTTACTACAGCCTAGAATGTGAGAGACACAAAATACTTAAAAAAATTTTTTTACTAACTTTTAAGGTATTTCACAGAGGTCCTATTAATAAAACTATAATCGCTTATTTCTGTTTCAAATTATTACCAAAATTACACACCTTGTGCTCACAGTTTGGTGTTTAATCCCGATTCTTAAATTGTACTTAACAAATTGGTACAAAGAAATGTGTAATTTAAAATTTCTCTAAATTTTAAGTGGTAGCTAAAAATTGCGTTATCTAGACCAGTGATGCGCAAACTTTGTACGCCCGCGACCCACTTTCTTTACTGAAAAATTATATATTATATATATATATATATATGTGTGTGTGTGCGTTGGAGGCCTTCCCAAGAGGGCGTGTTCCGTGCAATTTTTCTTATTGTTCGCATGTTGCCACACTGATAACAGCAAAGATCAGTATTTTTTACTCTGTGTTATTTGTGCGTACCGTGCACTATATTGGTACTTCTTGAGTATTTTTCGAAACAGAATTTTACGTGATTTGCCATCTTTAATAGGATATATCGTAAGATTCTCGGGAAGTACCTCTTCGAAATGTTTTATAGCGTTCATTTATATTAATCTTAATAAACAGATTTTAGAGTAAAAATTCTGAAAATAATTTCTCTGCGGTAAAAATTTAAAGAAAAAATATTATTTTTCTTTTAGCGATGAAAAGTATTACACTTAGGGTTTGTATAAATCCTGAAAAAAAAATATTGAAATTCGACAAGGATGAAAAGAAAAAGAATTTCTTGAACTCTCATTTCGTACTTCTCTGTACATCCGTATTTCAATACGGCTTTCTAAACATGTAATTTTACATCATTCTCCATTGTTAAAACGATGTATCTAAAATTCCTGGAAAATTACGTGATTAATTTTGAAATGCTTTTCTTAATTCTTCTATTTCCATTAAACTGTAATCCATATGAAAAAAAATGCATGGAAAACACCCTCGAAGGAAATGTCACCAATGCAAGTATTTACACCTCTAGCCTACCTAGCATGCGAATCCTAAGTGCAAGGTTACTGGGTCCTCTGGACAGTGGAGCACCCAGGGGGGGGGGGGGCAAGGGGCCCTTCCCGCCAAAGAAATAGAAATTGCATTATGAATACTTATTTTGCATTATAAATATTTTTATCCGTTCATCTCGCCCCCTCCCCCCCCCCAAGAAAAAATCGGCGGTGCGCCACTGCCTCTGAAGGTTAAGTATCTGTATTCCCCATAGCTGATTAATTCAAATATTTTCAAAACTTTTTCTATAAAGCGAAACATACTATTTTTTATAAAAAAATTGCGTCTTATTACAGTGAGTAAAAAGTTTATAAATAAAATTTTCCTAAATCCCCAAAACAAATCATTTTGAAATTTTTCCTATGTGCGAAAAGATAAAGGAAAGACGACTTATTGGTTCGAGAGTTATATTTAAAAATTTAATATGATCTAAATTCAGAATTTCATTTTTTTTAATTTTGAATTTCATACTGTATGAAATACTTTAACAGTATGAAATATATTATGTCTATGTAAAGACTCAGTTAGCGAAAATAAGTTATTAGGAAATACATATAAATATAAATATAAATATGACTCTTTCTTTTTAACAGCGTCTAAAACGGTTTCCCAAACGCTTTAGCATTAAGTATCCGGTAAGAAAACCCCGGTTCAAACGAAAAAAAAAGTATAGAAACCTGTAATAACTGATCAATGGAAATCATTTTATTATAGATTAATATTTATTGATCCTTACTAATGGTATTGAATTAAATTAATTTGACAAGTTGTGATCTACTAATACAAGTTTTATACACTAATCTCTAAGTGTTACGTTTTAATGTGCTGGTTTCTCATGAATAGATATTTATCAGTTCATGCATTAAGTAGACATAAGTCAACGAGTTAAATGTCCAACAGAGGAAAATGGTTTCGAAGCATGCAAATAAATACAAGCAAAGAGGTCATCTATGTACTTCTCAGTTTCGTGCAGTTAAAGGCAGATATTTCACCTTACCCTGAGCGCATGCGTCGACAGGCAGTTGGTGGTGTCGTTGAGGGCCGACAATGCACCGTCCGTCACGTCCTCTGGTGGGCAGAGTTGATGCGAGGGCACTTGTCGGCCGTACTGGGCCAGGTATATATTGATGACCGTTTTAGGCCAACATTCGATCTTCAGTTCGTTTCCGTCGCAGGCGTGGACTTGGAACGTTCGAAGGGTGCCGGAAAGCAGTGCTGTGGAAGAGAACGAGCTCAGTCAATAAAGTATTTCAAGGATCTCAAATATTTTCTATCAAAAGGATTATTGTTGTGGTTTCTAGTGCATATCTACGTATTCCTATATATGTTAAGCAGTATATATACGCATAGACGGTACTGCTCAAAACATCGCCAAAGCATTGTTGTGTTACTTCCCCCCCCCCTCTTCTGTTAAATGTCGCCAAGGGATTGCTTATAGTATTACTCGTTTCTTTTTTCTCTTCTGTGAAACGTCGCCAAGACATTGCTATATTACTTGTTTTAACGGAGATTTTCATGAACCTGATAAAGGCAGTAACGTAAGCTTGTTCAAGCGATAACGATATCTACCTTATGCTAATCAATATTGTTTTCTAAATTGGAATGCTGTTGAACCCTATCCTAATTTTAAAAACAAGAAAATATCCTAAAGATTACTACAATACTTTTTATCACTATTTAAACAATACAGGAGAGATGTAAATATTTCGGATAATTTTGTTGCAATAAAAAGGAAGGAAAAGAAACGAGGGTTGTCTATTTTCACCAATTGAAACTGTTGTCGATGAAGTGAAAGTTCTGAAAAATATATCCATTAACAGTAGCGCAAAATTATCTCCATTTTATTTTTAATGAAATATCGCTTATTACTGACAGAAAACGTTAAAGCTATTTCTCATTGTACAAAGAGCATGAATTCTCTGATATCGATTCAGATTTTAGCCCTAAATGCTACAATAGAAATAATGTAACCACTTTACAAATAAAGGAGAATCTACGTATATAACGAGTGAAGAAACATATGCAAATATTGAAGTAATAGCCACTTAAATTATATCAGCTATGTTTCAATACACTCAATGAAAGCCTTTGTAAATGTTGAACAAAAGATTCTGTACTTCGGAAACATTCTAGTGTTGCATTTTTTCAACATTTTAGAAATAAATATTGTACTCTGAAATCGCTTTTGTTACTTCAGTCACAAAATAATGTGGGTTACATTTAAGCAATTTTGATTATTCGCAGAAATTTCCTCGTCAGGTAATCGGTTAATTCAGGATTAGACGAGTGGGAAATTTTTTAGAGAAATTTGATTTCATCGCATCTGTTATTGAATTAATGGCTATTCAATTTAGCATTTTTTCTTTCTATTTTGGTATTTCTACATCTAAAAATAATTGGATATTGAAAATGAATGTGATAATTAAATAGAAATAGAAGAATTAGAAGTAAGTCCATTCAATCTACCTTTAAAAAAAAATTGCAAAATCTGCTGCATTTCATTGTACATATATTTTTTTAAAACAGAAACTGATATATATATGCACACTCTTAACGACTCTCATCACAATCTGACGCCGATTTTAGAGTTCAATTTTCGAAAACTCATTAACCAGCCCCCCGCCCCGCCCCCTTTTACTTTAACAAAATATTAACATCCCAACGCTTTTCTCCATTATCGTCTAAATTTATAAAAAAGAGTCCAGATCGATTCCTGGCTCTCCGCTATATATTCCAGAGCAGAACAGTAATCAGTGTAAACAACTCTGTGCGAGCAAACCTTCGAAATCTGCGGAGGGAGGGGGGCGGCTGAAATATTCGATTTGTGTGCTTTGCACGGTGCATGAATAATTGATTTTTCTATGCAAACGGTAGAGAGGTGACACCTAATAATTCCAGATTTTACTCATACGCTTTTGACGGGAAGAAGCTTGTTCTGAAAGCATGCGGGGATTGGAGGGAAAAATCTTTTGCGTTTTCCCCCATCTCAAGGGATGGTAGGGGAAGTTTTGTATCCAATATCGTCTTTGCATGTTTGATATTTACTTGGATGATGTTGCAGAGTTTATTGGCGGAATGTAGGATCTAAATTTAGCTGAGTCTTCCGTTTTGTTTTTTTGAGGGTTTTGGCAATTTTTTTCTTTATTTTAAATATTTGATGTCACTGGTGTTTGGGTCGTTTGTGCTGATATCTGTGTTGAATATTCATTGTAAAAAATTTACTACAACCCAAGCAAATTAGGTATCTATCATACGTTTGCAAAGAATTAAAAAACTCAATTTAAAGAAGTAAAAACTACTGAAAACTGTATTTTTCCTTTACCTTGAAAGCCTCTTATGAGATGTAAGACAAATTTACCTTGCGAAGTACTTGGATATAACTGGACAGCAGGCTATGTAAACAGACAATGGAGAGGAATGCATTCATATGCTTATTTCCTAGAAATTGTTTATAAAATACTGAATATATCGATATTTACGGTGGTTGTAACTGTTGTTCAGAAATACGGTATTTCATGTGCTGCATGATATGTCTGGATTGTTGGACGTGTTACCAGATAATTTACAGCGATGTTTATTGAATATATCTGTAATGAATGCATGTAAGATACGAAAGCACCATTTTTAAATCGCTAGATAATGAATTTCAGTCTATTATATGGTTATTATAAGATTATCAAAGTTATTGTAATTACTTTGAAAATAAAAAATTCCCTTGTTCCACCAATTTTCGTAAATTATCAAAACAACCACTCGTTATTTTGGAAATTAATTTGTTTTACATCAGCAAATTTTTTTTATTATTTTCATGTTGATATGCCCCGTTTGATGGACACTGGAACATCATAATTTCAATTTCCTCGACTGAGAATCGTAAACTAACACTAATAGTAATTTTTTCTGAGAATAAATTAGTATTTCCGTTAAATAAAGGATATTATTTCGCACCGACAGATGGTAGCAATAAAAATGATTTGAGCAATTTTTCGCCTAAACATAACAATGAAATATGATTGAAAAGGGCAACAATTCCGATTTTCTACCACTAAAAAGTTTATAATTTTCGGGGCGATTTCTCGCCAAATATGGCCTTCATTTAAAAAATCGGATGATGCAACCTTTTCAATACGTCATTCCTCTAAAATTAGTGCAAAATCTAAATAAATGGCAAATGGCTTATCTGTTTGAAAATACATCTTTAAAATTAGCTATTATTCAGTAACTCCCAAGCGGACTAAACGAGTTTACAGAAACTCGCTTAGCCGCATGTTCACGAATATAGCTATATCGTGGGCCATTTCTTATTACATTGAATTACATAAAATGAGTTTGTGTAGAATGTTAAAGTTTTCATTGAATCACATGCAGATTGTACAGAATGTAATAGTTTATATTCAGTTACATAAGCCAAAATAGTCCAGTGGTACGCGTTCGATTGGGGGGGGGGGGGGGGGGGTGTTCGGTTCAAATCCCGACGAACGCCAGTAAATACCATCGTGTCTAGGCCGTATATGGGTATGTTAAATACCTAGACCGGAAAGTACTTCTGTAAAGTCAGATAAGGTGGGAGAAGGTACGATCCCCCCTCCCCAAATGTCGCCCCTGGGGGGAGGGGAGTTCTATCTAAACTGAAGCGGCACCAAGGGGTGGTGTTGTTTCACTTATACGGTGCCCACATTAAAAGAAACTACCGACTCTCACAGGAAATGTGCGAATATCTACATTGATAAGTACCCCGCATTCGCAAACAACATTCAGTTACATATAAAGAGTTTATATAGAATATAATGTTGTACAGAATGCAATATTTTGCATTAAATTATATACAATAAGTTTGTGTAGAATGTAATGTTCTGTAGCTTGTAACGGTTCATACCATATCACATGCAATGTGTTTGTATAGAATGAAACGTTGTATAGATTTTAATAATTTACTTTGAATTACATAAAAAGAGTTTGCATAAAATGTAATATCTTATAGAACGTAGTGTTGTACAGAATGTAACAGTTTTGTTTATAGAATTACATGTAATGAGTTTGTATAGATTGTAATGTTGTATAGAATAATAGTTCCCACTGAATGGCGTACACTGAGTTTTACAGAATGTAATGTTGTATAACATGTAATAATTTACATATAATTACATGCAATGATTTGGCATAGAACGTAATGTTGTGAAAAATGTAATAATTTAATTTGAATTACATACAATGAGTTTGTGTAAAATATAATGTTGTGTAGCTTGTAGCGGTGCATACTAAATCACATGCAATGAGTTTGTACAGAATGGAAAGCTGTATAGATTGCAGTAGTTTACATTGAATTGCGCAAAATGAGTTTCGATGAAATGCAACGTTGTATAGATTGTAGTTGTTTACATTGAAATACGTAAAAGATTTTGCATGAAATGTAACGTTCTATAGAGCGTAATGTTATTCAGAACGCAATAGTTTATACTTAAATACAATGTTTGTATAGAATGTAACAGTTTATATACAATTACGTACAATGCATTTGAATAGAATGTAATGTTGCATAGAATGCAATAGTTCAAACTGAATAACATACAGTGAGTTTATAAAATGTAATGTTGTATAGCATGTAACATAGAATGTTGTTTACGTAGAATTACGTACAATAAGTTGGTATAGAATGTAATGTTGTGAAGAATGCAATAGTTTACTTTGAATTAGATACGGTACGTTTGTATGAGTCATATTATTGTAAAAATATCAAAGTAAAATAAACACTTGAAAAATTCCAACAATTTAAAACAATTCTTCCGCCAAAATGGGCACGTACCTTTATCCCGCCTTTTCTTTATTTTAATTTAGATTTATTCTTCCAACTCAGCGAGAACTTCAAATATAATACTGTACGGAGAAATTAATATTAATTTTTGACGCCGGAGATGCAGAAAACTCAGAAAATAAAATCCACCGGAGACGCGCAAGTCAATTCAATCAGAAACGACCAAACAGGATTCTGCTCGTAAATTTTCCAGCCCGCGTCCCCAGAGTGCGGAAGTGTGCAGAGATACTTCGAAATGGAAGACTAAGTTATGATAAGGCAGCGTGTTTCGAAAATGTGCTGAGATAAAGCCGTAAAGTTGGCCTCTGGGTCACATATGGATCTGTCACGCTGCGGTTTAGTTGTTTTAGAGGTTTAAAACTCAGCGATCGGTTTTGTTTGGAACTGTGTTTCGATGAAAATTCATTGCTCGGAAGGTTCTTTTCTCACGAAATCCCTGCTCTTGACTTTCGATCGAAAATATTTTCATCGTTTCTAGAAGTAAAAATGCAATGAATTTACATTCTTATTGTGATATAACTTACAAGAGCAGATAAGGAAAATAACTATGAGGTTTTAAATATGCACAAAGCTGTTATTTATTAAATATATAGTAACGCTAGAAGCATAAACTATAGTTAAATATATTAATTTAGGTTAAAATTAGATGAATTAGCGTTAAACGGTAATTTACTATTACAAATTCACTATCCATTAACATTAACATCGGAGTACGCTTCCTATATTTCTGTTTAAGACAGTACTGGAGCTCGACCAGTGATTACATCAGAAAAAGTACACGTGGAAAGGCGCGTGATGGCTGACTCACCAGATCACGAGTTGATGATTAACGTCCGCACCTTTGCATAAGCGCTTTTAAAGAACAAAGCATAGATTACATTTAATTTTCAGACACGCAGGACGCGTGTGTCGCGGAGAAATTGAATGTAATAACAGAAATCCTTAATCGTTATTTAAGCATTAGTTATTTCACCAGCCTTTTGTTATTAGTAGATAAAGGTTACGTAGTGTAGGCACCTTGTCGTGTATTTTTTTCAGAATAACTGTGGCACAACTGGAGCAATTTCAACGAAACTTGGTACGCACATGACTTACAATCTGGAAAAAAATACTGTGGGGGGTAAGACATCTCTGGCACCCCTAAGGTGTGGGGGTAGAAAGGGGTGACATGTAAAAATAATCGAAAATGACTGATATTAGTGTCAAATCCATGGTTTTAGGGGTTGCTGAGAAGAATACCGACCGTTTAAGTGTAAGTTAAGCCCCCATCGGCATAGGGGGATGAAAAGGGGAAAATTAAAATGTCCAAAATGACCGAGATAAACCGAGATGTCCCAAATTCCCTGTCAACGCCGGTCAAACAGCTATTTCATTACATTTTCTTCCTCTGTTAAGGGGACAGTGGACTTTCAAAATTGTGAAATTTGTCCAAAAATTCGATTTTTTTATTTATTGAATTGTGAAACTACGGACCAGTAGGAATGTGTTGCAAAAAGAATTTTGAATTTCTGTGATTACTTTCCTAGTTATAGGCATTTATATTTAATTTAGATATTATGTGCTTACTAATAGCAATAACTTTAAATGTGTTTTTCTCAAAATAAATTTTTTTATGTCATACGAATATTCAAACTGCTCCAGGCGCATTTCTAATTATCGTATTGCTTTGAAATTTAAGTTTTATATACTTACTGTATATCAAATAAATCTTATTGAAAATAATTATGCTTCGTAGCTCAGGATTTCTAAATTTTGTACTTAAAAAGATGATTTGTAGGTATTTTGCGTAATAAAAAGGGTGTTTTCACTATTATTATTTTTTCTCATTATATTTTTAATGGATTCTTAAAAAAGCAATAAGTTTCATTGTTAGGTCTATAAGGTATCCTGTAAATCAAAATTACCATATTATATGCAAAAGAAATGCGCATGGAGTATTTTTCATTAGGCCAATTTTTGATATAATTAATAATTCATAATTCATAAATTAATTATATTTCACCATTAAATTTTAACCACTTTTACATATCTATGGTACTAATCACATATTCAAATTTCAAACAAATCTATTCAAAACAAAAAAAGTTAAGTTTGAAGGTCCGTCGTCCCCTTAATCGTCGCCAAGGCATCGAAATACGATGCCTTGGCGACGTATAAAATTATTTATGATATTTCCTTTTTTTATAGCATAGTTTGATGAACGTGAAAAAAGACAGAAACGCAAATCTGTGAGTGGTAACGGTAGCATGTTAGCGTTTAAAATAAAACTAAATTTTCAATAGCGAATTGAGCGCCATCTAGTTGTATAAATAACAATTACGAACGTAAACATTATGATATGAGGATAAAATGCAGTTTGGCGTGATTTTTACCATGTTTTTATGAACTCTCTTCCTTGTGTGTTTGTGTGTTTGTCCAGTACAAATCTTGCAATCGATTTTTAACTAACTTCCCGACTAGCTAGACATTTGAAACTTTTATAATAGCTCAGAACACGATGACAATGCATTCTTTTAATACATTTAGCCATCTTTAATCAGGATTGAATTCATTTTCAGTTAATTTTATTTTGTGGACTGGTGCAGCCATCTATCGTCCGGGATGGGAACGAAAAGTTAAACGCAAGTTAACTTCCAATTAACTTATTTTTCTTTCAAGTTGATGGGATAATTCATCAAAAAATTTTTTAAAAAGTATTTATTAATACATAGAATTGTCAAATTTATAAGATTCAACTAAAAATTTAAAAGCATGGTATATAAAAAGTTCTTTTTATCTTGTAATTATCTCTTTATAGTTTGTGATATCGTTATCCTTTCATCAATAAAAATTTTTTTACAACTTTATCAATTTATAATAGTTTTTAATAATATGGCGCGAAAGTTACTGTATGTTTAAATTAAATACTCGATCATTTAGCTCTAAAAAACTCTGAAAATCAAGGTATTAATGATAGCTTAACAAAACCAAACATTAGGGTGTGGGGTGTGTTTTCACGAGTGGTGGAATGCGAAAAAAGATTCTCCTGTCTTGCATATTTAAAATTTTTTTTCTCCACAATTATCCTTAAAATGTGCACTACTGTGTCCGCAAACTTCTGTCAAAACAGTTTTTATAACGGTGCTCTACAAATGAGGCGGTGAAAAGCAAAGTGGTGTAAGTCACATTTTCAACTTTTTTTATTTGAGGGCAAAAATGTAATCCCCATATTTAATCTATTGTGGAATTGCAAATAATTATTATTTGCAATATTATAATTATTATTGTGAATTATAATTTGTTCAATTAATAGTGTAATTTTTTGTAGTTTTTGCAGTAAAACGCTTTGAACTTACACCACTTGACTTACTGACTTACACCATTTTGCCTTTCATCGCCTCAAATATTATGATCAGCTTTCTCTTAAAACTTAGTGAAATTTCGCTCCATGCAAATAGCCCAACAGGGGACAAGGGAACTTCAAATTAGATTTTTTTAATTTACAATTTTTAACTCTATATACAAAATAAGGATTATTAATTTTCTATTTTATTACATTGAAAATCCTTAAAATTCAAATAAGGAACTTTTTGGAAAAATAATGCCTGGTTTTTCAAAAAAAAATTTCAAAAATGCTAACTTTTTTCAAAATACCCTATGCATATTCGCTATTAAACAAAATCCTTAAATTTTATATTATAAGTTTACCATTTGTATATAAATATAAATGTGCATTTAATTTTTTTTGCATGATTCTAAAGTCTTAAATAATTTTTTCTATTTTGCCTGTTATTTTTTTTATGTTATACGTTATTTTATGGTCATAAATTTAAAAATATTTGCGATACAAAAGAATTATGCATAGTTTTTTGACAAACCTTCAATTAACAATTCTGAGATATATGGAGGATTTCAGAAGAAAATGATTACGCAGGGAGCTTTTTGAAAAACTCTAGCATTTTTGAAGAATTTTTTGATAAACAGGTTTATTCCTCCACAAAATACTTATTTGTGAATTCTAAGTATCTCAGTGTAGTAGAATAGAATATTAATTATACTCACGCTGTATGTAGAGTAAAATATTGAAAATTAAAGAGAACGAGATTGGAGGTCCCTTGTTCCCTTAATAACAAACCGGGTATGGGAAAAAGGACTTACACAAAATCATTTGACCAAAAGAGCTGAATTACTTCTCCACCCGCACACACACACACACACACACACACACAAAAAAAAAAAAAAAAAAGGACAAAAAAAAAAAAAAAAAAAAAAAAAAAAAAAAGTACATTACGACAACATGCGACATCCTGAAATCTCACCACCACCTCCCGAATAAACGTTTTTGTATAAGATCAACAACTTTTACATTACAGATAAGGACTAGTAAAAGAAACTTTTCCCCGAGTTTTGATGGGTGACAAAAAGAGAGAAAAAAAAAAGAAAGAAAACAAATACATATACTCCTTTGTCCTTATGGTTTTGTCACACAATGACGTTGTTGCCACAAAAAAGAGAGAAAAGATAAAACTACACTCCCGGCTAAAGAGTGGTTAGGCGGATTGGAATAAAAGATCCCAGCACTGAAATAAATCTGGACGGAGAAATATCCTCTCTCAGCGATAGAAAAAATATTGCAGCTCGTATAAGATATCAAACGGTGCGCGGTTGCAGCTACGTTTTCTTATCGTCGTGTTCCCAGTAAACATGCTGAACCCCTTGAGAAGGGGAGTAAAAAAAAATGACTTATAATCACCACTGAGGACGAATTAAAAATGTTTTGTTGATCAAGAGTGGGGTAGTTTCAGCTGTCTGGGGTGCCGTTTACTCAATAAAGACATTTCCTAGCATGTAACTTAAATCGAAACGAGTGAGATATTGATGGAAGACGTTCTCAACGGGGTCTAGAAAGCAAAAAAATATTATTTTTTTTATTATGTGCACGCATTTTGTGATAACATTAATTCTCTAAAATGCGTATTTAGAGAAATATTCTGCAATTGTGATGCAGCCCAAGAAAAAAGTACCTATGACGGGAAAATTAATTTCCAGCTTTGAGTGCCAAATGAAGCATTATTTGAATAATGGTCCAACTCCACTTTAAAAAAAAATGGAGTTAGCCTCACTTTCAAGTTCATACAAGTCACTTCTATCTTATTTTTAAACTGGTACACCTCCAGCTTATTCCTTCTGCCAACAGAGGGCATTACAAATCAGACTTCAGCAGTCGTTCTCAGCACTCATTAGACTTAAGGCTTTGTATCTCAAAATGAACATTACAGTTGGACCACTATTCAAATAAGGCCTTCAATTATACTGCAGACTTTGGGAAGAATTGCCATTTAGAGGTCCGAGACTAATAGAGTCTCCCCTGGCTGGTTTTCGGAGTGGCCAAACATAAAGTAAGTACAGGTAACCTCCTATAACACGGTAGATAGTTTCCTACGTAGAAAATGCCGTGTTGTGTGAAACCGTGTTATATGACACCCAGAGACAGTTAAAAAAGGGGGTTACGTTCTGAAAACTTATTAAAAACAAACATTTAAAAAAAATCCATGTAAACAACTTAATTTTTATTAAAAATATAAATGTATGTATACACAAACGAAAAGAAAATAAAAAAATATTATTTTCATTTAACGCGACCTTAATTTAATAAATATCTTCCTCATCACTGCTCAGTAAAACCAAATGAGACCGTTTTTTTTCCATTGAACGATATCACCTTCACTTTCAGAACCTTTTTCTTCATTCAGATTTTTTGCACCTTCTATCCTCTTTAAAAAATCTGTAATTTTGGTTTATTTGCTTGTTATTACAAGGTCATTGTAGATTCACGGTATGGAGATTTTTGCAGGGACAATTTTGCAGCTCCCTTTTGAAGTTTTGGCTTCTTTCAGCGGAAGGGTTTGCATTCAAGATTTTCAACTAAGCTTAGGCCTTTTTGTAATTTTATAGATGCATTATTATGTGAATTTTATAGATGCATTATTATGTGTTTTAAAAATTGGATCCAAATGTAGGCAATCAGCTTACACTATTTAAATTTAAAATATGATTTGCATTAAAACAACGAAATTAAAACGAAAAATGCTCCACTGTGTAAAGTTTCTTTCTCTATTACGGAGTATATTTTTTTAACCCTTCATCAGGCGCGTCAATTTTTTTAACATCGTCAGGCACGTGTGGCAAAAGTGCAACGTCTCTTTTAACCTCGATTATTCGTTTCGGGAATAAACCTTTTTTTATAATTAAAAATAATAATTCTGCGTTTTATGACAAAATATAAAATTTTGATAATATTGAGATATATTTAAAATTAAAGGCCAAAGAATGCAGATACAATCGCCTTATTCAAAACTGTCCGGTTTAGTGGATCTAAGGACAACTTGCGAATGGATTCCTATTATGTCCAAAAATCTAAAAAACAATGAGAGAATCCATCTTCGTGATATGCGGGTTACCGTATAATAGCTGCACGTCAGATGAACTAACATGAACTCCTGCTTTTGTCGTATTGTAATCCAGTATAATCGCTGGTTTACCACGGTCAAATCACGACTAACGATGAGTGGAAAGGAATTGAAAGGGTCAGTAAACCATACCTGCATTAGAAAGGGTGTAGCTATATAGAAACTGCTTAGAACATTCAACCTCCTTACGTGTAAAAACAAACCATTAAAAATCACAAAAATGTTACACTTTATAGCGTCCGCTGAAGGGTTAAGACATATCTTTCAATCCAAGGTTGCAATCCTTGGACACATTTTCTCCATAGGTTAACACTGAGGTGATCTAATCCAATAAGGTTAGTATCCAACAGTCAAAACTCCTTCATTTCCACGCTATGATCATGTGTTTCGAATGATCGAATGAATTGCTATGATCTAAATTGTAAACATTATTTCCCCGTCGATTTAATATTCTTGTGTATTTGAATATACGAAGGCCTTATTTCACAATCTAATGTCTAGAAAATACGGCATCTAAGAAATGTGTATCATTCTAACGAATACAGCTTCTAGGAAATATTCTAGTTTTTAAATTGCTTCCTGTACTTTTTATTAAACGGGATATTACCATATCCCCCACGTTGTAAGTTAATAATAAAAACATTTCATTTTCCTTCCATTTTTATCGATTGTTTTCTTTGTATTGCAATTAAACCTATACAAAATATAAATTTCACTCGCGATTTTGCACAGAAATTTTTTTTTAAAAATGGAACGTTGCTGTAGGGTGAAGATTTGAAGGTCGTTAAGTTTTAATTATATGCCTAACAAGTCGCTCTGTTTGCACTTTTGCTTTTTTTCCACTTTTATGCGGAGGTAAGGTTTCAAAATAATTTTTTCTCCAAATTTTATATTTACTAGAACTTTTAATTGATTTTGAAGGGTACATTTTTTTTCGGTGTTAACTTTTCTTTGCCAAAAAAAAACAACAAAAACAAAACCTAGAACTTTTCCTCTGAATCAAAAATCCGAAAAAGACAGTGAAATGGAAACAGATCAGAGGAACACTGTGTTCAAAATTCATTGACATATCTGTTGCAAGGAATTCCGAGATATGTCAGTTTAAAGATAGTAAATCCCAAAATTTCTGTTTGAGATAAAAATTCTTAAATAAAAAAAATAGAGCCCACATAGACATGTGGGTACACATAGACAGTACAGCATAAAAATATTATGTCTGGCAACTCGATTACTGTGGATTATTGAATTAAGTTATTTTATCGTAAAGCTCTATAGCTCTGTAGTATATTTTAAAGTCGAGAAAATAATTTGGTTTGTTTAAACAGTTTGCCTTTATCGACTGATTTTGCTTACTGTTAATTTATTTCCAGTAAAGTCAAATTTTTGACCCTTTGATTTTATTGTTAATTACTGTAAATCCTGTAAAAATTGAAAGGATTAACAGTTAAGATAACAGTTTTTTCTTTAACAAACGCGTATCTAAAATTTTCTCTAGGTTACACTAGTTTACCCTAAGTTACCCTAGTTCTCTAGTTACACTAGTTTATATTAAGTTACCCTAGTTCTCTAGTTTACACTATTTACCCTAAGTTATCTTAGTTCTCTAGTTTTCCCTAGTTTTTCTCTAGTTATCCCTAAACCCTAGTAGTCCACTAAGTTACCCTAGTTACCTAGTTTACACTAGTTTTCCCTAAGTTACCCTAGTTCTCTATTAGTCCATTACCCTTGTAGTTACCCTAGTAGTAGTAGTAGTCCTGTAAGTTACCTTAGTTATCTACTTCCCCACTAGTTTTCCCTAAGTTACCCTAGTTCTATAGTTTACACTATTTACCCTAAGTTACCTTAATACTCTAGTTTTCTCTAGTTTACCCCAAGTTACCCTAGTTCTCTAGTTTATCCTAAGTTACCCTAGTTTACCCTAGTTTACTCTAATTTTAACGAATTGAATATGCTCATTCTGATGTGTTATCATTTATCCGTGTTGAGATGGGTACTTTCTAATCAAATAATAATATTTTTTAAGGGGTTGGGTATTCATTATATACAACTTTAATTTGCGATAAATTCACATTACGGCTTAAATAAATGAACATCTGAAATTCAAAAGTGCGATAAAATGACACACAGTGGAACCAAATTTGTGGATAGGATATCCTTCAAGTAATTTGGAATAGGAAATAAGGTTAAAAAAACATCGGTCAAGGATCTCTTGAATATAGCAGTATTATTGAGGGAACCTCCTATAAGCTACCCTTTAACGGCCTTTTTAGATTTGCACAAATTTTCCGGCGACTTATCCAAGAATAGATGTTAATCAGACACCATCTCTAACCCTCTAAACATATAAAACGTATTTTTCCGTCACATATTTCGACTTATGAAGTGTTTGCGACCGGCTTTTCGATTTGGTTCTCAAAAGTGTCTAACGTGATACAATACAGACGTTATTGATGGAAGACATATGAATACGTTTTAAAACATGGTTTAAAATTAGAATCAAAAGTTTGATATTTTAAAGTGCATGTCAGGCAAAAATCAAACAAACAAACAAAAAATGCAAAAGTTTAGAAAAAAATGTTTTTAAAACCAAAGCATATATTTTACAATTTCTCTCAAACACACTCTGAAATATCAAAACAGTCCTTTTAAATATAAAGAATCTAATACTTTATAGTGTCAAAATAATATTTAAATTATGAAAACATCTTTTAAATTTAAAGCATACTTTGAAATATGTAACACCAAAACCGTAAAGTTTTAAACTTTACTTGAAATTAAAAAAAAAGTTTAAAAAATATCTAGTTTGAAATACGAAGCATTAAATACCTTATAGCTTTAAACTGTATTTGAAATATGGAAACAACTTTCAAATAATAAAAAAATGAACTTTGAAATCTGACGACATCTAATACTTTTATTCTGGTTGAAAAGCAAAAATAAAAATAACGGAAATATTTTAAAGGTTTAACAGATCTGAAAACAGTTACTATTTCTTTAACAGACGCGTCTCCTAAGATTTTCTCTCCACGCCAACAGTTCTTTAAAATATGGAAACATTTAATGCTGTATATATTTCATAAATTTGAGATTTATTATTTATTTCTTATTCGGTACAGTTTTTTACATGTAATTCAATACTATCACATCCAAACTTTTAAAAAAATGTAATCAAACAATGCGTTAGGGTTTTAAAGTGCTACTTAAAACATGGAAAGAGGTTTAAAATAAAATAAATAAATAAATAAATAAAAATAAAAAAAAAAACTTTGAATAAACGAAAACAGAAAAAAATTTGAAATGCTTAACAGTTAAGAAAAAAAAAATTAAACACAAACGCTTACATTTCGCTTACAAATGCTAACATATTCTCTCCGTGCACGCCTAACAATTATTTAAAATATGAAAACATCTAGTACTGTATATATTTTGCAAATTAGTGATTTATTATTTCTTTCTTATTCTGAACAGTTTTTTGGGGGGCCATCCAATACTATCACATTTGCATTTTAAATGCGAAGGGCGTGGTAGCCCGGTTGGCAAAGGCAGCGAGCCAGTGTATCAGAGGTTGCTGGTTCAATGCCCGTCTCTAACAAAACCGTCGACGTGTACACTAATGACGGCTGGTGCGCGGAAGAAATCTGTTGCAGCTGCAATGTCCTCCAAGTTCTCAAATATACCTCTAGAGGTGTGGGGGTCAAGTGTTCCGGTCTCGTCACTTGAGTCGGTTCAAAATTACGGGACCGATTGGTACGGGGTAATACCCGTCCGCTTATACGGTGCTTCCTTAAATTTATGGCCAGCAATTCTGCGGTGTAAAAAGTCGAATGTCTCCACTACAAGTGCCTCCGCATCGGTAAAGAAATATATTTTTAAAGTTTCAATCAAATAATACCTTTATTTTCAAATTAAGTTAAAGAGTTTTAAATTAAGTTAAAACTTTTACTCTGCTTTAAACCAAATGAAAACAGTCAAATGTTTAAAGGTACAGTTAAGATATAAATTTTTCCCCTATAATAAACGCGCATCTAACAATTTCTTCCGTCACTACTAAAACAATGAGAACAATTCTTTAAAAATATGAAAACATCTCATACCATTAATATTTTTTTAAGTTATGCATTTTTCATGTCATCCAATACTATCACATCTACACTTTGCAAGTTCCAAACAAACAATATTTTAGAGTTTCAAATTGTACTTTAAATATGAAAACAACTTTCAAATAAAAAAATTTTAAAAACTTTGAAGTCTAAAAAACATCTAAAACTTTTCCTCTACTTAAACCAAAAAAGAAACGAACACAGGGGGAAAGAATAAAAGGTTTAACAGTTAAGAAAACCGTTTTTTTTTTCTTTAGCAAAAGCGTATCTAACATTTCTTTCCGTGCACTCCTAAAAGAATGAAAATAATTCTTTACAATATGAAACATCTAATACTGTATACATTTTGTAAATTTGTGACTTATTATACCTATCTTATTCTGAACAGTTTTTTCAGGCCATCCAATACTATAACATCTAAACTTTAAAAGTTGCAATCAAGCAATACCTTAGAGTTTTAATTGTACATACATTTGTACTTAAACAGCTATCAAATCAAAAAATTCTAAAAACTTTGACATCTAAAAAACATCTAAAACTTTTACTTTGCTTACACCGGAACGAAAACAAACAAACAAATGTTTAAAAGTACAGTTAAGAAATAAATTTTTTACTCCTTTAATAAACGTATATCTAACAATTTCTTCCGTCACTACTAAAAGAATGAAAATAATTCTTTAAAAATATGAAAACATCTCATACCGTAAATAACTTTTTAAGTTATATATTTTTCATGTCATCCAATACTATCATATCTACCGTTTGAAAGTTTCAATCAAATAATACCTAAGAGTTTTAAATTAAGTTAAAAGTTTTACTCTGCTTAAACCAAAATGAAAACAATCAAATATTTAAAGGTACAGTTAAGAAATAAATTTTTCCCTTCTAATAAACGCGTATTTAACAATTTCTTCCGTCATTACTAAAAGAATGAAAACATTTCTTTAAGAATATGAAAACATCTCATACCGTAAATAATTTTTTAAGTTATATATTTTTCATGTCATCCAATACTATCACATATACAGTTTGAAAGTTCCAAATAAACGATACCTTAGAGTTTAAAATTTTACTTGAAATATGAAAACAACTTTAAAATAAAAAAATTTACAAAACTTTGAAATCTAAAAACATCTAAAACTATTCCTCTGCTTAACCAAAAAGAAAACGAAAATAGAGTAAAAATTTAAAGGTTTAACAGTTAAGAAAACAGTTTTTTCTTTAACAAACGTGTATCTAACATTTTCTCTCCCTTCTTAAAACAAAGAAAAGATTCTTTAAAAGAGAAAAATATCTAATACTGAATACATTTTGCAAATTTGGGATTTATTATTTCTTTCTTATTCTATACAGTTTGTTTATGCCATTCAATACTATCACATATACCTGAAATTGTTTTATATCCTGCAATGGCTAGATAAAATTAAAACAATTTTGACGGATTCATGCTCTAAAATGTCTAATGTTTTTCTCATTATTTAAAATTTTATTAATTATGTGTTATTATATACCCAACAATATATTCAAGATGTTCCATTAAAATTTAAGAATTTACGAAGTGTTCAAGCGAGGGAAAAGTGTTGGAAGCCTTGACTTAGAGCTTTAAATTGTACTTGATATACGAAAAAAGGTTTCAAATAAAAAAAATTTAAAAACTTTGAAATCTAAAAATTTTTACTCTGCTTAGACCAAAACGAAAACAAACAAGCAAACAAAAAAGTTTAAAGGTACAGTCAAGAAATCAGTTTTTTTCCTTCAAAAACGTGTATCTAACAATTAATTCCCATCACTAGTAAAATAATGAAAACAATTCTTTAAAAATATGAAAACATCTGATACCGGAAATAATTTTAGAAGTTACGATTTAGTATTTATTTCTCAATCAGTACACCTTCTTTCATGTCATCCAATACTACCACATCAACACTTTGAAAGTTCCAATCAAACAATGCCCTAGAGCAGTGGTTCTCAACCTTTTTCAACCCACATCACCCTTTTTGTGTGTCATTAACTATGCTTACCCCCAACAAAATCATTTGCGTTTTATTAAAATGTGTTATATTAGTTTAAGTTTAAATATTAAATTGTTAAAGTCTAATTACGAATAGGTAATTTAAATTAAAAACAAAAAAATTATTTTAATCGACATTTTATAACAAAGTTTTATTAATCAGACACAAAATTTAAAAAAAAGTCACAGAAAATAATTAGTAGGAACGTTGGGCTTGTTTTTATTTACAAAGTTCATCAATATTTGGCTCCAGCATGGTCAAATACAGCAGTAAATCGTCCTCAACATTAAACATGTTTCTATACTTGTTCTTCAGATAAGTTAAACTTGAAAATCTTTTTCTCCCAAGTAAGTTGTCGTAAACCCCAGAAAGTACTTCACATCAATGTCTGCTAGTTCTTTGTGTTTGCTTAAGACGAGCGACGTGTTTGCTTGCTGCTTGTTTTCCTTTTTAAATCATTACTCAAACTTTTGTCACAATTAAATTCTAGCATGTATCAATATAATCTTGTATACTTTTTGGTAATCAACCGCGTATCCCCAAGGGGGTACGCGTACCATCCGTTGAGAACCATTGCCCTAGAGTTTTGAATTGTACTTGATATACGAAAACAACTTTCAAATAAAAAATTTTAAAGAACTTTGAAATCTAAAAATATCTAAAATTTTTGCTCTGCTTTGACCAAAACGAAAACAAACCAAAAAAAATTTAAAGTTACAGTTAAAAAATAAGTTTTTATCCATTAATAAACATTTATCTAACAATTTCTTTCCATCACTACTAAAATAATGAAAACAATTCTTTAAATATATGAAAACATCTCATACCGTAAATAATTTTTAGAGTTATGATTTAATATTTCTTTCTAAACCAGTTTTTTTCATGTCTTCCCATACTATAATTTCTTGCACTTTTAAAATATCTAATCAAACAACAGAAATATCAGTAGTAAAACGAAAATTTAGTTGTTATTGAAATACCTTGGAAGATGCTCGTAAAGCAACGAAATCTAAACTTAAGAGAGATGAAAAAGTAGGCACCGAAGAAAGAAATGCACGTGTTCCCTCAGAGAACGAACATTATGAACCTAATTGACTCACAAAATGCCTCGAGCAACCGCAAACGCGAAGAAAAATTTTGCGGGGGCTGTTTCATCAGTGAATGCCTCTAAACTATCGCCACGAGAGATTTTTACCACGAATTCCGAACACCGAACTTTATCAGGGATATGTCTCTGAGGATCCATTTCCTTTGAAAAGCCGATTCACTCAAATAAATTTCAATTTATCATCTCTGGGAAAATCTTTTACTGACTTTTAATCAAAGGAAAGCAAAGACGAGATTTGCCCGAAATCCATTTAATTTGCATATCTGTAATAGACGTTAATGCGCGGTTTAGAGTGGTGTAGATTTATTCAATCACTTTATTCTGGGAATGTTTAAAATGGCTTTTAATAGGAGTTTTTTTCTAAACGCGGGCGTTAAGAGGCGTTTTAAAACAAATGTATGTGATATAGCGGAAATAGAAAACAAGTAATAGTCAGTTAAATAATAGTATAACAGTAAATAGAATAAAACTAAAGCTTTTAAAATGCTCAGGAAGTACAAGAAATAAGTGTGTTAAAACTTTAACCTTATAAGAGTTTAAAACAGATTATTTTCGTTACATAGATTATGACGGGTGATTTCATCTTCAAATTAGGTTTCTAGAAGTGTCTGAGACGTACTGTTTTAGAAGCAGAGGATTTCCAACACAGAATTTTATTTATTTATTTTCACACATTCCGTGATGACCCCCTCAAATATTCCATTATATTAAAATCATAATTATTAATTAATACTTCAAACTGCCCCTTCAATTTTAACTCTTAAGACCTTGAACGGCTAAGTGGTAAGGTAATGGACCAACTACCAACAATGGACTACTCCAACTACCAAGTCTAGCGGTTCGAAACCCAGGGATGACTAAATTTTTCGGCGCGAAGTAACCTAGTGGTAGCGCGTTCAGCTTTGCACTGGGGGGGGGGGGGGAGTGCTCTATTCGAATCTCGAACGCCATTAAATAGCTTCGTGTTTAGGCTGGATATGGGTACGTTAAATCTGAAGACCTGATGTTCCTTCTATGAGGCCAGACAGGGTGGGAGAAGGTAAGATCCCCACTGTACCGTAGTCAATAATACGACAAGCCTTTCGCTTCAATTACTTTACTACGATACGTTAAACATACTACAACTACAACATTTAAAGCAAGTATGTACAGCGAGTTAGAATATATACAGTTAAATAGTCAGGATGGTTTCGGGTTCAACGACAGCATGGGCCTAACAGGCCTGTCTGACCAAGAGAGCTCCGTCTCTCTGTCACTCAAAACAGATCTCTCCCTCGTGGACTATTGGGGGTCTTCTTTTATACTGTCAGCGAATTCAAAGAGATTTATCTGGCGTTTGAAGTGATGGTGAGTGTTTGAAGTTTATGGGATTCTAAATGTCACTATAGTGTCAAAAATCTGGCGTTTGAAGTAATGGTGAGTGTTTGAAGTTTATGGGATTCTAAATGTCACTATAGTGTCAAAAATCTCAAGCGCCCTCGAACCACTGTGGGATTTAAGCGTTCTATAACGTCAGAACCGCACATTACAAAAACTTTATGGCCTCTTATCCTAGAGTTTATGAGACCGCCCAGATCAACAGTTCGCCGATAGATGACATGTTGAGGGGTAGGAACGGGGCATCACATACTTATATAAATACTAATTTCGTGCAGTAATGGAGACAATGTCACACCACAGATGTCACCCCTGATGGTTGCTCCATAAAAATTGAGATGGCACCAAGTGGTGGTGGTCCACCTATACGGAGTCACCGTGGAAAACGACCAACCATTCTCCCGGTTAAGGGGATGGTGGACTTTCAAATTACCAAAAATCGAGCAAAAATTGGAGTATTTTGGGGGGTGTATTAATATTTTAAAAACATGTAAATATTGGAATGAAATGCATTTAAAATGTGTAGTGAAAAGAAAATTGAAAAATTGGTGGCTTTAGAGTAGTAAGTATTAAAGGTAGATAAAAAATTATCTTTTAAATGACTTTTTCTCAAATGAGAAATTTCCAGATTTGCAAGTCTTTAAAATGCTCCTCGCGTCATAATTTTTGACGAAATTTTATGAAATTTATAATAAAGATTCCTGTAATACATCAAAATAAAGTTATGTATCCATTTTAGGATTCGAGGTCATTTAAGTTATAAAAGTTTAACTTTAGTGTAGAAAAGTACAAAGATTTCGCGAAAATTCAGACTACAAGCATAAAAATATTTTCTAAAAACTAACTATTCAACGAAAGTACAAAAACATACATAACTTTGTTCAGAAAGTATTTATAAGCAATATAAATGCAAAATTAAGGGCAAAAGTTTAAAATTGAGTCGCAAGGAGCATTTTAAAGAAGGGTAATTTAATTTAATTTTTTAATTATAAAATATTTTTTTTTTAAATATTTATAAAATTTTATAAGGTGTTTAATATTGTTATACTTTAATGAATATATATACAAAATTTCATATCTCTGTGGTAAAAATTTCAAAAATCGTTTTGAAAGGTCCACTATCCCCTTAAAGCTGCTGTGTATTAACCCTATTGGATTCGCTCACCTCAATGAAAACCTATGGAGAATATGTGTCTACTATTGACAGCTACATAAATGCTGGCAATCCAATAAAAATGGTATTTTCAGATAGCCTGAACTTTTCTGCACCTTGCAACAGGATTCATTTGTAAAATTTCGTCCACCAAAGGAATTTACGAGCGTTTAAAACATACTAGACCAGATCCCCCCACCCCCGAATAGCTTAAATTTTAAAATATACGGTTTTGAAAATGTATTTAGTTAACATTTTTCTCTGGAAGAAAGAATGGGTGATATTAATTCAAGTTAAAAATTTTCTGCATAAATTTGAGTTTTCCTCCTTAAGACAAATTAACTTTTTTATGAAAGTTGAAAATCACTGAAGTGAATTTATATGCAGAGTGCAATTTTCTGCAGATTTAAATATTTATCGGAAAAACGCATGATGTCGAGAGTAATAAAGATAAACGTATTCATAGTTCAATATAGAGCTTTAAAAATTGCATAACACGCAACCTTCTATATTTATTAACAGCTGTAACTTTTTGAATGGAAAAGTATATGTAAAATTTATTTTTTGGGTCAATTCATTTGGGGTAGATGAATAATTTATTATCTTTCAGCGAACTCCTTTGCACAGTAGTTTATCTATCTCCTGCAGAACTTACACATTTCATGAAAAATTCAGCTTAACGTGATAAAACATTAGTCAGTTATTCATTATCTGTATTGACACTGATTTGAAAACAGGTCCTTACCGGTTAATAATCACTTAAGGCTGCTGTGTATTAACCCTATTGGATTCGCTCACCTCAAAGTTAACCTATGGAGAAAATTTGTCTACTATTCACAGCTGCATAAATGCTGATAATACAATAAAAATGGTATTTTCAGACAGTCTGAACTTTTTTGCACCTTGTACCTGGATTCATTTTACAAATTTCATCCACCAAAGGAATTTTGGAGCGTTTAAAACATATTATACCAGATACTTTCCCCGAATAATTTAAATTTTAAAATATTATTTCTATTTATTAAAGCGAAAAATGCCCCAACGTGTAAAATTTATTTCTTTATTACGGAGAACAATTTTAACCTTTACGTCGTCTCATCGGTCTAGGAGACCGCTGTTGCACCTTTTCTGAAGGGTGGGGTGGTGGTGGGGGTGATCAGACTGTTCGGGGTTTGTGAGTTCTTCAGTCGGGTCCCGACCTTCAAGTGCAACACATCGGAGATTTTCGCACGCTCGCATTTTGTCGGTAAATTCAATCTTTGTAAAACATAGTCGGTCTTTTGGACCGATGAGCCTTGAACTGATTTAAATTTTTGCCGGTCTGACCGATAAGCCTTGAACCGTATTAATTATCTGTCAGT